>JBBPDC010000156.1:224328-254060 GCA_037974485.1 Hemigrammopetersius urotaenia | reverse complement strand
AGGGGGGAAGGGAGGAAGGACACTAGGAAAAAACAAGCAGGAGAACTCAATACTCAGGAGACGGGGAACGGAATCTACGGGAGAGGACGATGCAACCGTGACAGTACCCCCCTCTCTAGGCTCAATCCCCTTCTGGGGATTCAAGGGAACACGTCGCCTCCTGACGGGGTCCGGACGTGCCAGATGGAACTCGTCCATCAGCTCCTGGCTGAGGATGTCCTGTGCCGGAATCCAGCTCCGCTCCTCGGGCCCGTACCCCTCCCAATCGACCAGGTACTCCAGTCCACCTCGGCGACGGTGGGAGTCTAATAGAGCACGTACCTGGTGGGCTAGAGTACCATCGATGTCGAGGGCCCCGGGGGGCGTGACGGCCACATCGCCCTCATGCAGGGGACCGGGACAGACAGACCTAAGGAGGGAAACATGGAATACAGGTTGAATTTTCATATCTGGGGGCAACTGAAGCTTGAAGGAAACCGGGCTGATCTGTTTTATTACTAAAAAGGGGCCAGTGAAACGGGGAGACAGTTTAGAACATGGGAGGTTAAGGCGAAGGTCTTTCATCGATAACCACACTCTGTCACCCTCCCTGATGGGAGGCGCCTCTCTCCGCCGACGGTCGGCACGGTCTTTGAACCGGCGAACTGCCTGCTGGATGGAGGTGTGTGCGTCCTGCCACACCCGCTCCGTCCGGCGGAACCAGTCGTCCACACTTGGAGCTTCTGAGGCACACTGGTCCCCCGGGCAGAGTGGGGGTTGATGCCCGAGCACACACTCGAAAGGCATCAGACCGGTGGTGGAGTGGCGCAGGGAGTTCTGGGCATACTCTGCCCAGGTCAGGAAGTCTGCCCAGTTGTGCTGCCGGCTATGGCAATAAGCCCGGAGGAATCGGCCTAGCTCCTGGATCGTACGTTCAGCCTGACCATTGGATTGCGGATGGTGGTCAGAGGTCAGGCTGACAGCTACCCCCAGGTGTCCCAGGAATGATTTCCATACTCGGTATGTAAACTGGGGGCCGCGGTCTGACACAATGTCCTCCAGGACGCATAGTACCAGAACACCAACTGGAACAGAGCCTCCGCAACCTGCCAAGCAGAGGGGAGAGAACGAAATGGGTTGAACCGATAGCCCTTCGAGAACTGATCCACCACAACCAATACTGTCGTGTACCCTTTTGACACCGGAAGATCCGTGACGAAGTCCACCGCTAGGTAAGACCACGGTCTATCCGGCACCGGTAGGGGCATTAATTTCCCGACCAGCAAGGCACGGGGACTCTCTGTAGTGGCACAGATTGAGCACAAAAGCACTGTGTGGCGCACATCCCTGGACATGGGCGGCCACCAGTACTTTTGTGCAACAACCTTCAGGATTCTTGTAACGCCTGGGTGACCGGTTGCTGGGGTAATGTGAGCCCACTCCATCACATGTGCCCGCAGTGCCTCAGGGATATAGGTCTTATTCACGGGGCATTCGAGCAGGACCACCTCCCCCTTGAGTGCCGCTGCGATTTCGTCCAGATTCCACTGGAGAGGCACCACAAAAAACCGTGGGCTCAGGTTCCCCAGCCTCTCTCTCGGTCCCAAACTGATGCAACAAGGCGTCCGCTTTGCCGTTCAACTTACTCGGATGATACAAGATCTGGAAGTTGAACCTGGCAAAGAAAAGAGCCCACCGTGCTTGCCTAGGATTTAACCTCTTTGTTCGTCGCACATGCTCCAGGTTGCGGCGGTCGGTCAAGACCACGAAGGGCTGTCGGGCCCCTCAGGTGATGGCACCACTCCTCCAACGCCGCCTTCAAGCAAGCAGCTCGGGGTTGCCAACGTCGTAGTTCCTTTCTGCCTCCGTCAGTTTCCTAGAGAAGAAGGAACAGGGGTGTAACTTCCTGGGGAACCCGTGGTGTTGTGACAGCACCGCCCCTATCCCGACCTCTGAGGCATCAACCTCAACAGTGAACTGCCTCTCAGCATCAGGCATACGCAGTATAGGAGCTGAAGTAAAGGCTTGTTTCAACCTTGCGAATGCAGCTTTAGCTGCAGGAGTAAACGTGATGGTTTTGGGTTTACCTCGGAGGAGGGATGTTATGGGGTGGCTACTGTGCTGTAGTTCTTTATAAATCTACGATAGTTGTTGGCGAACCCCAGGAACCGTTGCACGTCTTTGACTGTCGTGCGCTCAGGCCACTCAGATATGGCTGTTACTTTAGCCCCCTCCATAGAAATCCCTTCCCGTCTGATGCGGTGGCCAAGAAATGTGATCTCCTGTTTATGGAATTCACACTTCTCAGCCTTCACATACAACCCGTGCGTTAGTAGGCGGGTGAGCACTTTACGTACGTGACCTTCGAACGTACATGAATAGATAAGTATGTCGTCAATATAGACGACTACAAACTGGCTTAACATGTTCCTAGGACATCGTTAACAAACCCTTGGATCACCAAGGGGGCACTTGCCAACCCGTAAGGCATAACCAAATATTCGTAGTGGCTGGAGGCCGTACTAAATGCGGTTTTCCATTCGTCACCCACCCGTATACGCACCAGGTTGTATGCACTCCGGAGGTCCAACTTCGTAAAGAAGAAGGACCCCTGGAGTCGCTCGATCGTGGCTGGGATCAGAGGCAGAGGATACGTGTACATCACCGTGACATAATTGAGCCCACGATAGTCAATACATGGCCGGAGACCCCATCCTTCTTCTCCACAAAAAAGAAACTGGTGGAGGCAGGAGAGAGCGATCGCCTGATGAACCCCTGTTCCAGCATCTCAGCCACGTATTTCTCCATTGCCCGAGTCTCTGGCTCGGACAATGGATAAATACGCGACCGAGGTGGGTCCTTACCTGAAACCAGTTCGATCGCGCAATCCCAAGGACGGTGCGGAGGGAGACTGGTTGCCCTTGAAACGGAAAATACTGCATGAAGGTCAGAATACTCAGGGGGGATATCAGTGGAGACTTGTGACGCGGGGCTTTCAGTGGATGTGGAGTGAACGGGGAGTGACGGGACCAAACAGGATTTCATACAGGAGGGGGATCAGGAGATTATTGTGTGGGTTTTCCAGTCGATGTGGGGATTGTGTGAACGTAACCAGGGGACTCCAAAAATAATTTGGTGATTGGATTGGGGTAAGACGTATAACGCTATGGTCTAGGTGTGGGTGGTCTGGATAGTAAGCATGACGGGGAGCATGATGAAACCAGGGGGGGCATGACTAACGGGACGACCATCAAGGGCATGGACCGTGACAGGTGTGGTTAGCGGGCGAACGGGAATACACAAGGAGGAGACGAGGGATTGCGAAATGAAACTCCCAGCCGACCCCGAATCTAAAAGGGCACAAACAGAAATAACTGAGTCAGAAACAGAGTAACAGGGATCACAAACTGATTAACGTCACTGAATTCAACCACCTGAGTCGGGGGGGAGACGGAGGACGACGGGGACACTGCAACCTCCAGTGTCCAGCTTGTCCACAATCAAAACAGACCCCTGCCCGCTGTCGTTCGCGACGTTGTTCCCGATGAGACGCCCCAGTTGCATTGGCTCTGGGGTGGGCTCACCGGGGGCAGGGACAACGGCGGCAGAGGGTAGACTCCGATGTGGGAGGCTCCGCGGTGGCGGAGCAGCATGACGAACAAGTCCTGAGTCTCGTGACTTTTCTCGCAGATGTAGGTCTAGCGCTACAGTCAACTTGATGACCCCATCGAGGTCCAAACCTACATCTCGACATGCGAGTTCTTTTTGTATCTCCGGGTTTAGTTGCACACAGTACCAGAACCCTGTTGTAGCCTCAGCAGCCGGTGTCCACTCCTACGCCCCTGCCCCGGATGGTCGAAGACTGTTGGGAAAAGCTGGAGGAAGGCGGCGTAGTTGGTGGTGTTGATGCCGCCTCCTCTCCAGACAGCAGCTGCCCAGTCCTGAGCCCTCCCCGTCAGCCTCTGGATCACCGCCGAGATCTGCTGCGAGTCCGTGAGACCTGGGTTTTCAGCGAAAAACAGTTCACGGGCCAACAGAAAGTTCCTGCACCCACTCGGTTCCACAGCAGACCTCTCTGGGCGCAAAGAGTGGTGTGTAGGTCCAGGCGGAGGGGTCGCCGGCAGAGGAGCAGGTGCAGGTGCAGGTGCAGGAGGCGGTGCAGGAGTAGTCTCCAGTTCCCGGAGCCGCCACGCCTGCGTGAGGTTGACCAGCTGTTGGCAGTGCTCCTGGAGCTGCTGTTGGATTGGGGGCGTCTGGTCCGCAGGCAGGGGTACATTCGCGGCGTCCATAGTTGGAGGTTGTATGCTTCCGGTATTCTGTTAGGTGGGTGTGTAGAACAGAAAGGGGACACCAAACTACGTGAAATGAAAAAACAGATTTAATAAACAAAGCAAACAAACACAGGGGAATCCCGACTCAGGGACAGTAACAGAAAAATACAAAAGAAACACAAATAGCAAGGCCCGTGCTGGCACAGCAAACAACAAACAGAAATACAGCATGTAACAGTTAACCCAAAACGTGAGAAACAAAAGCAGGCCACTCCAGGGCGCACATCAAACCAGACGGGAGCCAGCATGAGCCTGCAACACAAACAGGGAGAACAAACACATAAGAACACGAATCAGATATAGAAACCAAAATGGGGAGCAACACAACCACAAAAGAGAACAAATACCGGAATGCGGATTCGGGGCCGGGCTGGGCTATAAATAGTGCGGGGAATAGGAAACAGGTGAGACAATGTAACGAGGGGAACAGGTGCAGCAAATCAAGATGGGGCACGACACAAACAGTGCTGGGAGACTCTAAAGGGTACAAGGGGGGAAGGGGGGAAGGACACTAGGAAAAAACAAGCAGGAGAACTCAATACTCAGGAGAAGGGGAACGGAATCTACGGGGAGAGGAGGATGCAACCGTGACAAATCTATGTGATTAATGTGATTATGTGATTAATTACAGGTCGTTTATAGATGATCTGAGCGCTGATTTTCAAAGATGTCAGAAAGTGGCAGCAGAAGATGAGAAAGGGCTGAGAGACAGATTTTAGGCCTGTGTTAGCATATAAGCTCTCTTTCGAATTGATATTATCTCACGTTCAATCCAGTATTGGGAAGGACTGACTATGCTCTGTTGTTGTGAAAGACAAGTCGTCTTCTCAGAGTGTGGTGCAGCTGTGTGTGTGCGGCGTAAGACAACACCCAGCAGTGCAGTAACACGGCGCATCAATCTCCTACCGGCTGACAGGCGCTATGTCCACCTGTTACTGAGCGCCACCACATCTTGGCCCACACCAGCACTATGGGTGTGATGACCAGCAACGTGTCCGCCAATGTTTTTCTACCCCAGTGTGTATATGTGTGTGTGTAGTTCCAGCTCCATCATACCATGCTGTTCCAGTGCCAGTCCCAGTTTAAGCGTATGTGCCTTGCATTGGGTAAAACAGAGGCCTGTCAGTTGGGTAACAAGGGGCTTATAGGCTCCAATAAGCCAATTAATATAAGCGCGTCTTATAATAATGAAGAAACTAGGAGCTTGTTCACTTGCTATTACTATTTTAACCAACTTATTATGGACTGAGGGTCAAAGAATTTATTCAAAGTCACCTTTGGCTTGTTTTACCACCTAAATCTATTCAAATTACTGTACACCCCAATCAAGACCAAGACCAAGGATTTCTAAAAATTCTCCTCTTCAGGCACACTACTGCTCTTACCACAAGCAAAAATATCAAACTAGCTCAGACTTTCATCCTGAAATAACTCACAGTAAGAAGATAAATGTGTTTTCAGTTCCTATTTAAATGGGTGGTGGGGTCTTCTGCAGATCCTAATGGCTAGCAGAGTGGAATTCAGCTTGGATATTTTCACTTAATATGACCAATATTTTGCCTTATAACATAGTCATATTCAAAATGTAGAGGATAAGTAAACAAGTAAATAGGGAATAACTGAATATGGTATTTTTCAGCCATAGTTTTATGCACATTAACATACAACATAAAAACAACCCATAAAATATAATTTTGACAAAGGTCACATTTTAGTTTTCCCCCAATATATTACCTTCTTGCAAATAAATAATAATGCTGAAATAAAACATGCAAAAATGAAGATGTAAAGCTTAGTCTTTGTAGAGGATATTTTCTTTCACATGGAAAATGATCTGTTTTTTGACCAGAGATGTCCAGACAATCCTGTAACACTGTGTTGAGCTGCTAGTGAGCAATGAGGGGTGAAAGGAGGGAGGAGTGAAAACTGCTACTTTATTGAAGCCAAACAATTCTGCACAACTGCCACAATGAAAAAAATTAAACATTTGCAAATCAGACATACTTCTGCCATACAAATCTATTAGTTCCACATAATTGTGGAAGATGCATGATTCAACTGAAGGACATGCATAAATTGCATTTTATGGTTAGTGTCTATCTCCATGAGTAAACTTGTATATGCCGTGCTATAAAGAGTACAGTAAAGGTGTTACAGTAAAGGTTCCCCTCCTTGTGAAACCAATTATTACCTTTATTGCGGAATGCCTTCTCATCATGCTTTAACTTCACTTTATCATCCCAGTCAAAATCTTAAGTGCTCAAACTCCATTAGGATTATTATCAGTGTTTCTGCAGAAGAGTCATACATGAGAACATTGCAGGTAATTGCAGCTGATTTACCTCCTTTACCACATTTCTAATAAACACTGCCTCTGAGGTTACCCCATAATCACTTACATATCACACACTTAAGTGGCAGATTTGTCTTTAAAAACTGTGGTTAAGTCTGGGTAGAATGCAACAGGCTTCCAGCATAAATAATCCCTGAGTCAGAGCTAATTTGATTAATTTGAAGGTCATGAATTGGAGGAAAATGTTTAAAAAACCACATTCAGCCAGAAAACATGACCCAACAAACCCAGTGCAATGGGAGTCAATATTAATAAATAAAGTTTAAATAAGTACATTTATGGTCCTAAAAGTTCATTATTCATAAACAATGTGGAGCAAATACTTATGGAAATAAATCCTGGAGTGTGAGTGGACATTCTACTGTCCCCAACCTCACAGACAGAGTTCTGAATTGCTCAAATAAACAATTTTAAAATGCTCATTTAATTGAAAAATGCTCAATTAGTTAATGAGGTGGATATTTTTTTAGGGGAAAAATACAATTTTAGCACAGGATTAAAGCACCTTATTAATCAGAGAAAACACATTTCTTAAATAATGCCTCAAAATATGCTTTAAATTACACTGATTAACATAATTTACATGTGTAAATAAAACATAGTGTCTATGACACTACACTGATGGTTAACTGATGGAAGTTATACTTATTCATATGTTCATATGTTCTGGAAAACAAGTTTTGTCTTTTAATTTCCTGAATTGAATTGTTACTTCAAATCTAGCATTTCCACCCATGACCTTTATTTACAAATCAAAGTAATCAGTAATGTACGTGACATTATCAGGCATGCAGAAGATGTTGCTGTCTTCATTGACAGACATATTAACACTGAAAAAAATATATTTTTAAGAGGAACTTTTATTGAAAATCTAAATGTTCCAAAACATCACCTTTGTACTGTGCTGTTTGCTATAAAGTGTGTGTTCACTTCTGCACTCATCTTCACACTTCAGTAGTCCCCTCTCAACTTGCACCAACCACCTTTTTTTTTTTTTTGAAGATTTCCTTTTTCCCCCTGTACTTGCACCTTTCAGGTTAATGCAGTTGAGTTCCATTAGGACCCCCCCAGTACCCCACCACCTACCCATTCCATCCTGCAAAGCTCAGTGCCCCGGGGCAGGGGCCTAATGGCAGGGGTGGCTGGAGCTGGGCTCTTAGGAGCTCTGCTGCAGGAAACAGGAGGGTCTCAAGTTACCTACCCAGGTAAGACAATGTTTGTTTGCTATTATCACTGCTAGTCCGGAGGTCATAGGACATGAAAAAGTGCTCAGGTGTTTGAAGGGATGGAACTGTTGACACACCGAATGGCTGATACTTAATCCTGGTATTGTGTGAGATGTGCTTGAGCTTCCAGCACACATTCCTACTTCACACCAAGCACCGCTGGTTTGTCTGTGGAGGACGGTTTCAGTCTAACCCAGATGTTCCTGTGGAGTTTTTACAAACCAGAATGAACTTATCAAATAAATACCATTTCTTAAAACTGAGTCACATATTTTGGACACATATAACTTCAGAAAACATGAAACTGTGTAGATTATAAACTTAAACAACAGGTCATATTACTCAATCCCTTTCATTTTCACATGTTGAAATGGCTGTTTCTGAAATTGCAGTTTTCATACATGCAAGAGGTATCTATACTTTTATATACAATACAGTATTGGGTCACTGAATCTTTGCATGTATGCAGATTAAATAAAGTGCACCTTGTATCACATTTACACACTGGCCTGTTTATTGTTTATGTTGTCTTGTGTCTCATGTCTACTGTCTACACTGTAGACAGTTATTGTTATTATGTATTGTTACTATACAGTAACTGTGTATAGTACTATGTGCAAGGTGATCAACATGTAATGTTGTTTTCTCTCACTGTGTATTTGTTGTACATGGAACACAGTTGTTAATTATAATAAAGTGACCATGGCCTTGAATGATGTCTAGTTTGTTACTGTGGCCTGCTCTCTCATGCTAGGTGGCATCACAATCATTTTATTTACATTCCTGGTACTAAGTAGGTGCCTTTATTTATCCCATAGGCTAAAACAATAGATAACAATAGAGGACTCACATGTAAATACACTGACATACCATTAAAAAGAAGTAACTTGATGCCAGTGAAGAGAGGAGTCTCAATGCTTGTTGTATGGTAAGCCGAGCTATACTTTGGCTCAGTGTGTTCCATTTTTGTAGATTTGACTAATGTCATCTCATCAGGTGTGTGTGGGCTGATTCCTTTTTGGCTGCAAGATTTTAAATATAATAAAGGGAACTATAGGAAGTGAGTGAACATAGAGGTGGAATGGCATGGGTGAATTTAGGAGCCGTCACATTCTGGATAACCTGGAAGAGCCTAAAGCCAAGAGCCTGGAGAACTAGCCAAGACCGAGATGCAACCATCATATATTAAGATGACATGGGACTGAAAAAGGCACCTGAGTGGCCTCCCTGGAGATGAATGTCAAATACAAATGTGGTACAGAAGGATCCTACATGAACTGGTCAACATGTGGCAAAAATAATAACTGATCGTCCATCACTACACTGAAGTTTTGAGCATTGTCGGACAGGGTGACCATAGTGAGTATCTGAGTATCTGAAGCATAATGTTGGTGGAAAAAGCCACATGAAGATATTCAGTTGCCAAAAGACTGGATAATGAGGGAGAGGACAAGTGGACCCAGCACTGAGCCCTGTGGGACACCGGTTTCCCACATTCCCACATTTATAGAAAGTCATAAACTATCAAATGCTTATAATAATCCTGTAGAAGACCCTGGTGGTCTTTAGCTAGAAATTGGTGGAAAATAAGTTATTTATATTTGTATTGGTTTTATTGAGAGGATCATTTCTTTGAATAGTTGTTATGTTTCCCCCTCTACCACTTAGCCTAGGGGTGCATATGTAGTTGTAGCCTGTGGGTGTGGCCTTATTTAATGCAATCAACTCATCAGATCCAATCCAAGTTTCTGTAAGGCATAAAGCATCAGATTATTGATCTATGATTGTTTCATTCACAATGACATCTTTAGGAGTATGTGATATTTTGTAAAGCAGTACAAGCTTTAGATCTAAGGTGCTGTTTTTGCAAGTTATTTGAGAAAGATTGATAATGTTAATGTTTTAACACAAAAAACTTTTAATCCAGTTTTTAGACGACTTTTCCATTTGGTTCAGGGAACAGACTTAAGGCAACTAGTATATCGTCTTTCCCAAGCCATCAGACCAAGCTTGCCCTTGACGCTAGAACAACTGTCTATGAAACCCACATTGTTTTCAGTGGACCACTTGGACATCCAGAAATTTTACGCTTAAAGCCAGCTTTAGACGTTGGTGTTGGAATGATGCCAGAGCACATAATGTCTGGGCTAATTTATACACCTCTTTACTGACGTTGTTAATTACCCCAGACTGCCGCAGAAGAATGTCATTTGTTGCTACATGAATACTTTCCGGTTCCCTCTAATGTCCGACACCTGTTGCCTCTACCAGAATGAGCAATTTTCATACTGCAGAAAATAATATCCTTTTAACAGGTTTCTCTGTGGGTCTTCACGGAATTCAGCAAATGTGTATGATGGTGGGGCGGGGGTTGGCGTGGTGGGAGTGTTGCTCACAGGGGGAAGCCTTAGTCTTAGTTTTGGTATTATGGCTATGCTGCCAAGCCCCCACTCATTTGCCTAGTTTTAAAAGCTCTACAGTCAGTGTTGAGGTCATACTCTTTCTTCATAAGGCAGCCAAGGCTGCTCGCAGTGAGTCTTGCAGTGAGAACTATTACTAGTTATAGAGAGCTAAAAATTCTGCACACATAGCTACGCATACTTGCTTGTTGCGAGTCTTGCTGTGTCTGTGACTCCCATTTTTCATGCTATTATTATTATTTGTTAAAACATTGTTAATTATACAAATTGTCAAACATGTAAATAACACTGTGAATTAATATCAGAACTATGAAGTGGATGCTGTTTTAGAGCCAGTTTTTAGCGATTTAGACATGCCAGTGATTAAATGAACCACACTGGGTTAAGGATATTTATGTTTGGAGAGCCACTGCTGTCAGGCAAGGTTTACCTCTTTTAGAGGGAAGATATACCGCTCAAACAAACCACACGCTCTCAAGAATCTGGTGGCAGTCGAAGCACTATGTCCATCAAATTAAAAATAGTGATTGCAATCTACGGGAACAATTTATCCTACAGATCAGACTTGACACTGCAATGTTGGCACACAGTGCCCATCCACAGGCCAAACGTTCTGTGTCCTTCGAGAGCTTCTGGAGCAGCAGGGGGCAACCACATAGCTTTCCTGAGAAGGTCACAGCAGGCCTCTCTGTCTCGTAAATCAAACGTGTGGTAGTGAGGCCCTGGAAACGAGTGCTCTAAGCAGGTGTGAGCAGATAGGTCTGATTAACCATGAAGGAGATATGCAGCATTTCTTCATTTCTTTAAGTTTGTTTAATATCCTTAAATTACAAACCCATTACTGCAAACAATCCTTTTTTGACTGGTTTAGTGATTTGTGGAGCTGGAAATTTTTATTACATACCAAGTGCTTTCAAACTGATCTGACAAAAATGATTGTTGTCCATGCAGTCTTGTTATATGGAAGTAAAATTATTTATTCACAGTTTGCCATGTTTTTTTGTTCTAAACAAAGGAAAATTTGGACATGTATGCTTGAACCTGTCAGGATATGTAAGCTGTTATGCATTGTTATGAACAGTAATACTTATTTAAGTAGTAAACTCTGCATTTGAATACAATGTGTATATTTTATGCGCACTACAAAGTACTATGAATGTAGTACTATGAATGGTACAACATCAGCAAGTTTAGACTTCTAATGGTTGACCCATACAAAGAAGTACTGGCTCAGCACTACTGCATATATTCAAGTGTTCCTGAAAGTGAAGTATCATGTGAACGCTGCACTGCGCCTCATATGAGTATAATTTAGTCGTTCCATTTCTTAATGCCTGGGTAATGGGGAATTCCTTTAATCTGGGGGAATGATGTGTGGCAGTCCACTTCAAATGCTGCCTCGGTTTAGCTTCACATCAGGCGTGATGCTGTATGACATTCCCTGGCCAGCACTGAGTAAACCAAACATTTATATTTCTGTGTGATGTGTGTGAAAAACAATCTATAACATCCAAGTTCAGACAATCTGAAGCAATACTTAAATCTTAAAGAGTGCCACAACTTGGTTTAATCAGAGTAAGGAAAAGTCCCTCCACAGATTTCTAGGTCTGTCCCGCAGCTTATTTGGCCAAAACGAGAGGAATTACTTATATAAAGACATGCGGTCAAACATTTTAACATGTCAAAGATGACAGCCTGAGGGATCTCCTAGAAGGGTCATAAATAAAATTCAGTTTTAGCCCCGCTGAGTGTTTTCCACAGTTTGTGTTTAATGCAGCACTGGAGCGCCTTGGCTGATGAGCGGAGCAGCTGTTTTTTTCCACCTCCCCACATAAGACCACATTTCAGTCAGTAATTGCAGGAGTGGCAAAAGAGAAAAGAGATACAGTCTGTGATTTGTTAATTTAGCTGTCACTTGCTTTGTTAATGTTGGTATTTCAGTGCCATGATGTGGTCCAACAAACTGTCTAGTGTTTACATGTGTATTCACTTCCATTTACACTCCACTGGACTGCACACACCACTGTGGACGTGATGGCTTGGGGGGGGGGTTCCCACACGGCGGTGGCCGAAGGAAAAACTTTTCTGCATTTCTCTGCAGGTGAAATGCCACTCAAAGGCTGGCCTAACTTCAAGTTTTCAGACCATTAGCTGCATATTGATCCCGTCACCTTTCGTTAAAGAGTCCATGTGGCACCTGACTTTGGCTTAAAGACACGTCAACATTTTGGCAATAAAAGCCATTTAAATTTTTGCCCACGGACAGACAAGCTCTCAGATGTCACATTTCAACCAAGCCACATTTTTAGTCTAAAATCTAATGTCTATAGTTTAGCTATAGAGTAACTGACCAAATTCCTTTTTAGTACAGCGAAAACTTCAGCAAAACAGAAAAATGGACAGCAGTCAATATGTATCCAGATTTATTAGTGCCCCAAAGTGCTTCTTCTCTTTAATCAGTCATTTAAAATCACAGACAAAGCACAGGCAGGCCTGCAGTGAGGTGCAGTAGCTATGTTAGGAATTTCCAGAGCAAGACCTTGGGATTCGTCTCTTTTGTAAGACGTGTTCAGCTCCAGTTGACGTGTAAATAATGTGTAGAACTGGGAAACATGATACCCAAGTTAAACAGTTTAACATCCAGAAACTAGCATTGAGACAGGATCTTTGGTAGTTTGAGGAACATTGTAAAAATATCACTGTTCCTCTTACCCCAGATGTAGTCAAAAATCTTAAATCCTAATTTGTTTTAGTTTAGAACTAATGTTGCACACCAGCAGTAGTCACCCAAAATATCCCAAATCCCTTTGTCAAGTTTATTTTTATCACTCATTTTCATTCACAAACATCATTCAATGTGCTTTATAGGAATACAATGAAAACATTAAGCATAAAAATAATGGGAAGTAAAAAAAGAATAGAAGAAATCAGAAAATGGCGGAGAGTAGTGCTGTATAAAAATACATCTTCAGCCACAAGCAGATCTTCAATAAGGCCAGGCAGACTTGTGATTGCCATTTTTAACGATTTGGGTGGCTATCAATGTCTGCAAGTTTTAACATATAAAGCAATATTTGTACATGAAACTACAGTTTGTGAAATTGGAAAATGTGTAATTTTTGCAACACTGTTTATTAAGGACATGTAAAATTAGTGCACACCTTGATTTCATGGCGATTTCATAGGTCTTGGCATTCTAACATACTTCCCCGCTAGCCACATCAAAGCAATTAAATCTCTTAAACTGCTAAACCCCTCAGTGCTTCAATGTGCAATGAGTTCTGTTAACCATCAAACAGCTACAGCGAATTCAAAATGCTGCTGTCAGAGTTCTAACCAGGAATGGAGATCAGAGCACATTTCTCCAGTTCTAAACTCTTTACACTGGCTCCAGGTGAGTCTATAAAATGATTGCTAGTTCATTCATTGTTTTGGATTAGGTTTAGAGTACATGTCTGATGTGTCTAAATCAGAAACTTTTTTAGTTTAAGGCCCTCTTCACACATGCTAAGTCCACGTGTGCCACTTTGCCATTATCCTTATTGTTCTTTGATGTTACAGAAAACTCACTAAAGGAGCCCTGGATGGCCATGCATTATGATCGGCACATATTTTACATTTTAATTTTTACAATCTACCATTTTTTAACAAGTCCCACTTTTACATGTGAGAGATCATGCCAAAACCAAATAAACTAAGTAAATATGAAAAATTTTATGTGGTCCCCAGGCATCTTCCCCAGTTTGAAAGCCACTGGTTTAAAAATTTTTGTCTGATGATTACATATCAGCTAGTACCATCCAAAATAATAACGTGAAGCAAATTTTAGTTGTTATGCTACACACAAGTGGAACCGGCCTCAATATGTCTTCCCTTTAGCAACTTGAATATCCAGGTTAAACATGAGCTCTGCATGTTGCACTTTAATTTTGCTGCATTTTATTTTACATCTAGGCGATTTTTTTTGTTTTTATTTCCCAAGATAATGGAAATTAATCTTTTTAATTATTTTTAATTGTTCTACTTTATTGCTATTTTACTTGTTTCAATATTTTATTTCAGTATTTGTCTATAACTTTCTTTTTGATGTGATGTTTGCTTTTATTTATATGAAGCAATTTGCCTTCTTGTATAAAATGTCCTATATTTCTTGCTTTAATTTATCTGAAACTAAAATTCTCATTCATTAAAGTCTCTTTAATTACGCGTTATATTTGACTTTGATTATTTAACGTCATGTCACACACAGCAGGGGCTTGCATTAAACTAACATTATGTGCTTACTTTGCAGAGCGGAGAGTGTTCATGATTTGCACCTGATGAGCTGTTAAAAGGTTTTATACAATGTTCAGTTTGACCTGAGGACATCTGCATCTATCTACTCTGAATGTTACAATAATGTAAAAAAACTCACCACGATTTACTGCGAAGAGTGTGGAGATATTCCATTCCTTGGCGTTTACAACCATGCTCAGAATTTACTGCCAGAACAGTCTGGGTTTCAATTACAATGCATTTACATTTAATCTACGGACCCTGGGTGGTACAGCTGGGAATATCTGGACATGTGGAGTCATGCATGTTGTGTGATTTAGGAGAAGAATGGTTAAAATAAAGTCCAAGACAGGATTAGATGTGATGATTATATGTTACAAATACTACAGACCTAATTAAGCCAAAACATATACATGCTTGTAACATAATTATTATTTAATGGACTTTCAACTAAGTGTAAAGAAAACTTAAGTAAAAAGAAACTTACATCCAGAATCTACCTCCTCCACACAGTACAGAGTGATGAACTATCCAGTTCTTTTGAGAGTAGAAGAACAAGCATTTTATTGTGTGCAAAGGTTTGTGCACCTAGCGAGTGGAACCATTAAGTACCAGCATATAAAGAGAACTGGACTGATAACACTGCTTAGGTTAATGTTCTTAATCACATAATTTAATAAGTAAATCCTCCATCATTGTGCTGCATGAGAGGTTGATGAGGTAATGGGCCAGTTAAACCGCTGCACGGTTAAGGTGACTCCTAACCATCTGTGTGCAGTAAAACAATAGTGTATGAGAGTGTGCTGATCCGTCTGTCTGAACACACAGACAGAGTGTGGAGCAGCTGTTTGTTCAGGAGCATGGTGCTGTCGGTGCGCTGATGGGGACACACACAGCTCCAGGCTCTCCGGCAGACCTCTGCTGAAGGTTTAATAAACGTGCGGGCTTTAGGTGGAGGATCAGCACCATTCCTCAGGCTTTTGAGTGCGTCAGTGGCACTCTGACCTTCAGAACAGCTTTATGTGCATTAGATAATGCTTAACTTCAACAACAAGGCATGGGAAACATTTATTCCTATTACACACTGCCAGTCAAAAGTTTGGACACACCTTCTCATTCAATGATTTCCTTTGTTTTTATTATTTGCTACATTGTAGATTAATATTGAAAACATTACCTGTTGCACTGATGACAGCTTTGCAAACTCTTGGCATTTTTTCAATCAGATTCATGAGGAATCCACCTGGAATGGTGTTTAATTAACAGGAGTTCTTCGTCAAGAGATCATTAGTGGAGTTTCTCTCCTTCTTAATGTGTTTGGGATCATCAGTTGTGATGGTCGGGTTGGTACACAGTTAGTGATTCTCTTCCACTACGGTTCTACAGCATATTATGGCAAGAACCACTAAACTAAGTAAAAAACCAACAGTCCATCATTACCTTCATTACAGAACATATACGGGTTTGTTTAACTCTTTTTGTTTACTGCATAATTCCATGTGTTCCTTCATCATTTTGTTTGTTTTCAATATTAATCTACGATGTGGAAAATAGTAAAAATAAAGAAAAAATTGAATGAGAAGGTGTCTCCAAAACTTTCGACTGGTAGTGTATCTACAATTTTTCTAGGTATTGACAAGAAAGAGGTTAACGACAACATGAAATCCCGACTTGAACCAAACAGTCAGGCCACACTGCCTTTCTCTGCTGTGGGGATCCAGATCCATCCAGGCCGCCGGTGTTGACTAATGTGAAAAATGCCAGTGGCGAAGGCGTGAGAATCGCCAGCCATGTGACACTTGTGGATGGACTGAATGTCATATAGAGCCGTTCCACAGCCCAGGCATTAGCGATGTTTACATGCCACAGCATACTCGCCTGAGACACTATCACACAAACTCCCAGAGGTGGGTGGAGTAGCTAAAACCCAGTAATGAGTAAGTGGCAATAAGTTACATACTCCTGGCTCCACACACTTAAGCCCAATTTTTCCGGATTTGAACTTTCTTGAAATGTTAAAAGAAAATACTTCACTTTTACTCTAGTATGATTGCAAGTAAAGTGGTGATTTAGTCCTCAACACTTAGTTACTAATTCCTTCAACTGAGTTAGCGGTGGTAGCATCTGAAGTGCTTTGGGGATGTTTACTAGCTCAAAGTATTTTAGAGCAATCATTCACTGACAAGAGAAGAAAAACTTTGGTCTCTAAGCTCATAGATGATGGACAAAGTAAAACGGAGAAGTTCTAAAAGTAACTTAATTATTTTAGCTAGGCATTTGTAAAGGTCTCAATAAAGGTCCATTTCCCTTGATTTAAAGAAAATGTTGAGATGAAGAATTGATGGATTGATGTGGGCATTCTAACATACTAACCAGTGGCCTAGAGTCCTCTAGAGCATAACTGGTTTCTCTCTGGGTGGGTAGGATGGCCTCCTTCTTCCCCCATTAGCGCAATGCTAGCATGAGTGTCTGTTATCTAATGTAATGGAATGGACAGTGTTCTCCTCCAAGCTTGTTGCAGCTGATGTTGCATTTAGGAAAGGTGGTGCTTCAGAATCAGAAAACTGTATTGAACCTGGAGAAAACCCAGGATACCCACAAAACCCAGTAGAAGGATGTGCTAACTTTCACCCAGTGGTGGTATCGTGTGATGGGTGTCCAAGGTAGTGAATGGGAGTTGCCAATGACGAAAATTAGATTAAAAAATTGGGTAAAAATCCCCCCAAAACTGTAGTTGTACCTTTTTAGTACATCGATCATCTATCATAGGCCTCCCAAACTAAACTCTTTATAGTTTTCTCTTTTGGCATGAGCCCTTGCTAATTAGCATATCAGCTGAAGCTGGTACAGTACTGTTGCCTTTAAGATTGTACCTAAGAATGTGTTACTTTTTGTCCCTAAACTGGAAATGACATGGTATTTTAATGTGGGTACAGTCTCTTAGATGCTATTCTTCTCTTTTTCTGATAAATTTGGTCCAAAATAAAACTAAAGCATTGAGGAGGTATGTGAGTATCAGCTTCAGAGTCTGAGTCTCATTACTCACCAATCCTGGTGCTAAACTAACAGAATGGGACAAAATTACAGATAAAAAATATATAAAAATGGAACCAAGATGAATTAATTACCCACCTCTGCACACTTTTTGCCCCCCTCTCGATGGAGGTAGACTGCAGTGATGCAGGTTCCCTCACCAACCATGAGCCCTCATCCACTTGTGTGGAGAACTGCTTCAAGGTGATGACAAGCACGTGATAGCACGCTGTATTGGAAGTCATGGGAGCATGTCTGTAAACAGAACGGATAGTTCACAAGGCCTAGCCGCAGGGTGGTCCATTTAAGTGGTTATGTACAGCCTGAATGGTGTACACTTCATGATTTCAATGCTGCCATCCTCACACCCCATCTCAAAAGCGGACTGGCATGAGGTCAGGGGCTTTGATTACCACTGATCGGAGTGTGGCTTTGTGCCCAGAGTTGTGTGTGGCACTGCTTTCAAAAGCTCCGTCTGTGTTTGTACAGCTTAGGACGTGAGAGCACCCCGCAATTAATTCGCCGGACGAATAAAAACACTGCTCCCTTTCGCTATTCGTCTGGCATGTGTTTTCAGTTACATCTTGACTTTCAGAAGCTAAATCACAAAGGCACTTAATATACCTAACTTGCCATGAGATGTTTTTTTTTTTGTTTTTTTTAAATAGGACTGGAATGGCTTAAACTAGAGAAATGTGTAGCTGCCCAATGTCAAATACAGTGAATTTCTGGTCCAGAATTCCACAGACAAAAGCTGGTATTCTGGTCTTTGGTTTAGCTTTTAAACCAAACATTAATAATATTACGAATTATTGTATATCGCATCGTGTATTTAGTCCAGAAAATTTTTCGGGGAGTTTTATTTGAACCTTATATCATTCATGTCTTTGTGTCCTGTGTGTGCAGGTCCAGTATAGGTTCTGATTCTGATTATTGCTTACGAATGTTACTCCCATAGGAATATAGACAAGGTGATCTCCTGACCTCTGGTTATATGATGTGAAGGGGTCGATCCATGCAGTTGTAATTTGTAATGGTAATTGTAATACATTACTCAAAGGACTTCCTACAGCCACCACAAACACACTACAGCTTGTACATACTGTAATCCAGCAGGAACATTGACACACACTGTTACGCCTTTGATTCAGATTTTATTACTCTCTTAGTGCTAAAAGCACTCTCATGCATCTCTGAACGCCTGGAGCTCTGGACCTCCAGATCTTTCAGCTCCTTCTGGTGATGCAGACTTTAGTTTCTATGGGCTAAAGTTCTGTAACACAGAAGCAAAAAGTCATCGGCAGGCATCATCGGTCACAGTTAAGGATGTGTTTCATCACTCACGCACTGAACTGGTGTCATTATTCTCCTTACTTTTACCTCATTACTTTTACCTCATCCATTATTGTACTTGTGCAATATTCTCACCAAAAATCACCCCAAATCACTATTTTTATAGCATAAACACAACACTCATGTACAGAAACCCTGCATTGTTCATTTTGTCTCACTGAGAGGGAGCTTAACTGAGGGTGACAGAAATATCTGAGACAAACACGGCTTGTGGCTCTTGAATAAAATTCATTGCTAAGCTTGGCCTTGACATCATCATGTAGCTGGGAAGAACATTTCAGAAACTTTGTTTCATGATTTCATCACAGGATGCTCGCTTAAAAAAGTTTTGACCTTTAAAACACTATATGGACAAAACTATTGGGACATTACACCAATTAACATGGAGTTTGTCCCCCTTTGCAGCTCTAACAGCTTCCACTCTTCTTGGAAGCCTTTCCACAAGATTTTGGAGTTTCTGTGGGAATTTGTGTCCATTCATTCTGTAGCATTTATGAGGTCAGACACTGATGTTGAATGAGAAGGCCTGGATCACAATCTAGTTCATCCCAACTCCTCCAGCCATGTCTTTATGGAGCTTGCTTTGTGCACTGGGATACAGTCATGCTGGAATAGAAAAGGTTCTTCCCCAAACTGGGTCCACAAAATTGTAAGCATGACGTTACAAAAAATGTCCTGGTCTGCTGAAGCATTAAGACTGTCCTTCACTGGAAGTAAGGGGTACAGCCCAAACCCTGAAAATAGGTGTGTCCCAATACTTTTGTTAATATTGTGTTTGTCCTGTAATAGTCCCTCTCTTTTTCTAAGCTATGTTTTTTAATTAGGCAATTTTATTCACCTGAAAACATTCTCCTATCATCTTTATCATCTTTATGCTTCACTTCCATGCTGCATGTCCTCTGCTGCTGACCTTAGCGGTCGCTATGAAAGTAACCTTTGTTTTAGTGCCGCCAGTTAAGTCGAGCTCCAGCCACCCACAGCTTATCTTTCATCACTTTAGTCAGAAACTGATATTAATCTACAGCTGTCCAGGGATAAACCACAAATACGACCAGAAAGAAAATCTGAGAGACACAACACATAGCAGCATTGTCACTTTCCCTTTCTTTGTTTCTCATGAACAGTTGAGAGTGTGTTGAAATATGGCACAGGCCAACGGTCAATCATGCTTTAAGAGGTCTGCATTAATCTGAACAAGGATTTAGTTTGCATAATAGGTATGTTTTAGCTTTTAAAGCTTTTAGTCCAGCTCAGGCAGCTAGACCGTTAGATCATTTTAAAGGAGAATTCCGCCAGTTTTCAAGATTTCCCTCTTAAATTCAGTGGTTGGAATGTAAAGAAAGTCATTAAGAGTTTTTAAAAAAAATATTAAACAGTGTTTTGTGCAGAGATAGACGTGCTCAGATTCTGTTTACAGTGGTCGAGAATGGAACCTGGGATGAACTTTCCAAAATCACCAGTAAACCTAAAACAACTCTTTTTCTTCTGGTTTTATACAGTTTTTTCCACACAGTATGTTGATGATTGTAAAATATTGGTGAATATAAACAGACCCTTTACTTTAATGCACTCTGCATGTACCCCTCCGCCTGTATCTGACTGATCTGAATGATATAGTTTTTTAGACCAAAGCTCTCATAAAACTATGTTTCAGCCATTCATTCATTTGTAACCATTCTTTGTAATTACTGTCACGCACACCAGGTCACATGCAGTCAAAGGCCACCGGAAATGACTGCACATCAGGTATAAAAGGTGGAAACAGGTGTTAGTACACGCACAGACATTGAAGTGACATGCTTCAGCTTGGAGGAACTGCCCGTGTTGACTAATTAATTCTACCATAATGGCTATTATGGTGGCGAGCAATGGTGGGAGAAAGAGGGCCGCACTCCCCACTCAACTGAGTCACCAGGCTTTGAGTGACAGGGCCAAAGTGCGTGCCACTTGGAAACCCACTTTGTTTAGCCATTTCACTACCATGTGATCATTGAATTACTGGATTTTAATGACCTGCCGCTACCATTTCAGATGAACAACGTCTTGCCTTTTCTTTATAATGTTCTTAAACTATATTGTCTTGACCTTGGACAAAAAGCTGCATACCTGCAGCAGGAGTATTTCTAATATGCTACATTTATTCTTCAAGATAATTTATGTGACAACAGTGAACATAAATTGAGCCCCACAATGAACCAGGGGTCTGAATGGAGACTGTTCACTCTTGAGCTGAAGGTTGGAGTCACTTTTATCAACACGGCAGGCCTTTGATTGAAGATCTTTAAGCACCAGCGCCATGTGGAAATAACTTTCACTGTGGAAAAAGGCATTAAGACGGCCAACGTGTGTCCCATTTGAATTTCGAAGGTAAGCCTTTTAGAAGCGGATATGCAGAAAAGTGAAAGGCAGCAGCAGAATCGCATGTTCTTGCAGTTTTAATTACACTGTTCCATTCCTTTAAGAAGAAGAAAAGACAGCACAGATAAACCAGATAACACTGAGCGCTCCTCGGTGCGCCACTGAGGAGAAATACTTTACAAGTTAATATATTAATATATATTCAAAATACACCTTTCGCATACAGAACCAGCAATGACTGAAAGTCAAAGGAAAAAAACAACACTGAAAAGATCGTGACTTGTATGGCAGTATGTTAGTAGCTCCGTTAGGACTTTGTTCATAGCTTTTCTTTGCTGAATGAGCCTGCTGCAATGGAGATGGCTGAAACAGGGATTGTGTGTGTAAGCGTGCAACCACTGGCACTTCCTTTCACCCCCCTCACACTCTCACACTCATTCATCCTTAAATCAAAAAGCCAAACCAGTTGTTCCCTGTGTGGGTCCAGAATTGACAAAATGTTCCTTTTATGAACTCCTGAGCCCCTGCTTGGTCGAAACGCTGCACAGCGACACTGCCATTGTATGTGTGTGTGTGTGTGTGGGTGTGCGTGCGTGCCGAGTTCCAAAACAGTTGTCGATGACAGCTGTCGAGAGCAATATAGATAGAGTCAAGTGGCTTCAAATAGCCCCCGGGTCTCTTATGTCCTGATAGGGAATGCTGCTCTCTCATCAGAGTCTCTAATTTCTAATAAAAAAAAAGTCACAATAATACAGCAGCCTCTCCTCTGGCACTGGCTGTGGTCCCCTGTCTCCCCTCACGTAAAGGGTGTCCAGTCACTGCTGACGTTTTAAACTCTCGTGTAACCCCCATCAAACACACATACCCCCCTCCTCCTCCACCCCACCCCACTGCCCTCCGAACAAACAGAGTGTCTTGTTCTTTTTATTTCTTTTGGACCATGTGTCCACTTCGGAAGGGGCTGAGAGCTTTTGAGGCTGGCGCGAGAGAAAGAACAAGCGGGCCAGCGAGCCAGCGAGAGAACAGCTGCCGCGTGGTCACACCACCGTGTATTTCTGGAAGGTCTGTTTAAGGCTCTTTTTCCTCATGTCTCACGCGGAGTCTCTGTTAGCTTAGAGGGTCTCAGTGTGGGCCTCTCTTGGTGCCTGGGCCTGGAGGGGGTGATGGGGGAGTGTTGGTGGTGGTGGGGGGTCATCCACTTTGGCCTGATTTCAGCTCAGGATGCCTCCGCCGCAGAGCGTGTAGCGCCGAGCTGCAAGTGAGAATCAGAATCTGTTACAGAAAGAGGGCCCTGCTGTGATTGCCTGCAAAGGCAGAGAAAGACAAGAGGTGAGCTGAGGCTGGAGGTTCAAGCAGGGCACTAAAACCAGTATAAGTCCTTGCTCTTATCCTGGCTCTGCAGACCTGAGAGAGAGAGAGAGAGAGAGAGAAAGAGAGAGAGAGAGAGAGAGAGAGAGAGAGAGAGAGAGAACAGGAAGACAACAGAAGAAGAAGAAGAAGAAGAAGGGTAAGAAAAAGGGAGACGAAGAGAAGGTGGGGGCGTATAATAAAAAGCTCACTCTTAGGTGTGGGAAGCGGCGAAAGCAGGAAAAAGCATGAAAAAGCTTAAGCCACCAAGGTAGAGTTTGAAAAACCAATTAATAAGTCGGCGACATACATCGTGATGTAACACACTGGCCTTGGCTTACAAAAAAAAGAGATGGCATCTGCTTCAGGAACATCAATGACTGAAGTCCAGGAAGAAAGAGAGCCTGTAAATGTGCACTACTCAAATTAATATTTCAAAGGACGAGGCTTCGGATTTTAAGGTATTGTCACAAGATTCTTGTCGAAATCCAGAACGGCGTGCGATTTTAAATACGTGCCGCTCTCGTCCATATCTTCCTTTCTGAATGAATGTCCTTAATGCTGTATTTCACTATACAGTACTTCTGTTCTCACCACGTGTCAGAATATTTGGGTTGTAGATAAACTCCGTACACTTAACACTTAAATCAGGAATTCCACAGGGCGCCTAAATAACGTAACTGTTGAGACGCAGTCATTTCGAGTGGGTTATTGTTAAATGCTTTAATTGCAGATATTTTCTTCAAATGGTTAAAGGAACTATTTGGTGCATAATTCAAGTATTTAATTTTTACTAAGTATTATTTATTATTTTTGATTTCTTATCCAAAACAACTAGTGAACCTACAAACGTCTTTTGAATTTTAATATAATATCTTAATGTTGATGGTGGCAAGATGAACTATTCTGGCACTACTTTGTCTTATAATGCCCAGCTTGCAACTCTCCATCAGGCATGAACTTTAAATAACGCATTTAACTTTAAATAACCTAATCTCACCAGTACATAAAACAACCAGTTACCTTTAAGAAGAATTAAAATATTTGGATGTGTGGTTCCTACCAGCACTGCTTTCAGTAAGTTTCTCTAGAACAGAGCATTTCGCTTTAGATCTCTCTAAATGACTTGGTTTCAATATTTAAAAAATGATGATGCAATGACACAAAGGAGGTTTAGTTTTAACCCTAAAAGAATTGCTTAAAACATTTCAGTGTATGATCTATTTATATAAATGACATGTGCAAGTGTGAAGAACTTAATAAAAAAAATATTTTAGGGCTTTATAATATATTACTGTGTTGGTGATTATACGTTTTATTACCTGTGTCCACATTCAAGCTGAGGCCTTGGCCCATGTCGGAGCCCGTCCCGGTGAAAGCTCCGGTCCAGGTTGAGCTGGCGGGCTCAGTCTTGGTGATGTCACATGGCGAGGGTCCGGGGGCAGGCACGGTGGCGGCGGGCAGTCTGTGCGGCCGTACGGAAGGAACCAGCAGAGAGCCGTAACGAGGGTCGAAGTGTGTCCCGTACATGTCGTGCATGGAGGGCCGGGGGTAGGCAGAGCCCTGCGTGCCGATGGCCCCGCTGAGGGAGTAGGGGTGGTGGTGGTGGTGGTGGTGTGTGGGGTGCCAGGGCTCCGGCGTGGCCTGGTGGAGGTGGCTGTGCAGGGAAGCCGTGGAGTACGGGTCTGCCGCGAAGGGAAGCTCGGAGTGGGACGCGCCCAGAGCGCTGCTCAGAGACGCTGTGACCGAAGGCTGATACGCGCTGTTCCAGAACGAGGGAGGGAAGCTGCGCTGACTCATCGGGAATGATCCGTCTGGAAAGAGGAAAGACATGTTTACACATCACAAAAGTAAATGCAGTGATTCAAAAATGTGTAAAAACACACAGAGGTATAAATATGAGGCGACACAAAGGCCAAATATCCTTCATCATTTATCAACATGATTAAAGAATCTACTGGTGAGATGAGAAAAAGCGTGTTGACCTTCACATATCAGGCAAAAACTGCTACACTAAAAACACATTTTTTTAACCTCCTTATGTACAGTGAGGAGGACGGATGGAGAGGTAACGCTCCACAATAAATCATGATTAGACATTAGCAGAAGTAACATTCACACTCAAGGTAGGTTTGGAGTAAAAAGGAGGCGGTTATACAGTACAGAACCTCCCCATTGTTTAAGGATTAAGGAGGTACTAAGATGTTTTAGGGCCGATCCAAACCCCATTAAAAATCCGTTGGGTGATCTGAAGGGGAGAGTCCAAAAGAGAGTACCTGGGACCCTGGAGGCTGTAGAGAAATTCACATTACTTGCTCACATTTCACTTGGTTAGCCTTCAGGTTTTGTTTAAAAAAAACAAATATTTTTTCATATATTCACTATCAGATTAATTGAATTAACCAGCTTTTTTTTTTTTACTTATTGTACCAAGGGTGCCAATAATTATGAAGCTGCCTGCATTTAAATCATGCTCTAATGGCCAAAACAGGGATATATTTTGATGACCACTGCACTACAAACAAACTCCAGACACAAACTACTGTCACTTTCACCACCTTGCATCTTCAAAATGTTGCTTTTATAGAAAAAAGATCAAATTTCTTTTTCTGACAATGGGAGAATGTGTCGGGTAACTGCTGTTAGATTTTGGATTTAGTTTATTTCCTAAACTAGTTTGGTTTAAACTAGGTTTAATCTGTATCACGGAAATGAGAACAATGATATAAATCACAAGCGTTGAGCATCGCAAGAACAATATATGTAATGAAATCAAGTAATTGAAATGATTTTTTCACACTATTTATTGTTGAGAGATCTTCTTTGTTAGCTTTACTGAGTTTAGCTCATTACTGGATTGGGGCTGTGCATGTTGAGAAACATCCTCATCATGTGATGAAACCTAATAATACAGCAGCTCCCAACTAATCTCCTGTAGTTTATCTGCAGGCTTTTCACTAGTTGACCTGGTCCTCCTCCCCTGCAGCGCACAGTGAATGAAGGTCTGGAAATGGTAAACACTGATCTAAAAGCCACACATGAGGTCATGTGACTGGTGTGAAATCAAAGTTCTAGACTGGAAGACTGAAGGTGGGAAATGCTGAACTTTTAGTGCTAAAGAGGAATGTATTCGTTTATTAGCCTTAAATGTCTGTTTCTTATCACCAACACTGTAAACAATTCTGATCTGGTGGATTTCTGTGGAACTGAGCATTTCACATCAAGCTACTCTGAATTACTTTGTTAACATTGTAACTATTTATTTGCAGCTTTGGTTGAAGATGGTTCAGAGTGGGTCGACGTGAAATGCTCATTTCCTGAGAAATTTACCAAATCAGAATTGTTCAGTGTTGATGATAGGAATCAGACGTTTAAATCATTTAATGCTTAAAAAAGCTCCCTCATCAAAAACTGATTATACAATTGTTACGTTTACGTTGTCTGGTGCCTGAGACAATGATTTATGATACATTGGTTTTGAGAATATTTTGGTCTAAAACATTTCTTAATGTAGAGGCACATGCAGGGTGCTGTGATTCAGAATAGTCCCAAAAGGAAACATATTTGTTCAGATTTACCACAATATTACCATCATGAAAATCATATATAAAATCTCATTGTCAAGTAGGTTGACTCGTCACAAAATGGTAAATAAAATGGTTTATATGCATGATTGACCTTATGACCCCTGGTACCTATTAGGGCTGCACGATATTAGGAAAACATATGTGCTGCGATTGCGATATCACATGCGGTAAGTAACTAAAAACCTTTATAGTGTTATAGTGTTAATCTCCTTTGGATTTGTGGTAATAAAGACGGCAGGCGCTGACTAGTCTATGCAAATGAAATGCAATATTTCCATTCCAACTTGGTTTTTGGTTTTTTTTTTTTAAAAGAATTTACTTAAATTTAATGCCTCCAATAAAACACTTGAACCATTGTTGAAAAAAATCTGAAAATATATTTTTAATAATTTTAAATCTTAAATAAATGTGAACATAATTTAATTTTAGTAAGGTCTTAGCCAGAAAAAAATAGCAAAAGGAACAATATATAACAGGAGCACAGAAGGTGAAGAAAACTGCCCAGTGATTTTTTTGCCCTCTTCTCTGTGGCACTGGGTGAAGAGATTTGGAAAAACACCATTTATTGCAGTTCAGTCAGTCTTTGGCGATATGTATATTGTGCATGTTGATATCGCGATGAGTGTAAATTTGCGATATATTGTGCAGCCCTAGTTCCTATCATTACCACTGTGAAGAGTTGATATGTTTATCAACAATGAATTATATCCCATCAAACTTCTCTGAATGACTGTCTACAACTCAATGAATGAGGTTTGCAAAATTGATTCTAAAAATTCAGTGGCACTCTTCTACATGTTAAAAGCGATAATGAACATTTTTATTAGGACCCACAAATTACTTGACATACTGTCGTATTGTGTTCATAAATCTTTTATTGCCTCCTTTTATTGCATTCTGAGCTGTTTTTCAGCAGTTTGACGAAAAGTAAAGTTGACCCACACTGGACAAAAAGGCCCAATGACCTGATCTGATGGATCGTAATAAATATTAATGTTATTAATTATATGAATAATTCATGTGAATAAACAGTGGTGAAGGTGTAATGAATCTTTGGCCACCGGTACCTTTCCAGGAGCTGGACCCCCGAGCTGCCTTGCTGCCCCCGGACGAGTGGGCGTGTCCCGCGGCCTGGCTGAGCGCTCGGCTGAAGTGCTCGTCCACCACGGAGCTGATGTCCCCCCGGAAGTAGGTGAAGAGGACGCAGCGCGCGCTCAGGTACTCGGCCTCGGGTGCCAGGTCCCGGGGCTCCTCCTCCTTCACCGGCGGCGCGTGGGTGCTGGAGAATGAACCGCTCCCAGTCACCGCATCCTGCGCTTCCTGCATCTTCGAGTAGAAAGAGGCGAGCTTCTGAAGGAATTACAGAAAGGGCAGAAGAGAAGAAAAAAGAAGAGAATGAAGGAGAAGAGAAAAGAAGAGGAGAAGTAAGAAGATGAGAGAGATAAGATAGGAGAATTGATAAGAGAGCAGAGGAGAGAAGACAAAAGAACAGTAGAGAAAAGAAGAAAAGAGAAGAGAAAAGAAGAGAACAGAAGAGAAGAGAGGAGAAGAAAAGAGAAGAGGTACAGAGAGACAAAAAAAGAGAAACGAAGAGTAAAGAGGAGATAAGCGAGATATGAGAGAAGACAAGAGAATAACAATAAGAAAAGAGAAGAGAAGAAAGAAAAGCGAAGAGAAGAAAAGGGAGAGAAGAGAGATAAGAGAGGATTATTTTATTTTAATGTCATCAATTCCAATTTTGATTTCATCAAAAAGTAAAAAAGGAAGACACACAAAAATGTTTGTAAAAATGTCCCGAAGTAAGATAATACTTTACATAAATATTAAATATTAATACATTGATGCACGTTTTCATCTAAAACAGGTCCTGGCAGACCATGGTGTTTTCTAATTGCCTCTAATTTGGAGCCCTGTTTCAGTTCCCAACCCTTGCAGTCAGATATGGGCTGAGTGTCTGGAGGCACTCTTAGTTTACAGGGTCAAATTTGCCTTCAACAAACATATGGGCTCAATGGTGTTTG
Source organism: Hemigrammopetersius urotaenia (assembly GCA_037974485.1). Lineage (NCBI taxonomy): Eukaryota > Metazoa > Chordata > Actinopteri > Characiformes > Alestidae > Hemigrammopetersius > Hemigrammopetersius urotaenia. The sequence goes on along the minus strand of JBBPDC010000156.1, from coordinate 225,777 downwards.
TCACTTTACTTCTAAAACTGTAGACTGACATTTTTCCAGCCTCCACTCTGGTTCCATGCACATTCAGTGGTCTGCATTAGTAATGTGTGTGTACCCAGAGGTGTATCAGGCCTGTATAGGTTCCTGGACTTTTGTCTGTTTTTCTTTTGCAGACAATTACACCAATAGAAGTCACAAATAATACATTTTATACTGTTGCTATTACCTTCATTATTCTAGAAATTAAATCATAAAGTATTTTTTCATTGTGCTTTCATGACAATTTACAGTTGTATGTAAAGTTTGGGTACATCTGGTCAAATTAAAATAAAATATGTACACGTCCTTTACACACTTTTTAAAGTGCAATTACTGTTTATTCACAGAATTTAACACATTGGGGGAAAAGTTTAGGCACCTTATTTTTTATCTGATATTTTTTCCAATACTTTGAACACAAATAAATACAAACTTTGCAAAAATTTGCCCAAAAATGTCACACGTTCTCTGCAGAGGACTTATTTTCACCAGCAACAAAAACACGTAATTTCACCAGAAGTGTTTAAATGTGTGTGAAATAGTCCATTTTTGTGTTCGAAACTCTTCAGAGCAAGTTAAAAAAAGGAGTTTAACAAGCTGTTTTGGACCATTTCTGCTGGTCTGAGACCTTGACACATCATTCTAATGATTTTAAAAAGACAAGAAATACATTTTTATCAGAGACGACCCTTTTTTTGTGTGTTCACATCAAGACGAGAAAAGACCGATGGCATGTGTGTTAAATGCTGCCTGAATTTGAGAGGCTTTTCCACTATTTGAAACATAAAAAACGGCCCTGTGCTCAAACACACGTGTCCGTGGGAGTGTTTGCTGCGAGAGGTTTAAAGAAAGTGCCAGAAATTTAAAGAGGGCTTAGTAGCGGTGACCCAGAGCAGAGACACCTCACCCCACCTCTCTAATCACACGCTGCTCTCACCCCCATTTCAGCTGCGCCTCAGAACCACAAAAATATAACCCCGCAGAGCTGGAGCCCTCCTTCCCGCTCTGATTTATTCAGTTCCTTCACTCTCTCTACAAGGTCAGTTTCCTCGCAATTAAACGAAAGGCCTTCTTAGTCCTTATGTTGATTTATTCTCTAACAGTAAGATTTAATGTGAAGAAGAGGACTGAACTCTGCCTGAAAGTGTGTGCAAAGTATACCAAACAATCAATTTTTTTTAAAAATCTCCAATTAGGACACGGTGTAGTCCAAGACTAGACTTAATTCCCGTCCAGGAAACTGAGTGTTTGTGCGGTGGAAGTTAATTCGATACTGTGGAATTTACACAGAGTACAACAGCAGAGAATATAAATATCCTCCAATGTGATGCAACCATGACTGTTATAAATACACCGTAAGACGTAATTTAACAGGAAGGATTAACAGAACATTTAGGGGGTTAATATTGGATATGTTGCTGCACCCCTTTG
>JBBPDC010000156.1:172042-193517 GCA_037974485.1 Hemigrammopetersius urotaenia | reverse complement strand
ACACACACACACACACACACACACACACACACACACACACACACACACACACACACACACACACACACACATTATCTTTAAGAGACAAACATATATCTGTGTTTTTGTCATTTTAATTCTGTCAATATTTAACTTTATCAAAAAATCATGATAGTCCAATGCTAACAGTCCAAAGAGAACCTTTGTCCTTCTAGAGATTCTAGGTTCAGGTTTTACATTTATATTGTGTCTTGGATTATGGATTAAAGCTTTGACTTTGCTTGAAATGAAGCAGCAAAATGACTATTTCCCTCTACTATGTGAAAATGTTCAGAACTGAATTAATGTGTTCTGCTGTTCATTGCATTTCACGCTGCACAAAAGGGATCATTGCCAGTACTGATAGTGTAAATGCACTGCGTTTCATTTGCGACATTTACGCCGCGTTTTGGGCCTCAGTAAGAGAGTTACTCATGCTCTCCAGGCTGGCCCTCATGCTGGAGGAGAGTAAGTGTGACAGTGACTGAGCGCAGGGTCTTGGTGCTGCACTAAAGCCCTCTCCTTCTGGGCAAGGGCTAGTAAGGTGCTGCGTAATTGCACCGGATCTGTTGATCTTTGGTCTGGCTGTGGTGCATATGGAGGCTCCCTGCCTAATGCAAAGTTCTGGTTAAACATTGTCCCAAAGTTTGCGTTCCGCCTTCTGTTGTTTTTACACTACAGGCCTGGCAATTGTTGGGGGCATTATTGACTTTGTAATTAAACTATTTTAACGTCGGGATTTTGTAATCATTACATTTCAAGCCATCTGTTCCTGTCCGAGGGCTGAAATGGATTTTCCCCTCCAGCAGATAAAAGGCAGCACAAAGCCAGACTGTTTTATCATTAAATCCCCGTCCTTTATACACAGTATGGACAAATGCTGAAATCATCGTTGGACTCATAGCGGCCATGGATCAGCGCCGTATATTCAAATACAGCATGCAGCTTTGAGATGATATCATTTCTGTACACAAATGCAGCGCCCAATCTAATGTTACTGATTATGGTTTTATTAGCTTCCATCTGCTGAAAGACTAACAAAGCTCAATTTGGAGAACACAGGGATGGATAAAACACCCTTTTGCCTTCGGAGGGTCACAATGTATAAACAGCTTGTGGCCTTAAACGCCTCTATTGGTTCTGGTTTTGGTCAACACCTTTATCAGGGCCTATCTTAACACACTGTACAATGGAGAAATCAACTAATCTCTCCCGGCACAGATAACAGCTGACTTTGATCCACAGCTTCTTCAGGTGGGTTTCCTGCCTGTAATCTCTAACCAGACCACAGTGGGGTCTGGTTTACCTATTGTATGTTCTCACAGCGTTGGGTGTTAATTGTTAAGATAAGACTAAAACTACTGAACAGCTGAGGACAGTCCAGGCTACTGATCCATACTGCAAGTCTATTTCCAAACTCTGTGCTCCTTTATCCGTTAGAGCTACATGTTAGCACATATGTTAATAGGAACCCATCACTATAAGTACACAATGCTGACGTGAATGGACCTCCTGCAAAAAAAATCCAGCACACAAATGATTTGTTGATTTCTTGTGTAAAAACGAATCCATCCTTTACATGGAGCAAGAATGTGGCATTTTTCCTGCAAATTTTAGTGCACAATTTCTATTTAAATATATTATAAACATATATAATGTATATATATAATGTATATATAATACACAAATAAAACACGTTTACCCCCACCCCATTATCGTCGGGAGCTTCTTGTCCTTCTGTAAATAGTATTCATTCTCACTTAGAAAATCAACAAAATCAGAAAATCAGCACCAGGGGTGCTACGACTTTTGCATATAGGAGAATTACTAAGGATGTCTAAATATTAACACTGCCATTCAGGGACTGGTGCATCAAACAGCAACATCACAGAACATGTTTAAGACTAGATTTGTTGACTTTGGTCCGGTCGCTGATGGGTAAAAGTGAAAGCGGCGCTAAAAAAGTGATTTAAATTCTTAGATTTTCTTAAAGTCTGTGACATTTTAAAATAGTTTGTCTTACTTTTGGAAGCAGCTGATTGATTTAATGTATTTTATTAATGTGGAAATTATACACATATGACTTAAATACATTGAACAGATCATATTTCTTCTGTAATATTTCTATGAGATTCTGAAAGTACTCAACATAACTCATAATCACAGACTTGCTGCTTCTGCTTAGTCAGTCCAAAAGGTATCAAGCGTCTCAATACTCCAGGGTTCTGTCAGTAACAGTCAGGGTGGTCCTCCAGTTGACCCCATGAAGACGGTGTTGATGGGGGGCAGGGAGGACACCATGTCCCGCACCTCCGCACCACTCTGGTGAGGCAATAGGGCTTCTTGGGAGTGGTGATACTGAGCAGCGGAGCCATACATGCAGGGAGAAACGGAGCAGGGGGCAGGAGGGGCTACTGAGGACCCTACAACACACAAATCAGAAAAAAGTAATATCCCAAGACAAACAAAAATGTAGAAATGCATTTTAAAAACAGTCACGGGTCTCAATTACCAATGTAGGAATTTTGGGGATAATAAAATGCTGGCAGACGAAATGATAGCAGTTTAAAATTCATTTTTCAGAAATGCAACGACTGAGGAAAAATTAAATGGAAAAAAAATATCAAGTGCATTAATTTTCAGTTCAACCCAAAATGCTAAAATCCCATCATTTCATCAAATGAACAAAACCTTATCTGAAATGAAAATATAAAATTCAGGGCAATGTTTGTGTTTTATTCAGAAATATGAGTCTTTATTTTAAATTATACTATTAAAATTAAAATTAAAACTGGCCATGTCAAAATCTGGCCATGCATTAAAATAGATTCTTTCAAGAAGTGAAAATAAACCTTTGAATTCTGGTTGAAAAAAATTCAATTCAATGTGTGTGTGTGTGTGTTTTTTTTCCTTACCAGCTGTGCGTGTAATTAATGGAGGCTGTTCGGTGTAGTATGAACCCGCTCCTTTCCTGCCCGTGTCATTCAGGATGTTGAGGGGATCGTGGACGTCGGCGTACGCAGGAACGGAGCGAATAGAACTCACACTGCTGATCACAGACACATGTTGGTCAATCAGGGAGCTCACCCTCTGACTGTCCATGTAGCCACTGTTCCCGTAGTAGCCTGCCAGGCGAAAAATAATAAAACAACAACATGATTTAAAAAGTTACAGATTTTTTTTTTTTACTAAAAATTACCATCCCAGACTCATGAACTACTTTCTCACCACTGTTGGTGTAAGCTGGGCCTGAACATCCTCCTCCTATGAAGCTGTACCCTGTAGTGTCCAGGATCTGCACTCCTTGAGTCTCCATGGTGGGCTCAGCGGCGGACGAGTAGCTCACTGAGGTTCTGGAGCTGTAGGGTACAGCACTGCAGCTGCTGCTGAAGCAGTCCTTGGCCAGCTGCTCCCCGCTGAAGGACGTGTACCGCCCCCCCTCCACGCGAGACTGGTAGGCTGAGGTTGGGGTTTGGGTTAGGGGGAGGCTGGTGGGTTGGTAGGTGGAGGAGCTCAGGTAGTAGCTGGAGGTGGAGCTGGGCAGGTTTTGGCACATGGTTTCCGGGAAAGCCTGGCAGGGCACATGAGGCTGGATGGGGCAGCTGTTTTGTGACCTCACAGCCATGGGGCCTTGGTTTATGACGCTGCCTCGGTTAGCCATGGCTGGAGAAATGGGAGGAGTGATTAGAGGGCCACTGCTCTGGGTGTAGTCCAGTTGTCCTTGTGGGGGGCGTGGCACATTGGATGGATGGAGGGATGCATGATGTATGTATGGGGGATGTATGGATAGAGGGATGAATGATGGATGGATAGATGGAGGGATTTATGGATGGAGAGATGGAGGGGTGTATGGATGGAGGGATGAATGATGGATGGATAGATGGAGGGATTTATGGATGAAGAGATGGGTGATGGATGGAGGGAGGTATGGATGATGGATGGATGGATAGACGGAGGGATGGATGACGGACAGATGGATGACGGACAGATGGATGGATTGATGAATGGATGGATGGATGGATAAATTGATGGATGGATGTATGGAGAGATGGATGATGGATGGATGTATGGAGGGATAGATGGGTGGATGGAGGGAGGGATGGGTGAATGGATGGATTGATAAATGAACAGATGGATGGATGGAAAGACAGAAACATTTGTTAGTCCCAAAGCAACTTGCAAGGTCACAATAGTAACAAAAACACTGTGCAAGCATAAATGGATAAAAAACAAAAGAAATGTACAGAAACACTAAATAGAACCCACAACCATCTGGGTTTACATTACAGGCGAATGTTTATTTTTATATATCATAACTGCATTGGTGTTTTTAATTCTACAAAGTTTGTATACTTTTCTACATTTTCTACACTGAGTACATATTAGCTGAGATTTGTTTAAACTAAATGAATACCAGATAGAGTGAAGGTGTCTGGCTCCATCCCTTGATACACCACCATATTGGCTCCCAGCCCATGTGGATTGCCTGGCACAGATGGATATGAATACTCTGGATGGGTCTCATTCTTAACGGAGGAATCGCTGGACACCATCCCTGTTTTACTACGATTGGCCAGGAAGCATGAACTCGGGGAAGCTGTGAACGTTGCCTTACTGGCATCTGAAAAAAATCAAAACATGATGATTGACTGAGCTAAAAGAATAGGCTTTGAATTTCTGGAAATAACACAACATCAGTACCTGCATTTCTCATGTATTTGTCCAGGAGGTTCTGAAGGTCTTGCTCCTTGTCGTTATTGAACTGTGTTTCAATCGCCAGCAAAATATATTCATCCAGCAGCATCCTAATGAGGTGGAACGAGCCTGAAGAGGACATTATGATGAGTTATAGAGTGGATCATTTTCCCTGTTGGGACCGATAGATTTAAGAGAAGATACTGATAGAAATGTACAGAACTGATAAGACCCCTCTGGGCTTAGACTGCAGGTGAATATTTAATAACATTTACATATGACAGTGCTGCATAATTTGTACAGAATACAGCATCATTTTCTTCATTTTGATGATCAAGGAACATCCACCACATAGAAGATGAGACATAATTTTACATTTAGAGCATAAACTGGAAACAAACAGATAAAGAGATTTTGGGTGGTCTGGTGGGAAAGAGGTTTTCCCCTCTCAGCTGGAAACCCAACAGCAAACAGACCTGACCTGCCCTCTGTTCACATCCTTGATGTTTCTTTTTAAAAGCAGCATTTATGTTTTCTTGTGAAAGACCACATTAGATCTGCCCAAGCAAAGATGAAGAAAGCTGCTCTAATCGTCCACAGCAAAAGAAAGATGAAAGACGGTGATGGTGCCATTTAAGATCTAGTGAAAGCAGAGGTGAAGGAGAGCACACTCTACTGATCTGATGTGAAAAAGTCAGAGGTTAAAAACCGTAACGTCCTGCTGGGCTTTTTTGGCTTTTTATTTGACACGCTCCCTCTTATACTCCATCTCGGCCTTCTGCGTATTCAGTGAGGTCATGTGATGGCCTCTCCATGTGAAGCTGTTTGGCTTTGTGTGTGTCCGCAGGGCCATCAAAAGCTAAAATGACGAGGACAGGCCCTTCCTAATCAGTGCACACGCGTCCACAAGATAAAGAGTTGTTTATTTAGGACGGGTCACTACATTTTACGGCACTTTGTGGTTTTGTAGCCAAACTGCAGTGAAGGTTTACGCTGTGGGAAAAGCAAAACCTTAAACTACAAATGCAGAATATACTTGTATGGGTTGTGTCTCTCAGCTTGTGGACTTACCAAAGCTTGTGGCATTGTTTAATGTGAGGTTGTGCATCACTCGGGCCCCAAAAAAGCTCCACTTGAGGAGAAAATCCTGTGCTCTCTTTTTAACAGAGCGGCCGTTCTGTTTACTGGGCTAAAAAAAAGCAAGAAAACAGCAAGAGATCATTTGAACAGTGACAGGTACTGTGGAACCACTCATTGTAGATCTTAGTTACAACCGACCTTAATGACTTTCTGCTCCACCACAGAGTCCAGCCACTCAATGAAAGACTCCACTGTGGCATTTTTCCTCAGGAGGTCCTTCAACTCTTGAAACACTGAGATCGAATCGTCTATGAGATGGGAAGAAAAAGCAGAAGGGATGTTTTCAGATGACACGTTGTCCAACAGTCTCCCGAGACAACAGTGAGAGAGTGGGGACTCACATTCGGAGTAGAAATCCAGGTCCTGGTCGCTCGTGTTTGAAAGGAGCGCCTGGGAGCCGATGCTGTTTAGATCTACTTTGTCAATGTCATTCACCATGGAAGTCACAACGCTTTGGTCGAAAAGTGCTGGTCTCGCAATCTACAGAAAAAATACATTGAAAATAAAAAAAGAGAAGAACAGTCATAATTTTTCCTGTAAGGTGCCCCCCCCCCAAAAGGTCCATGTTTAATGTTTGTGTTGGTTTATGTAGAAAATCAGTCAGAATGAATTTTAAACGGTTTTTCATCTCTAAAAAATAGGATATTTTTTTTACTAGGCCATTGAGACTGATAAATAAAGACTTTGAGTATATATTTATATAGGTTTGTGAGGTCATTATATAGGTGTGTGTTTTTGCATATGGGTTTATGTGAAATCCAATACATTCAAAATGGTCTGGTTTTTTGCAGCTTAGTTACAGTTTTTACACTTTTGTAATGACATTTCAACTCTGTGAGAAAATATACGTTATCTATGATATGGGCCCTTTAAAAGAGCAGCTGAAGCTGTTGACCTGTGCAAGGTGGAGGAAGGACGTTTGGCGTTTTAACGAGGACACGAAGCGACGAGCGATGGGCAGCTTCTTTTCTGAGAGGACTTCAGGCAGATTTTCCAGAGAAGACACCATCCAGTGCTCCCAGTGTTTCGCAAAATTGCGAATATCTGCCAAAAGACTAGACAAATCGACCTAAAATTACACATCAACACTAAACATGGATATCACATGTCAGTTCATGAATTAACCTACAGAATACTAAGCAATGGCTGATGTTTTTTTTAAGTATAAAACAAACCTTTCAGGCATATCCTGCATTGTTGCAGGAATGAGAACATCAGTCAATACCTGCAAAAAATACACAGATCCTCATGAGCGCTGTCTCCACATTGTTTCAAGATCACATCCCAACACACAGTGTTGCACACACCTTGTAAAGAATGGAGTCACACACACAGAAGATGTCCACAATTACTGGATTCTCCAGCAGAGGCAGGAGATGGTCAGGCATGCCTTGCCAGAAATGAAGCAAGAAGTTCTGGATCTGAAACACATTTATGATCGGACCTTTGAGCCCTCTGACATAAGAGCCAAGTGGATTATTCTTTTGAATGGTAAAATAGTACCTCCTCAAAGTTGACACTGATAGCGTTGTCGAGAATGCACTGACAGTGTGTTTTGTACATCATTATCAGTGTGTCGACCTGAAAGAAGGAACGCGTCAGTGGATAAAGTGGGATGTGCAGAGCTCTAAAATATGACTAGAGTTCACCAAATGATCTTGAATGACAGTGAACAAACCTTTTCTTTGGAAACAGAGTCGTCCAGAACTAAATGCTGAGAACTTGGAAATTCTGGAAGTAACGTTCCGGTTTTAGAACTTAGAGAATATTTCCGCGTGAAGCCTCCCTGTGAATCGCAAAATAAACGGCATATATTTGACCAGTGGTGCCAAAAATGATACAGGATGATTATGCAATTATTCTGTTAAAGTGAAAATCAATGCACACTGACAACACTGACTACAGAGAACACATTTCTACACAAGTCAATACACAAACTATTGTGTATATATATATATATATATACACTATACTGTTATTTGCTACATTTAACATATTAAAACAATATAAAACACCTTAGAAAATGCAGCCTGGTGTAAAGTTGACATTTCATTTTTAAGTAGCAAATAAACTAAATTAGCAGAAAATGACAACTTCTGTCGGTTCACTATTTTCACTAGAACACACAATTTGACAGCGGGTCAAATCGAACGTTTACACACATAAAACATAAAAGTGCTAACCTCATTTTTGAGTTTGCTCCCAGAAAATCTGTTAAAAAATATCAGGTACAGTTTTAGTTCACAGCTACAGACTGGACCCATTTGTTGTGCCACAATACATTAGTCTGGCTGCACCACAGGGCCGCTGCTTATTTTCACTGCAAAAAAATGATATCCTAGCCAAAACTAGCCCAGAATTATATCTTAAAACTGGTCGATAGTCTCATTTCGAGACTGTTGTAAGAACACTACAAGACTGTGCCATAATATAAATATTAAGAATGATCTAAAGTCTGTCAATTTAGTCATTTTGAATTTGCTGTAAAAATAAAATAAAGTAACAATAATTACAAAGGATACTTATCATCCCCTATTAATAGCATAGACATGTAGACATTTTTACTTGTTTTAAGTCTTTTTCATATATAGAAATGATCTTATTCTCTTTACATGAAATGTAAAGATGAACAATGTAAAGTCAAAACAAGCCCAGAACATTTTTCATCATTTCCTAGAATCAGCTGTTTCCAAATTTCCCCAGATGCAATTGTAAAAAGCTTAAGAGGTTTAAATTCACCTTGTCAGGCCTTTTCCTGAGTACACCGAGTGATAATAAGCGCTGCTCTCCTTAATCCCTATACCGTAGTAATGATACCTGCAACACACAAAGAACTGCTGAAGAGATCAAGCACTGAAAGCCTTAAAAGACAAAAGAAGCACAGCTAGTAAATGACTATTTGTTATTTATTTTTGTTAGTTATTTCTGTCTTACTTTGAGTGGCCTCTGGTGCCAAGCCTCCGGGTTGTGAGGAGGGGAAATTTCTGCCGTATGGTCTACAATCATTCAGAAACAAAAGTGTTCAGCGTGCCATGATTTAAATCCCAGTTCAGTCTTATTATAGGATCTTAATCTGTAAATCATTTCTCTATAGAAATCAATGCGGCTTACTTTTCCAAAAGTGGCAGCACAAGCAGGATCCAGCTTCTCCTTCCGACAGAAGTCCAGATAATGCGCGTAGAGGATGCATCGGGGCAAGCAGACTCCTTCACAGACGATATAGTTTTCCTCAAGCCTAATTGACAAAATGCCAAAATGAAGAAAATACTGAGGTGCTTTTCTGGCAAAGGTGTTCTCACTGTAATTTTACAGAGTGGAGTCACATCAGCTTGGAGAAATTCAACAAAGTACCACTGCAGTGTCAGCTGGGTCTGCTTCTTCTTATCCTTAATGATCTGACTGATGCTTTTCTTTGCCACCGTTGGTTTGAGAACGAAGCTCTTGGAATATTCCAGGTGCTCTAAGTCCTCTTCAGAAGAAATGGTCCCATTGCTTTCCTCAGCCTCTGTCAGATAAAACAAGATTCATTTCACACTCATTCCTTCTCATTCGCAGTAAAATGTAGTGGATCATTAGACTGGACCTTGTTTTAAAGAAAATATTCATTACTGAATGCTGTAGGTCAGAATATTTCTTCAAAGAATTAATTCCATTTATTGAATACCAAAGTAGGTCAATATACCATATACTGTACAAAACTCATATCTATTAAACACTGAGCTTTCAGGAGAAGAAAAGCAACACCGATAACTTAATGGAATTATTAAGTTATGGAATTATGGTCATTATTTATTTATTATACCCCTAATGCTTGCAAGACAGAAATGAAAAAATTAAAAACGATTCGACTTGCCTGATTTAATTCCTGAATCCTCCTCCTCCTCTTCGACCGTGTCCTTGAAGAACATGTTTTGTCTGGGGTCCTGCTGCTCATCAGTGCTGGCTGGGTGAACATCAGCATTGCTGTAAGTTCTTTTAGGCTGTGGTGGCTGGAGCTGATAAAGCGAGTTATTCTTCATAGGACTCTCACTGTTCCTTTTCATTGGCATTTTACAGAGAAAGGGAAGAACCAGAGCTAAAAAAAAAAGCTTAATACTAAAAAATCATTACGCTCTCATCCAAAATTCGGATCCAGTCTAAAGCACAGATCCAGTCCAGCAATGATGTGCATCTCAGGTTCTGTAAGAAATAACCTGCTGATAAAAAAAAGGTGAAATAAAACAGATGTTCTTCTCCTTGCTATGGTTTAAACAAAGATTTTCTGAAAAGCATTTGCTCCGCATCCAAACGTGGACCTGCGGAAACAGGTAACACCTTCCAGTGTTAATTAAAGCTGCGCTGGGGCTGAAATGGTACGTCACAAGGGTGAGTGCCTTGGGGGCATTTATCTTATTTACAGAAGACTGGCAGTAGATTCTGTGTATTAATGATTAACCTGAGGAGCCATCATCTCCTTCTAACCTGGAGTTGTGGCCTTTCAACTGGACTCTAGCCCCATCCAGAGCCTCCCTTCTGCAGTGCCCACTCTCAGCAGAGCTAGGCCTGAAGCCCATCCTGCGATTTCTGTCTCCGCTCTCACAATAAGGAATGTCAAGATTTATACGTTAGACCAGTATTTGTCAACCAGGCTGCATTCATGTCTTGAGTTGCCAGTTTATTAGGTAAACCCACCTTACTGGCCATTTTATCAGAAACCCCTACCATAGAGGTACATTTTAGTTCACAGTTACAGACTGGACCCATTTGTTGTGCCACAATACATTAGTCTGGCTGAACCACAGGGCCGCTGCTTATTTTCACTGCAAAAAAATGATATCCTAGCCAAAACTAGCCCAGAATTATATCTTAAAACTAGCCGATAGTCTCATTTCGAGACTTTTGTAAGAATAGTACAAGACTGTGTCATGATATAAATGTTATATATTAAGAATGATCTAAAATCTGTTAATTTAGTCTAATATTTCTCATTTTGAATCTGTTGTAAAAATATAAGAAAGTAACAATAATTACAAAGGATACTTATCATCCCCTATTAATAGCATAGACATGTCGACATTTTTACTTGTTTTAAGTCTTTTTCATATGTAGAAATTGTCTTATTCTGATTTTCATCATTCTCAAGATTATTAATTTCAAGCATTACTTTTTGGAAGTTACATTTTTTCCATCACATGTTAAAGCAAGCAAAATGACAGTAAAGGATAATATCACTAGATAAAAGAAGATAACAAAATATAAAACAAAAAGAACAATCTAGAAAGAAGTTGAACAATTTTGTAGTATTCTTAAAACAATAAAAGAAATGAGAGGTTTTGGATATATTGACTAGTTTTCAGATGGTTTCATATGTAACAAATAATTTTTCTGCAGTGTGGGTGGTGGACTGTTCTCAGCACAGCAGTGACACTCATATGGTACTGGTATGGTGGTGCGTGGTGCTGGTACAAGTATTTCATGGTGCCCTGGTGCCCCACAGTCCTTACCATGCAGCTACCATAATCACTGCTATACTGACAGTCCAACACGATATCTGGTTGGTCCACTGATGGCCAACGTAGAGCGGACTATTAAATTTAGTAGCAACAGATGGGCTACTTTTATAAACCTTCACGGTGCACCTGTGTGGTTGGTGTTTCTAATAAAATAGCCAGTGGAGTGTAAGCACAAGGTAGAGTACAGGCTGCTCAGACTTGGGTGACGTATTGATTACAGTAATTGATTGTTTGTTTGTTTGATTAATTGATTGATTGATTGATTGGAAAGAGATTTTGGAAAAATATTTGTAAACCTTTGGAATGATTTTCGTTCCATCAGTTCGTTTTTTTTTTTGTTATTTATTAGGGGTTCAAGAACGCAGTTTTTTTTAGGTTTTTAGTCGGATTTAAGTTCCACTTTGAATTAATCGTAGCGAAGATGACCTCAGACCTGATTGTTCACTGCTGATCCAGGGTCAGTTTTGTCTTCCGCATGCCCATTTACTGATCCCAAATCAGCGATACCAGATTAGCGCTTCTCTAACTCTACCATAACATACTATTATGTGTGAATATCAATACCAGTCACAGTTTACAAATTTTGACTGCTTTCTGTACAAAAAGGCAAAAATATCTCACGATGGTTAAAAAATAAAAAAATTGGGGGGAAGAAGTTGCAACACACCCAGCAGAGTTAAGCGGAAGGGGCGAGGGTGTCATTTTCTCACAGGGAGTAAAACGTGTTCTCTTGGAGGGAAACAAAACGAACGTCTCGGAAGGCTCAGAAGGTCTGGTTCTCATGGTGTGTTTCACATAATAAGCTGGTCAGTGTAGCTTAGCATGAAGTACAGTGTTGTTTACATCTTAGTTAAGGTAGTTTTGGAAGACGTTTAGTTTAAAAAACACTGCTGGAAGGCATTTGCATTAGCATTTTGTCGTTTTCTACCTTGCTTTGCTTTGTTCCCACCGAAGCCTTCAGATATATCTGCTTCAGCTTTGAAGCTGATGTTTACATGGCACTACTGATGGCTAATTTCTCCTTCACACTACATAATAAAGCTATTAAAATGTTCAAAGCAGTTGTAACTGCCCAAATATTAGATGTGGACACAAACTATTAAACAGTACCTAAATACCAACATTTTAATATACCGAAGCCAGAAAACACGAACAGCCCTGTTTTAGGGGGTTTACCTAAGCTAACTACACTATATGGACAAAAGTATTGGGACGCCTGACCATGATGTCGTTGCTGAAGTTTGCCCTTCATCTTGTAGTCGGAGGGCCAGGCCAAACCCTGAAAAACGGGTGTTCCAATACTTCTGTCCACATTGTGTATCTGCTTGAGCTTTAGAGCTAATTTCTCCCTCATATGACATTGTGCTTAAAATATAAGCTAAATTACCAATATTTTGGACACACATTTCTTTCTTTGTGGCCCTGTTTCTAAAATACGAAATGGTATCTAAATGCCAATATTTAAAAATAATGAAGTCTTTTTAGGGGTTTAGCACAGAGCTGCTCGGCTAAGTAGCTAGATCACAATCTGGGTTAAATTACTGTTAAACTTTTGCATATCCCTCCATTAACAACTGAAAATAGTATAAAAGTGGGATACAAACACTGTACAAAATGCTAAGCTACTTAAAATGCCAAATGACAATATAATGAGCAAAACTAGCACACTAGCTCTTAGCCATTTTTTACCCTTATGTTAAAAGTGTTTCAATTTGACACCATTCATTTTTACTTCATATTAAATTACTTTTCTTAATTTAATGGGGACAAACTCGGTAAACATGTTTTCAACGTCCTGTTCACATTTGTGTTCTTTGTTTTGCTGTTTCATAAAATATATAAGAAGTATCATTTTACATATTTGTTTTGGTTGTTTAGAGGCATATTGAGGCACTGTAATATGCAATTTTATAATCACCAAAAACTTACCTCTGTTTTAGGTCTATAACTGAACATAATCAGACCTGTAGGAGTGAGAGAAACACTGATGGTTAGTTTTCCTCTCTCGCACCTACTGCCTGCATATCCTCCCTCACCACATCCTACTATGCCGCCGCCTTCTCTTTTTTCCTGCCGCTCCATCCTCAGCATCCTTCTCCCAACATTCTCAGTGTCTGACCTCAGCATCCTTCTCCCAACACACCCAGTGTCTCTTCTCAGCACATGTTCAAACCAATACAAACAAAGTACCTGCCACAATTTGGATTTCCATCATTTTCTGGAGGTTTAAAAAAAAGCATTAAGGATGTTTGTAAATTGGAACAGAACATAAAAATGTCCCCCAAGCACAGTTTATTTGATTATCCAAATGGTACTGGAATGCCATATAATAATAATGCTTAATGTTATCAGTCACATTCTGAATGACTTTAGTTTATGTGAGGAAGTGCAATGAGACAGTTTATTGACAGCAGTGTGTGTGTCTTGTGTGTTCAGATGTGTGGCTAGCTGCAAGGAGATTCTTCAGAGCAGTGACTATAGTTCGAATTTAGATGGACTGGAATCGAGAGGACAGGTGAGAATGTATGTATACACTATTATACATACATTATATACAAATGTATGTATACACCATTTGGCTTTAACAACACCGACAGGGACTTTAACAACATTGCATTCAAATACATAAACTTTAATATGGAGTTGGTCCCCCTTTGCACCAATAACAGCTTCCACTCTTCTTGGAAAGCTTTCCACAAGCTTTTGGAGTTTCTGTGGGAATTTGTGCCCTTTTATACTGTAGAGTCAGATACTGGTGTTGGACAAAAAGGTCTGGCTCACAATCTCCATTCCAGTGCATCTCAAAGGTGCTGGATGGGGTTGAGGTCAGGGCTCTGTGTGGCCAGCCAATCTCTCCCACACTGAACTCATCCAGCCATGTCTTTAGGGACCTTGTTTTGTTCACTGGGACACAGTTACGCTCGAATAGAAAAGGTTATTCCACAAACTGGGTCCACAATGTTGGAAGCATGGCGCTGTCCAAAATCTCTTGTTCTGCTGAAGCATTAAGATTGACTTTCCCTGGAAGTAAGGGGCCTAGTCCAAACCCTAAAAAAAAAAAACTTTTGTCCATATAGGGAATATTAGTGCAGTGGTTCCCAACATTTTTCCTCGAAGCCCCTCTTGCCTGTGTCCAAGACAAGCCAGGCCCCTCAACTCGCATAGACACAAAAAGAATGAAGAGATTAATTACCGACTTTTATTGCAAAAAATAAACAGCAGCTGTAGGTTTTTGTTTTTATACTCTTATATACACACGCATCCACCCTCCCACACACACACACCTTACATAAGGAATATAGATGGACTTTCCTGTCCTTCAGTAAAACCAAAATCTAGGTAACTCTCGAGATATTGCCTTGTTTTCTTCCTTGTTACGGATGAGCAACCGGTACTTTTACGTTTCTCAGACATTGGGATTTTATGAATTTAATGTGTACAAATATAATTTTGATGCAGACAAAATTGTGTGCACCCCTCGTGATCTCTAGGTTGGGCACCACTATGTTAATGTATATAATGCATTAATGTTATAATGCATTGCAATCCTTTTTGAAAATGTGTCATATTGTGGTCATCTACTGGTGACTTCACAATGTTTATCAATAGGTTTTTATCGAAAGGTTTAATTAAAAGAAATAAAGGCTCCTTCTCTGTGTTGACTGGTGAAGTGCTGCATGCATGCCCTCTGCTGGCCGGTTTATCTGTCACACTTGGCAGGCCATAAAGTTCCTTTAATGCATTTCTAGTCATTAGATTACAGAGGAACTTACAGGACTAGTACACTTAGGGACAGCAGGATAATGCAATAGGTATAGAATTTATAGAATTAAAGAATCTTGTGCGGTTAACGCCGTTAACGCCAAGATTGCAATGAGATTAACGGCGTTGAAAAAATGTATCTATGCCCACATCTAATTTATATATAATATGTGTATGTATGTATGTGTATATGTATATGTGTGTCCAATTGCTCGGTACAAATGTTTTGTGTGTATATAATGTATATGTTAAAGTACCTCCGTATTCTTTTAGGTCAGACAAGACCTTGCAGGTCCCTCTTCCAACCCCATGCGGTCCAGTGGACCTACAGTTGTCCCATGTTGACTGCAATCCGGGAGACACACTGGTACACTTTCAAGGCCAATATGTTACCATCTGTGAGTTGGACTACAACATTCTTCAAGTGGAAATACAGAATGCCCAGAAAAAGAAGGCATCTGTGGCAGTTGGAGAATTCTGTTTAGTTGAAGATGTCCTGTCCAATCAGTGGTACAGGGGGAGGGTTCAAAACCAACAGAGAGATTTGTTTGACGTGTTCCTACTGGATTATGGCAATGTCCTTACAGTTAGATCAGACTGTTTGGCTGTTATTTCTGATGCCGTACTCTTGCTCCCACCTAGGATCGTCTGTGGGTTCTTTGCTAATGTTCTACCAGTGCAGGAATGTTGGAACTCAATGTCACAAAAGTATTTCTGCTCCCTCTTAGGCACTCAGATTAAAGGACATGTCCATGCTCTTCTGCCATATAAAGTCCTTTTACTGGAAGTTCCAGACATAACCAAAGAATTATCAGCATTGAACTTAGGCAGACGTGTGGATACGGGCACCTTTCTATTACTGGTGAAAATGCTCCTGGAAGTACCCATCCAACAAAACAGCCAGTCTGACCTGGATTTGCTGACTGAGGAGCAAACTACACAGGAATGTTCCTTCAGATCTTCAACTTTAAGTGGTTTTGAAAACATTATTTCTCTCAGTGGCTCAAAGTTGACTGTTGGACAACAGGAGAGAGTCAAAGTAACGGCTGCAGTAAACCCTGGGTTATTTTACTGTCAGCTTTCATCTACAGCAAAGGACCTGAAAGAGATGTCAGAAAAACTGGCAACTGCCTGTGAGTTGAGGAGTAGAGACTGTGGGGATATAGAAAATTTGGGCTTACTCTGTGCAGTCAAGGGGAAAGACGGAATATGGCACAGAGGTTTTGTGCAGTGCCTACCTGTCAACTCTGATGTTAGAGTTGTGTTTGTTGACTATGGATATTGTGAATCTTTAAATGTTGAAAATATCTTAAAGCTGCCATCAGACTTCCTCCGGACACCAATCATGGCTTATCCATGTTCGCTTTCTTGTTTGAACGACGCAGACGAAGACAGAAAATTCCGGCAACTGGAAATTCTCAGAAGCGCCTTGTTGGGTAAAGAGCTGACATTCAAAGTTGATGGGTTTTGTAAAGCGAGGAATGTCTATTTGGTCAGTCTCAGCAGTGCTGATTGTGCAAATGCAAATACCATGAATTCTGATGAACTGACCGAAACTTCTATGCTTAAGAGTAAGCACGTCTTCAACTGCTGCCCAAAGTGGTGCACTGATGAAACAAAAAAAGTGAAAACCTTCAAAGACACTCTCCCTTTTGAAGACATACAGGAAGGCTCTAAGTTTAAGGGTTATGTGGCGTATGTCCAAAATCCAAATAATTTCTGGATTAGAACGGTAGAGAGCAATGACCGTTTTGAAAACTTGATGAACGAACTCACTGATTACTTCAGTTCTGTGCAACTGAATGAAGAGATTCTTGACGATCCAGCACCTGGTGTACTTTGCTGTGCGATGTATGAAAAAGACATGCATTACTACAGAGCTCTAGTAGTAGAGAGACTTGAAAACGGTGCTCAGGTTTTCTTTATTGACTTTGGGAACACTGAGAAAGTGCCAAGCATGCTGATAAAGAAACTGCCCAGTGGCTTTGCTGAGGAACCACAGTTTGCATTCAATTGTTCCTTAGCTGATATTGCCCCACTAGATGAATTCTGGACAGTGGAAGCAACTGATTACTTTAGGAAAGCTACCTCAAATAAAGTGCTTGTAGTTCATGTCCTCAACAAAAAGAATGACACATTTGTGGTAGAGTTATATGACCAAAGGGCAGAGAAATGGGAGAGCATTACAGCCCTTATGACAAAGGCAAAAATGGCAGAATCCTGGAAATGCAATCTGACCATAGTGCCTTTTCAAGGAAAGAACGAAACAAATAAGAAGAAATCAAAGGATCCCTGTAAAAGTGTGTCACAAAAACTTGACATCAAAGGGACCGCTAGAGAGGTTGCTGTGGACAGGCAAGCCCACACAGAGACTCCAAAATCCAAAGCAAATGATGTGGAAAGTTTCAGATACCATAAAGCTATGCCTGGATCTGAATTAAGTGTTCTGTGCTCACATATCATTTCTCCTTATGATTTTTGGTGTCAGAACAAGAAGCAAAAAGATGACTTGGACACATTAATGAAAAAGTTACAGGACTTCTACCGTACAAACACCCCTGTGTTACAGAGACCTAACATATGTTGTGCCATCAAGTTTCAGGAGGATAATAGATGGTACAGAGGATGCACCCTTGGAGTTGAGAATGGGGAGGCTGAGGTGATCCTGATCGACTACGGGATAGTTGTCCGAGAACGGCTGCAGAACATTTGTGCACTAATGCCTGAGTTCCTTAAACTCAATGTACAAGCATTCAGATGCAGTCTGTATAATTTAATTGAACCCGTTGGGAAAAGTGTGTGGTCCAAAGAAGCATGCGCCTTGTTGAAAGATTTTGTTTCTGGAAGTTCATCTAATTTGAGATGCAAAATCTATTCCCAGCTCTTTGTGTCAAACAAAGGTCTCTACAATGTAGTTGACCTACAGACACCTCTTCAGTGGGCCTCTGCATACCTTGTGCAAAAGGGAGTTGCTATGGAAATCAAGTGTCCGAAGCAACTAGTTCCATATGTTTATCCCTTCTCTTTTGTTTATTCCTCATTCGACATTTGTGTTGGAAGTGAGGAGTTGGTGTATACTACTCATGTTGTCAGTCCTTGGGAAATCTATCTCCAACTGGACAGAAATAGTGCAACCGTTGATGCACTGATGGAGAAAACTACAAAAGTGAGTGAAGAACTGTTTAGGTGGAATAACGGTGATGCAAAAAGCAGCGTTTGTTTAGCCAAATATTTTGATGACAGCAAATGGTACCGGTCGTTTGCTTGGCCTTCTCAGTCCAGTCAACACTTGAACGTATTCTTTGTAGACTATGGGAACAAGCAGGTTGCTGAAAAAAGCAATGTCTTACCCATCCCCAGGAAGGCAGTTGATTTACTGCTGATTCCAATGCAAGCTTTGAGATGTCGTCTCTTAAGTGTTCCAGAGGAAGAACATTTGCCTGAAGTCAATGAATGGCTCAAGAAAACCATTATTAACAAAGCGCTTGTGGCCAAGTTTGTAGCAAAAGACGACAGTGGATATTTCATTTGTGACTTGTTTGATGGAAACATGCACATCAATGAGAAGATGAATGATTATTTTGCAATTCTGAGACAAAAGGATGATATTTTTAGCAGAAAACCTAACAGTGACTGCTGCAAAGAAGGAAAGAATCTGTCATCTAGAAGTCACAGATTTAAAAACACAGAAAGACGTAAAGTGGAAACTGTGCAAAAGACTTCAGACTGTAGAAAAGACACACAGAGAAGTAGCCGGTCTTATCAAAAGAAAGCTCCCAGATTTAAGCATAACCTGAAAGGTAGCCTCTCAAAAGTGAGCCAGAACAGAGACGTCCACAACTTGCAGCACAAAGGAATTGTGCAAAAAAGAGAAAAGGGCCATCTTCCATGTACCTTCAGTGTACGCACCTCTAAGGTGTTGCCAAAAATGAGTGATCTACCGGATGTAAAAATTAAGCTAGGTTTTAGTGGTGT
Organism: Hemigrammopetersius urotaenia; assembly: GCA_037974485.1. Lineage (NCBI taxonomy): Eukaryota > Metazoa > Chordata > Actinopteri > Characiformes > Alestidae > Hemigrammopetersius > Hemigrammopetersius urotaenia. The sequence goes on along the minus strand of JBBPDC010000156.1, from coordinate 174,435 downwards.
GGGGTTTATTTCGCATTGCCACTCCCCTGATAGATTCTTCATCCAAATGGATGATGATGAACAAACTATCCTTAAAATAGGAAAGGAACTAAACAGCAGCCTTTTCACAGCAAACCTGAAAGATGTCACATCTGATGTAAACGTTGGTGATCTTGTGGCAGCCAGGTACGAGGAAGACCTGGCTTTATATCGAGCTGTTGTCACCTGTGTAGTGTCTAGTGATGCCCTAAGAGTTCAGTTTGTTGACTATGGAAATACATCAACTATTGACAGGAAGGATATTCATCTGTTGACAAGCCAGTTTCTGTCCCATGCTAGATTAAGCATTCCCTGCATGCTCTCAAAACCTCATGGGTTTCAGGATAGTGAGAACTTTATCAAGGAAACACATGACAAACCCCTGATTGTTGAGTTTGTGAAAAATCTTGGCTCTGCATGGGAGGTGTGCATTAAGATTTTTGGCTCTTTGCATGAGTCAAGAACACATTGTGCTAATGATGGGGGAAATGAGAAGGTTCTATCTTCAGTCTCGGGCAGGTCATGTTCCACTGAAATAAACAAAGCAGAAGAAGATACCAAAGAAATCAACAGAAGGGACCAGCAGAAATGTTTGAGAACAAAACGAGAGAAGAAAATGAGAAAACTCATGAATACCCTTGAAACTTCTTTCTATCTGCCAGAAAGTGTACAAGTCGGAGTGAACGAATGTCAGTCAGTTTTAGAGAAGCCATCCTTGACAGACACACATCTTGATAACTACATTGACAAAAATGATCAGGTACATTTGGTCCTTGCACCTGTTCAAGTGGATTTTGAATACTCAGGATTTGCAGCAGCAGTCACCACACCTAGTGAGTTTTACATTGTTCTGGAGGACTTGCTTCTTGTCATGAATACTGTATCCAACATCCTGGAGGACCTGCCAGATGTATTGTCTCCACTGCCAGAAACTCATCTGATTTCTGGAACTGCCTGTTTGGTCAAGTCTGGTGAGAAGAACAAGTGGTGCAGAGCAGAGATAGTGCAGTGTAATGACATTTCAGTGGTGGTAAACCTGGTCGATTATGGACATTATGCACGTTTTCCATGCCACGAAGTCGACAAGCTTAAAAGACTTCCTAGAGAACTTGCTATTTTACCAAAGATCACTTACCCTTGCTTGTTGAGAGGAGTCAAGCCAGCTGCTGAGATTCACTGGTCGGACAATGCTGCTGTCTTTTTCCAGGAATGTATGTGTCAAAAAAGTCTGCAAATATACTTCAGGGAGTATGTTTCAGAGGCACAGTGGGAAGTTGATGTTATCACAGAAGGAAGAAATGTTGCCAAAGAACTGGTTGATGCTGGTCATGCATCTTACATAGACAGTGTACTTGGAACAGACAATGTTCCTGAAGCTACTGAATCCAACAGTGACCGACAAACACAGTCGATAAAAGAGGATCTGCTTCAAGAAAAATTGCGAGACGTGTCCTCAGCTGATTCCAGTGACAAAATGCCTCTATGCTGTGACAGTCAGGAAAGAACTGAAAACCATTTCAGTAGAAGCTGTGACCTTGGACTTGGACAGATGACCTGTCATGACTCATCATCTGGCTTAAGACAATGTGAGTACCACGTGATCTCATTTTTTCTAATTTAGTGTTTGTTAGTCTTGTGTTTATATTGACATCTGTGAATTCAGGTAAGCACTGAATTACTGTAGACCCACAACTACAGCTCCAGTATGTTCTTTGAGATTGAAGCTTCTGGTGTTACTTTCCCGAGGAGAAATCTTTTTATAAGAATTTATTCATATTTAACCTGAATTCAACAAATGTGTGGAAACTCCGGGCTGGGGTTGTAGTGTAGTGTGAAAATGGTTGGTTATCATACATTTAACATTTGTTTATTATCAGTATGTTTTACATGCATCTGTTCTTGCACATCTCCTTTACTGCTGTCTGACTTGGTAACTGGCACCACACACACACACAAACGCCGTTGAGAAAATGGAGAGAAGTGAGACTGATACCACCAATCTCCATCTCCTGTAAAACTTGGCAGCTTCAGAATCAGAAAGCTTTATTGATGATTTTAAGGATGGTTTGCTCATCTAAGATTGACCTTAAATTACTTTTGTTATTCCAAATGAAGGTGGGTTGAGGATGGATATTCAATTTGCTAAAAAAGTGGACACAAATTAGCTGCCAAAGGAGGACACTGATCAAACATGCTCACCCATCTTCAAGAGCACCATCCCTCTGCAAATCAACATATGTGTCCCGTTTTTAACATCAATCCGTAATAAAAACATAAATATTGATCAGAAAGTGTGCTATTGAAATATTTTTCTACATCCTGGATCCTGGATCCTTCTGTGTTGTTATACATTCAGTAACCTCTGACACACACTG
>JBBPDC010000156.1:139243-152323 GCA_037974485.1 Hemigrammopetersius urotaenia | reverse complement strand
ATGCAGAGGAAGTATTTCGTGCTGTTCACACTGTGTGCTGTGGTGTGTTCACGTATGACCAGATTGTCACTTTCACTCTCTACATTTATACCGTTATGTTTTATATGGAAATGTAGCTTAATTTATTATAGAGGGTGTATCAGTCATAAGTCACTTTACAAAGCAGGCAATCACATCATAATCACTATAAGCCACACTGAGATGCAATAAGTCATTCCATATCAGGTGCACGCCTGCTTAATGAATTGGAGAAACCTGATACAGCTTTAAACTCTAAGAAAGATGTTATTTCTGTTTTCTTCCCGGCTGCCAGCTTTTCTTCTGTTCTAATTTGACAGGAGCTCCCGTGTCAGTCAGGCTGATGGGTCTCCAAATCTGAGATTAAATCAGAACACACCAGAAACAGTCACAGAGGTGTCGTTTCGGGTAAAAATATTGTTAATGTCACATCATGATGTATTTTTATCACACCATGACTGCTCTATTTTCCTTTCAAAAGGCTGATGTGAATATCTTACTACTGCCTGATTTTCTGGGTCACCTGGCAGAGGTAAAACTATGCTGCACACTAGTAAAAATATATTTAATATTAAAATACAATTATATTATTAATCATTTATTCAGTATTTCATTTATTTTTGGTTAGTACTGGAATTAGAACAAGGAAAAACAACAGTTAAATACTGTGAGTATTCATTTCTCATTACAGCTACACTTCACAAAGGATTTCTTGGAACTCATTTTTTTGCATTTTATAAACAAGTGATAAGAAAAGGTTCAAAATCTGAAGGTGCCATTCTAACTTCAGCTGTTTATAAAACTTTAACTGGGTCATGTCAATTGCTTTAAATTTCATCATTATTTATATTTTTCATCATTATTTTTATGTGTTCATCATGATCAAATAGATTCATTTACTTTCTTATTTAAAGCACTTGTGTTTCATTCTTGTCGAAACTTTCTAAACATAATTACATTTTTTCATTGCGTCGCAAAGTCTAGAAGTGTACACAATTTGTACACACAACTTGCACTCCACAAATGCCACTCTAAATACTTGTTATTTAGTATATGATTTTCCATCCAGCTAATTCTATATGTATATAATTATTATTTGTTACTGTCTACCTCTATTCTGTACCTCTATAACTACAGATAGAATACAGTATGTTATAATATTGTTTTCATTCAGACTAGTATTGTAACTGTTGACTGCACAAAATGTTGTCTTGTCTTGTTGTTTTGTTGCTCTTTTTTTCTTGCACTCTCTTTCTCTTGCTCTCTTAATACTTATGTGTATATACTTATGTGTATTGGTCCTCTTTGCACTAGTTGCAGGGCCATTCTTCCGCATAGGGACCCAACCGTGAAGGGGGCCCTCAGCCCGGTCCCAACTTATAATTTTTAATTAAGTCGTCTGTGCCAGTCTCTCACGTCGTGTATCACGATACCCTCCTCATCCTAAATAGTATCGCTCTGAGTCGAATTCCGAGGGGAATGGTCAGAGCAGGGTGCAGCAGACAGGGAATCGGGGGCGTGGCTGTGGGACTAGAAATGTATAAAGAGCAATCACTCAGTCTGGATAAACCTTGGACAACATGGAACTAAGGCCTTTTCCGGACGTTTTATTAGAATGGGGGAAGAGCTTCCTGAGCTCCGGGGGACTCCGCCCCGCTTGGGCCAACCCATCCAGGGTCTACACATTTCTGCACCGCGTAGGGCCCCCAAACTGCTAAGAACGACCCTGCTAGAAGTCTTATGGTGTGGTATTTCTGTTATTGTTCTTGTGTTGCTTCATGGTCTTGGAGGCACGTAATTTTGTTTCACTGTATACTTTGTGTATATGGTTGAAATTACAATAAACTTACTTGACTTTACTTGAAAATGTAAAGTATTTGAGTGTAGTTCCTCTGATAGATGCTGTACTGTTTGTGTCTAGTTCCACATCAGTGGTCAGTTTCTGGGTACAGGACAGTTGTGGTTGGTGGACTATTCTCAGTCCAGCAATGATTCATCTGTTTTATTACTGTAATACTTTAACATCTTATTGAAATGATAAAAACATCTCCTGAAATGATAAAAATCCACTTATAAAAACAGAATTTCATTTACATTTACAAATCATAATTGAATTGAATTAGTATGCCCTAATATAATGCCTTTAAATATAATGCCTTCTCTACTTGCAGCTGTAAGGGATCCTGTTCTTACTGACCTGTCCAAAGTACTCTTAATATGACCAACTTCACCTTCTCCAACTCCTCCAACCACAGTGTGGGCTATGGTGGCCCCCACAGGCCAGTCACCGTCTTCAGCGTTCTGACCTTCACCCTGCTGGCCATGTTGGTGGTGGCTACATTTGTTTGGAACATGCTGGTTCTTGTCACCATCCTCCGCGTCCGCACTTTCCATCGGGTCCCGCACAACTTGGTGGCCTCCATGGCAATTTCAGATGTGATGGTGGCCACTCTGGTCATGCCACTGAGCCTGGTCCATGAACTAAATGGACGACGATGGAAGTTGGGAAGGGTCCTGTGCCATGTTTGGATTACATTTGACGTTCTGTGCTGCACAGCCAGCATATGGAATGTGACAGCCATAGCCTTGGACCGCTACTGGTCTATCACCCGGCACCTGGAGTACACACTGAAGGCCCGGAAAAAAATCTCCAACATCATGATCGGACTAACGTGGCTGCTCTCTTCGGTCATCTCGCTGTCTCCTCTTTTCGGCTGGGGTGAGACGTACTCCGAGGAGGGAATGGAGTGCCAAGTGAGCCAGGAGCCGTCCTACACCATCTTCTCCACTTTCGCAGCATTCTACCTGCCTCTCTGCGTGGTGCTGTTCGTCTACTGGAAGATTTATAAAGCAGCTAAGTTTCGGATCGGGTCCAAGAAGACCAATTCCATCACACCAGTAGCCGAAGCTGTCGAGGTGCGTTATATGCAGTTTTGGGTTTAATACCTTAACCCGATACCTTATATTAAAGAAGAGTAAAGATGGAACAATACCCGTTTTAACATGGCATGTACACGCCACTGTTCCATGTAGTACATTTAGTTTGGCATTCACAAGAGTGTGTATTTATATGTTGTGCACCAGTCTCACACATCTGTGAAAATAATACTTAAAAATTGTTTAGAGCAATGAGTGTTTTATTCACATTAATATTACTAAATATACTAAATAAACTTAAAAATAGATGCCAGCTCACTATATATCAACTACTGAACAAAACCAATCTGATATTTCTAACTGCTTTTGTATTTGCTTGCATTAATTGTAATTTTAACTTTGCTAGCAGTCAGACACATGATCACACACTGAAAAAAGACTTTTGCAGCTGGTGGCCTGGTGGTTAGTGAGTTGCCCCTACAATCGAATCCCAGAACTAAAGGGTGCCATTTGTAAAAACAGATTAACAAATTTAGAGGTGTAATTTTTTTATGAATTAGCATAATGTTCATACAATTTTCACACATTTAGAGCTAAATGTGTTTTTAAAAAAAACAGTTAAGTTTTGGTAAAAAAAATTTTACTGCATAAATGTTAAATGTTAAATTTAACTATTAAATATATATCTGAATGTTTACATTGGGGCAGCTTCCCCAAGACCGCTAGGCACTGCTAAGGTACCCTGAGCAAGGTACCGCCCCCGTAGCTGTCCCACTTGGTGAATGGGTTAAATGCAGAGGTTGAATTTCGTGCTGTTCACACTGTGTGCTGTGGTGTGTTCACGTATGACAAATAGTCACTTTCACTTCACTAAATGTTAAATTTAAAAAACAGTATTAGAAGTTTGTCAAAAGCAATTACTGACATTTTTCTAAGAGTGAACAAGAGATTTGTTTTCATTGAATTATTCAAGTTCTGTAAATACAGCACAATTTCTCTTATGCTGATGTTTGGTAATTTCTTTTTAAAGTATGCTTTAACAAAATTGTGCTAGTAAGCACACAAAATGTTTCATTAATAATAAAAAAAGATAAAAAAGTATTATTTAGATACATGAAGGACTGCAATCACTTTTCCATTACAAATTGAAAGCCAACCTTTCTTTGATCTGATTGCTCATCATATTAAAAGTTCTGAGTGTACTGACAGTGAGATGACAAGGAATCCAGACTATACAACGTATGTAGATTTATGTAGGATCTTGAATTACCAGTCAAATGGTTTTGTTTCACTCATTTTGTCCACTTGCCAGTGGGGGATTATTTCACTTAACATAATTAGACATCATCTCTGTGCCGATTTAAGTTAATCCTTGTGTTCAACGAATATGCTTTTAGTAGGTCATGTTGTCCCTAAGGGCTCCATTAAGTTGAACAGCATGTGGTCAGTTCTTGAACATGTCTAGCCACTTCAGCTGGACTTAACTCTGACATGCAGGAGTCTCAAAAGTGATGAAAGGCTGCAAAGGCTAAAAGGCTTCTTTTGTTTCCTCTGTGGACCAAAAGGGTCTTGACTGAATGCCGAGGTTTCAGCCCTTATACATCGAGTTTTAAAGTACTGACTGTGTCACAGCTGAAGTTAAGTGATCGATTCAAAGACTGCGGTTCGCTGTAATTGCTGTTCTTGAAAATAGATTAGCTGTAGGGTTACAATGCATTACATTGTTTGATTGTTTATTTATTCCTATGTCAGTGTAATGTTCCTTAAGCATGATGTTATTAGCCTGAACAGTATAAATTAGTATAAAGGTCTATGTAATTTATCCTGCATGGACAAAAGTATTGGAATGCCTGACCATTAAACCAACAGGGACTTTAATGACACTGCAATGAAATACATAAACTTTAATATGGATTTGTGCTATATTTGTGCTATAGCAACTTCTTGGATGGCTTTCCACAAGATTTTGGAGTTTCTGTGGAAGTTTTGTGCCCATTCGTTCTCTGTAGAGCATTTATGATGTCAGGCACTGATGTGAGACGAGAAGGCCTGGATTGCAAATCTCTGTTCCAGTTCATTCCAAAGGAGTTAGATGGGGTTGAGATCAGGGCTCAATTGGATTGCATGGCATTAGCCAAAATGTCTTAGTATGCTGAAGCATTAGGATTGTCCTTCACTGGAAGTAAGGGGCACCCTGAATTCAATAATTAAGAGGCATGTCCCAATACTTTTGTCTATATAGTGTAAGTGTGTATATAAGGAATCCTCATACTTATATACCCATGCCAAGCTATTTAAACAAATGTGTTTGTGTTTTTCGGACCAGGTTAAGGAGGCATCCCGACAGCAGCCTCAGATGGCTTTTACGGTGCGTCACGCCACAGTGACATTCCAGACAGATGGAGAGACGTGGAGGGAGCAGAAGGAGAGGCGGGCTGCACTGATGGTGGGAATTCTCATTGGAGTCTTCGTCCTCTGCTGGATTCCTTTCTTCCTGACCGAACTGGTCACTCCACTCTTTTCCTGCCATGTCCCACCCATCTGGAAAAGTGTTTTCCTCTGGCTTGGCTACTCCAACTCTTTCTTCAACCCACTCATCTACACAGCCTTCAACAAGAACTACAACAATGCTTTCAGAAACCTCTTCTCCAGGCAGCGCTGACCTTCCTGAAGTAGGAAAGTCACAGTATGGATTGAAAGCTTGGTATCTAAGTCAATTTAAGGCATATTTTAAGGGATCGATATGATCACTGGAAATATTTGGACCTGATCTTAGGGCCATTTTACCCCAGTGATTTGAAAAAATGAGACAAGAAAAATGTTGTCTGAACTGAAGGTATGTTAACTTTAACAGCAATTGCAATTTATGATGACAAGGTCATATATGAGGATACTCTATGCTGTATAGGATGAATGCAACTGTGTGACATAGGGGAAGTTCAAACCATACTTTGTTTTCAAACAGAGATTGTACTCCTTTACAGCCAATGTCACTGCTGAAAATGTGACCTTGCCAGACATAATCAAGAACTTGCAGCAGTAGGCACATTATCAGAGGTCAATGAAGTAGTCTCAGTAGTTGTCTGATGGCTACAGTCAAGGTAGGAGAGACACAAAGGCTGCTCTTCAATAGGGTGCGCCAGAGCTAAGGCTTATGGACGTAAGCAGTGCAAGCACCAATAAAACCAACATTGCAGCTTATTTCATTTAAAGAATAGTTTACTACATGCAAACACGATTCATGGATGGTTTCATAATTCCAAAAGTGCACAAAATATAAAAGGCTAAATTATAGTAGTGGAACCATGGCTAACTGACAGAAGACAATGTTCCGACTAACAAAAGACAACTGGCCCACTGCAAGTTCCATTTATTAGTGAGTTTTCCCATCCCCAGAGCTGAAACTGCGTTTTTCTGCCACTGGTTTTTCTGCCACTGGTTTGTGCCTGTAGGTCAGTGGTTCATGCCATAAAGGGAAAGTGGTGTTTTTATTTTTTGATGTGATTGACCTGAACTTAATTCAAAGTGGTGGAATATCATCCCACTACTTTAAAAAGAGGTGGAGCAAATGCCCCTTGGCTCCAGTGGCTATTATATACTAATTCTTAAATATTTGCAGCTTACAGTTTACATTGGTGCTGCTACCCATGACTATTTCTGTCATTTTTAGTGGGACTTTGGGTGATTTTGTGGAACTGTGGGTGATTTTAGTCTTTCAAATTCTCTAAAACAAAGTGCATTTTTCCGCAGCATTCCTACAAAATGGGACAGTTTTGGTGGGGTAACGATAAGAAATGCATCCTTGGCTTTGAGACATGCTTATTCTCTGCAGAATAACTACTATTAACTGAAAAATGAAAAGCAGATTTGCAGCCAATAGTGTAAAAATCACATATATACTTTTTCCTCCTTAGCCTTAATGAAATCAGTCGGACAACAAAGGCTTTGTGTCTGAATTGTGCTTCCTTAAATTGACTAATATAACAATAATGTAACAAATTGCTGGGTAGATAAGTGGGGGAGGCGGGTGAAACAAAAAAGAAAAAAAAAAGGTTTTTAAAAGTAGGGGGGACATGAATCAATGGTTGACATTTCTACCACATAATACCACACAAGGCTTTATGTTCTTTTTCAGCACTGGTTTGTGCTTGTGGTTCTCATATGGATCCCAGTTCTGTCCTGTGTCTCTGTAATGGTGGAATCTACAGCTGAGCAAGATCTACAGTTTTGGCCTGGAGGAATTTTGGTAGGCTCTGCACTTCTGAGGAGATTCGCCTCAAACTTCCATTTGGAGATTGTGGCTCTCATTGAGATTCATTTTAGGCTCAAAGCTTTATAAATTGCCTTCCAGACTGTTTTTTTTAAAATAGTTTTTCTTTCTCATCTTTTCCAGAATTTTTTTAAGTAGCCTTGTTAGTCCAGTGCAAACCTAAAGAAGCAAATACCAGACACCTGTCCGGTCTAATTGAATGCATGTGAGGTCAGGGGAAAATTGTGTAAATTTGAACATTTCTTGAAGCTGTCTACCTTGCTTTAAAACTGCTAAGCTAGCTGCATGCAAATTGTGAGTATGCGTACTGATTTTAAAGTAGAGAGGAATGAGGAAACCTATGGAAAGGTTAGAACAATCTATGAAAATTGCATATTCAAGATTCCATGTAGTGTATTTCAAAACGGTGGTCAGAATGTCATTTTTGCATTTTAAACATACCAAATAGAATCAGTTTTGCTGTAGCATTTTTGTGCAATTAGCAACCTAGCTTAATTGGCTTTACTAACTTTGTCTTTAGGTGTGCGCTGTGTGGCTGTGATGAAATTACGTGTGAGAAAAGCATTTAGTCTGTGCAGATAGTCAATATTAAGGCTTTGTTGTGCTCTGAAGAGCAGAGGACAGATAAAGTTCAGTGGCATTACGGGGAGCTTATGAGCTCAGGCAGCAGACAAACAAAAGGCCTTTGTGTCATCTGTATGCTCAGGAAGTGTGTTTTCAGTCCATGTACTGCTGCAGCAATGTGCAGTCATATAGGGCTTAGCAAATTCATTTGTTCTCCTTTTTTTTTGGTCAACAATTTTGTATACTGAGACTCCTCCAATCCGCGCTTGTAGCGCCACATGGCTGATACGTAATAAGAGATTTGTGTACCCAGATGGGCATGTCCCTTCATGCTAGCACCTCCTCAAGTGGAATAGGCACAAAGTACCGTACTTTTTGGGTAATCTTTCGACAAAATTGACAACATTTGAATGGCAAGTTGGTTTCTAAGATATGTATGACCCTGACTTATTATGATTCATTTGTGAATAATGTCAGTGCATGTTGCTAGCCAATATCTGAATTTGACACACTGCATTGCTACCACATTCTTTGGAAGAAAAAAAATTTGAAATTTGGTATGTTTACCAGTATGCCATCATTAAGCATTTTTAGGCTAAAAATGGCATATTGATGCTATTTAACCAAAGAAATCAACCATATAATGTCACCACACCAAGCTGCAAAATTTTTCTTCTGTTCCACTGACATGGATTCATCGTTTAAATTCGTTTTTAAATCCTTTTGAACCTGTTGAAGCGGTCAAATATTACTTGGTTCAGTTGAAAAATTGTCCTTGGTCCTCACTGATCATAACTTATCTTCTCAACTTATATAGTGGTCATATTGCACACTGCAGTGCGGTATGTCTACTCATCTCTTTTGGTTTCTGAATGAAGGACAATGAGTGTCCTTCATTGCTTTCACTTTGAATGTGTGTATTTGTTCTCAGCCATGCCAGACATACCACTTGAGCTACTGACAGTGTTAGTACTGAAGCCTCTGTGTGAAGGCCAAACTCTGCAATTATTTCCTCATATCAGCATGAAAAGGTCTGTATCATGGAAAACTGTTAATTTCCCCAACCCATACAGTACAGTGTTACTAAGTTTGATTTATTTTTTTTGTGTGTTGCACCAAATGGTTTCAGATCCTAAGGAAACACAAAACATTAAATAATGGACCCAAAATGTATTAACTGGACATTGACTGGGCCAATAGCAAATCTTAATGTTGGTTTGTTTGAGTCAAACTGGTTCACTGGAGCTTCAGATCAGACTGATGATTTTGAAGGATTTCTGGAATAGATTTGAATTCATGGATCCAACAGGACTGGAAGCTATCAATATTAAATGTTCCTAGTCTAAATCCAGTCCTGAATGGTTGGTTTCTGTCACTGTTTGATGATTTCCACGCACCTGGCTCAATTGCCAGTTAATTGCTAGTTTTGGTGGATGGGTTTGTTTGAAAAGGGGAACTATCAACTGGATGCTGCACCTCTAGGACCTGATTTGGGCACATTTGCTCTAGAATAATTAATCTGTGGAAGGTTTGTAACAATATGTGGTGCACATATGCAAAAATACTGTTGAATCATGGTTGGAACATGATAAATGAAAGCAGACAAATGAAAGGTCTGTGTGCAGATCCAAGCGTTTCTTTGCTGCGTCACAACCATGAACACAATTACATGATCGCCTATTCAGCCTGTAGCTATTTCGCGTCTCATTCCTGCGGACAGTCTGTCGCAGAATTACTGGAGCGGACGATGTAGGGAAAATGATTAAATATTGTTACTGTCTGTCAGGAAGTAAATAAATAGGGTTTCTGAGGCTTTCTGGAGACTTTACCATGACTCAGCAGGTTCAGAAGAGTGAATTTGGAGGACAGAGTCATTTCAGTGGCATTACTGAGAGCTTATTGGCTCAGGGTGATAAATAACGCCAAATAGAACACCTTCGTATGGATCAAAGCAATCATAACATCTGTACGCTCAGTAAGTCCATGTTTTTCTCTTTATTTTGAAAAGATCGCTTTCTGTAAAGAACACAACAGATGAAAAAAATTCCAGCTTCAGATCAGAGCTAATTTACACATAATAGGCACAGTAAGAAAAACAACCTATTTAATGTAAATAAGTTGTAAAGAGTTTTGTAAAAAATCTATTTACACTTTACTTTCACTTCAAAATACATTTGTCTTATATCTTGTGCTTAAGTTTTTCATTCTACATTTTGTTTCAGTATCAAACAGAATGCGGCTGCATATAAAAAGCTGTTACATATCCGTCATATAAAAATCTGCCAAAATAGTTTGGTTTTCTGCAGTGACTTCTGAGGGTTCAGCAAGTTATATCATGTTGAGGTACAAGATTTTTCTCATTATCTACCTGAGTCTCCAAACTATTATGAGTGGCCTTCACTGTGATCATCACTGTGTGCAATAGCATTCCATTTTTGTTGTTGAAAACATGCATTCATGTTTGTGTGTGAAGACCAAACACTGTGGGATTAGTTTGCTATACAATTGATGTATGATCAGTGAATGGTTTAGACATTCCTGTCTTTTTTTCACATATTTGGACAAATTTTTATCTATAACACCAGTGGTATTTCGGTCCATTCCGGCATTCTAGCTGAGCTGACATTGTTAGATATCTAGCTTAACACATTACATTTAAATAGCTTAAAACATCCATAAAAACCTTCCCTTTATACATTATAAGTACTCTTCTAAGCAAATACATCCTAAAGGTGCTATTGACAGGAAATTCCCACCAGATGTTGGTAACAACCCATCCAATCCACACATGCAAGAAATCAAACCATAGATGTCCATAAATTAATTTATGTATAATAAAATGGAATGACACAAAGAAAAAGTATTGAACACATGAAGAAAGAAAGGTGCAAAATGGCTCGGAAAGTTATGATACCAGCTGAAATCTATCAGTAATTAGAAAGCAATCCTACCACTGTGCAAATGTACATGACTGTATAAATACGTGTATATATTGTATATTCCATATCTATACCCATCTGTTTATGTGCCCTAATCATCAAAATATGGCACCCTGCACTTTATCATGCATATAAATACAATTGCACATGTACAGTACAGGTCTAAGTTTTGGACAATATTATCTATCTTACACAGAATATTTTTATTTTATTTTATTTTTAGTCTATTTGATATTTCATTGTCGTTGTTGTTATATCTCTAGTTGCACAGTCATAGGTGTCATTTGGGTTACATTTCACTGCACATTGTACTTGTATAACTGTATATGTGAAAAATAAAGGAGATTAAATCTTAAAATTATCAACCAGTTCAGTCCCAACTGATTGTCTATAAAAGGTGTCTCATTATCAAGGTGTCACACAAGGAACATCTCAGGATGGGGTAAAACCAAAGAGCTCTCTAAAGACTTTCGGAACCTTATTGTTACAAAACATACTGATGGCATTGGATACAGATAAATTCTTAACCAACTGACGGTTCCGGTGAGCACTGTTAGGGCTATAAAAACATAATTTCACCATAAACTGGCCACAACCAGGTGTTGCCCACAAGATTTCAGACAGAGAAGTGAAAATAATTATCAGAAGAGTTGTCCAAGAGCCAATGACCACTTGTGGAGAGCTTCAGAAAGATCTGCAGATAATTGTTTAAAAGAAAATAATAAGTAATGCACTCAATGACAATAGCCGGTATGCACGCTCACCACGCAAAACTCCACTGCTGAAGAAAAAGCATGTTGAAGCATGTTTAAAATTTGCTGAACAACATTTAAACAAGCCTGTGAAATACTGGGAGAAAATAAACTTGGATGCCATAACATACACCATGTTTGGAGGTCAAAAGGCACTGTATATCACCCCAAAAACCCCATACCATCAGTCAAGTTTGGAGGTGGGAACATCATGGTGTGGGGCTGTTTTTCAGCATATAGCACTAGTGTGCTTCATATAATTGAAGGAAGGATGAAGGGAAAAATGTACCAAAATTCTTGATAAATATCTGCTGTCATCTACCAGGATGATGAAGCTGAAACAAGGGTGGACACTTCAGCAAGACAATGATCCCAAACACATAGCAAAGGACTATCAACTGGTTTCAGAGAAAGAAAATAAAGCTGCTAGAATGGCCCAGTCTATCACCTGAACTGAATCCTATGGAAACTCTAAGGAAAGAACTAAAGCTCAGAGTTCATACAAGGGGTCCACGGAACCTTCAGGAATTGAAGACTCTTTGAGTGGAAGAATGGGCCAAAATCACACCTGAGCAATGCATGCGACTAGTTGCTCCATAGAAGAGGTGTCTTGGAGTTGTCATCAACAACAAAGGCTTTTGTACGAAGTATTAAACGCATTTCAGTAAGCGTGTTATTTTACCCTGTGTCATTCAATTTTATTGCACATAATTTATGGATATCTATGGTTTTATATCTTTGCATGTGTGGTTTGGATTTGCCAACATCTAATGAGATATCATGTCAATAGCACCTTTAGAAATATATTTACTTCGAAAATTGGGGATGTGTTGAATACTTATTTTACCCGCTTTATATATATATATGTAGCTAGCTTTAGCTCCCCGGCTAGCGGGCCTACTAACACAGCTTCAGTTCTCCTCGGCCCAAGTAGCGGGCCAACCATCTTAGCATCAGCAAACCTAGGTTCTGTCCTCCCTGACCCCGTAGCATATCCAGGCTCGGTTAGCGGGCCAGCTAAAATAGCTCCGGCAGGCTCAGCCCCTGTTTTCCCCAGCTCTGTAGCGTGTAGCGGCCCTGTTAGCGGGCCTGTCAGTAAGGCTACAGATAGTGGCCCTGTTAGCGGGCCTGGTTGTGAGGCTACAATTAGCGGCCCTGTTAGCAAGCCTGGAAGTGAGGCTACAGATAGTGGCCCTGTTATTGGGCCTGCTAGGGAGGCAGCTGGTATGGAGGCCATGGTTAGCGGGACTGTCTGTGAGGCTACTGTCTGTGAGGCTACTGTCTGTGAGGCTACGGTTTGTGAGGCCACGGTTTGTGAGGCTACGGTTCGTGAGGCTACGGTTTGTGAGGCTAATTTTGGTGAGGCTACTGTTAGTGTAGCTCCTGAGGTTGTAGCCCCAGGGTGTGTAGTTCCAGGTTGTGTAGCTCCAGGTCGTGTAGCTCCAGGTCGTGTAGCTCCAGGTCGTGTAGCTCCTGTCTGCCCCACTCCTTATAGCCCTAGTGACCCTGTAGGCCCCGCTCCTGTCTGCCCCGCTCCTGTCTGCCCCACTCCAGTTGTCCTCGGCCCTGTTAGCGCCAGCCCTGCTAGCCTAGAAGCCCCAGTCTGTCCCGTGTCCCCTGCTCTGGCCTGGTTAGTGGGGTTTCTAGGGGGGCTAGCTAG
>JBBPDC010000156.1:74218-92958 GCA_037974485.1 Hemigrammopetersius urotaenia | reverse complement strand
AGAGATCCATCAACCTGTTCCTCTGTCTGTCTGAAATGAAAGACCAGTCTCTCTCCAGAGAGATCCAGGAGTTTATAAAATCAGAGACACACTCAGAAGAGGAGCTCTCTCCTGGACAGTGTTCAGCACTCGCCTACATGCTTCTGACCTCAGGGGAAGTTCTGGGTGAGCTGGACATGACGAAATACAGAACATCAGAGGAGGGTTACAGGAGACTGATCCCAGCTGTTAGTGTCTGCAGAAAAGCTCTGTAAGTTCCATATGCATTCATTCATCCTCTGGGTTTGAATATTGATGGATGAATGGAATCATTAATCCCATTTCAGTAAATTATAATCTGCAGTTTATCAGAAACCCCAGTTTGTTTTCTTTTTTATCAGAAAACAAAGAAAACTCTAATATTTTGTAGACAACGGGAGGTTTAGATGTCTTCCAAGGCAGGTAGCTGTAGGTTTATGATGTTTTGTGCAGTCTTTATGGTTCTCTGTTGGGCCTTATGATCTGCTGCAGAGCTGCTGCTGTACCAGGATGCCATACTGTATGTGATGTGGTGTTTGTTGTCCATGAGAGGTCTTTAGAGATTTGTGTGCCCAGGAATTTGAAGCTGGACAGCCTTTCCTCCCTTTCCCCTTTGATGTACAGTGGTGAATGAACATTCCCCTTCTTTTTGATGTTTAGAGTAAGGTTGTTTTTAATAATAATAATAATAATAATAAAATTATTATTATTATTATTATTATTATTATTATTATTATTATTATTATTAATTTATAAAGCACTTTTCAAAATACCCAAAGTACAATTTTGAGTAGACAAAGAAACTGAGCATTTTGTTTGTCTACTGAAACCTATCGACTAAATTTTATAGGGACCCTCAGCTCTCCTCTGCAGAGAACCGGTGCAGCGGCTTCTGAGCACACTTTGATTTTTTTTATTAAAAGGCTCCTGTGTATGGTTTTTCTCCCCCTGTAGTATCGAAAATAGCATCAAGTTTGAAATGTCATTATTGTGACAAGCCTAGCTGCCCTCGATAAATCCCATCCCTGCCCAAGAGGTGATGCTGCCCAGGGTTTCCTTAAAGTGCCCAGCGTCTTTCATGTAAACACTGGGTCCTCCACAGGGCTGGACTGATAAAAAAAATCGGAGGGGGGTGCTAAATTTTAGTATCAGTTAATCGATTTTTTGACAACATTTTTCAGAACACTCCCACCATCCTTTGCACCTCTCTCTTCTCCACCCACCACACCACTCCACCCTGCACCACTCTCTTTATCCTTTCCTCATGTTTTTATTTTTCCAACTATGAATGCGCCGTGAATAAACACTGGCTGCAACTCTTGTAATTTCCCCATGGGGATGAATAAAGTATCTATCTATCTATCTATCTGCTCCAACCACTCATGCCACTCCAACCTGCCCGCAGTCTCTTCTTCACAAACCACTCGACCCCCCCTGCACCATTCTCTTCTAAACCCACCACACTACTCCACTCTGCACAATTCTCTTCTCCACCCACCACTCTACTCCACCATGCACCACTCTCTTCCTCAGCCATCCACAACACTCCACCTTGAACTACTCTCTTCTTCGGCCACCCATGCAATCCTCCACCTACCACACCACTCCACCCTGCCTTCACTCTCTTCTCCACCCACCCACACCACTCCACCCTGCAACACTCTGTTCTCCACTCACCCACAACACTCCACCCCAGCCCCACTCTCTTCTCCACCCACCACACCACTCCACCCTGCACCATTCTCTTCTCCACCCACCGCACCATTCCACTCTGCGCCACTCTCTTCTCCACCCACACCACTCCACCCTGCACCACTGTCTTCTCTACCCATTTCCCCACACAAATCACTTATTTCACTCTTCTGCACCCTTTTCCTTCACAGCACCACAGCTATTTCTCCTCCATGATAGAACAATGTGAACCTCCTCCTTTAAACTTGGCCTTAATTTCCTTCCAGCTGGTCTCTTGCACAATACCTCCACCTTCCTTCTCAGCTTTCTCTCCCTTCACCCCCACTCTCACACCTCCTCTATTTCCTCACTCCTCCTCTCCTACTCTTCCTCCTTTCTGCCCAGTTCCAAAAGCACCCTGTTGTGTATTAGTACTGGTGGGGGCTGTTGTGATGGTTTCATTTGGGGAAGTATCCAGCTGAACCATGCAATGTCTTGATTATTCCTGTGCAGGCTGGGAAGCTGTTGTGAGTCTGAGGATTCCTGGGAAGCTGTTAAATTAGTTTTACAATCAGAGAACTGTTCCCTGAAAGAGCTGGACCTCAGTTACAATAACCTTCAGGATACAGGAGTGGAGCTGCTCTCTGCTGGATTGAAGAGTTCACACTGTAAACTGGAGACTCTCAGGTCAGTCTTCTGTGATTCATACTATAATGATAAAGCAGCTGTAATAAACTGAAACTGATCAAATTAAATATAAACAAACATAGTGCTCTGTTTAATAACATCTATTTCTTTTTCTCTTGGTCTGTTCTAAGTTTAATGCTGTTAAAACTGGCTTGATAGTTATGGTAGTAAACTTTCTATGCTGCACCACTCTCTTTTCCACCCATCCACACCACTCCACCCTGCACCACTCTTTTCTCCACTCACCCACACCACTTCAACCTGGCCCCACTCTCTTCTCCACCCATTCCCCCTCACAAATCACTTATTTCACTCTTCTGCACTCTCTTCCTTCAAAACACCACCCACCAATTTCTCCTCCCATTCACACCATAATAGAACAATGTAAACCTCTTTTTGTAAACTTGGCCTTACTTCCCTTCCACCTGGTTTCCTGCACTATACCTCCATCTTCCTTCTCTTCATCACCTCAGCTCTCTCTCCCTTCACCCCCACTCTCACTCCTCCTCTTCCCTCACTCCTCCTCACTTCCCAGTTGCAAAAGCACCCTGTTGTGTATTAGTACTGGTGGGGGCTGTTGTGATGGTTTAATTTGGGGATGCATCCAGCTGAACCATGTAATGTGTTGATTATTCCTGTGCAGGCTGGAAGGCTGTTGTAAGTCTGAGGATTCCTGGGAAGCTGTTAAATTAGTTTTACAGTCAGTGAACTGTTTCCTGAAAGAACTGGACCTCAGTAAGAATAACCTGCAGGATTCAGGAGTGGAGCTGCTCTCTGGACTGAAGAGTTCACACTGTAAACTGGAGACTCTCAGGTCAGTCTTCTGTGATTCATACTGTAATGATAAAGCAGCTGTAATAAACTGAAAATGGATCAAATTAAATATAAACATACACGAATATGTAGTGTTCTGTTTAACAACATTTTCTTTTTCTTTTGGTCTGGTCTAAGTTAATTCTATTAAAACTGGCTTAATAGTTATGATCGTAAACTTTCTATGCTGTTAATCATGGTGTGTTCACTTACAGAGATACACCTAAAAAGACAGTGTCTGGGTTTGCTGTTTTAAACTGGGTTTAAATGGTTTAATTATCAGGATATTAACATCCAGTTAAATAATGTATGAATGCAAAAACAAAGTTTTCTCTTATGGAGTGTCATGGCGTGGGTGGTGAGAGGGAAGGGGAGGACACCAGGGCTGAACGAAACAGAGGTTTAATGCTCACAGGTAATCAAACAGAAATACAACAAGAAACAGAGGAAAAGCCGACTCAGGACACAACAGAAAACAAACCAAACAACAGAACAGAATAACAAAACAGGGACAAGGCTTGTGTTTCTCACAATACGTAATAACTCAGAAACAAGAGCTCGCTGAGCAGCAAGGGACCAACACGGTGAAATCAGAATCCAGCGTGAACACAGAGGGCAGAACATCAGATTCTCTCAGAAGCACGAGCCTGCAACGAAAAAATGAACAGAAACACAGAGCATGAACATGAAGGCGAGATCACAGAGCTTGGGCCAGTCAGACACAAACACGCATACGAAGACAAATACGGACACAGGGAACTGGGGCCGGACTGGGGTTTAAATATTAGAGTGGAAACGAGGGACAGGTGAAAGCAATAAGGTTGGGGAGTGGTACAAATGAGACGTGGGGACTAGATAGGGAACAAGGGAGGGAAGGGGAAGGGAGGACTGGAGGGCAATCGGGACAGAGGGGACAGACGTGGAGTCAGGGAAGAACGAAAAAGAAGGCAAAGCAAGACTGATAACTAATATTCAGGGGATAGGGAGCGGTGTGTACGAGGAGAAGGCGAGGCGACCGTGACATGGAGAGCAGAGTCACATCATTTCACTTCCTCTGATTATAATGTTCCCTGTTTTGTGTTTACTTTGCCTTTACAGACTAGCCAGCTGTAATATTAATGCAAACTCCTGTAAAACTCTGGGATCAGTTCTACAATCAGAAAGTTCCTCCCTGAAAGAGCTGGACCTCAGTAACAATGACCTGCAGGATTCAGGAGTGGAGCTGCTCTCTGCTGGACTGAAGAGTTCACACTGTAAACTGGAGACTCTCAGGTCAGATTTATTTGTGAGCAGGGACGGACTGAAAAATTTCTATTTCTGAAAAGTCCAGAACGGCCATCGGCCTGTCTTTCTCCTTAACTGATTATCAACATCAGAGGGTGCTAATACGATCATGTATCATTTAAAATCCATAGGTAAAAGCCAACAAAAGAGCAAATTATTCTGTTTTGGAGGTTAGTATATAGCTGTTGTTTTTGTATTTGAAACATTGGGGCCGGAACCATTATAACTTCTGAAAGTCATTAGTTTCGTTGCCCAATGAACTACGGCTGTGGCTGTTTGTACATGTCCGGCTGGTGGACCTGTTTGGGAGGAAGTCCAGGACTGTTTTTTAGTCCCAGTCTGCCCCTGATTGTGAGTTGGTTTTTAGTTCTATTTAAAGATCGTCTCTTGGCTGGACTGTAAATATGTTGCTCTCTCTTGCAGACTGGCTGTTTGTAAACTTGTGAAACAGTCCTTTGAAACTCTGGGATCAGTTCTACAATCAGAAAGTTCCTCCCTGAAAGATGTGGACCTCAGTTACAATGACCTGCAGGATTCAGGAGTGGAGCTGCTCTCTGCTGGACTGAAGAGTTCCCATTGTAAACTGGAGACTCTCAGGTCAGATTCATTCATGAGCTGGTTTTTAGTTTTATTAAATATTGTCTCTTAGGTGGACTGTAAATGTGTTGCTCTCTCTTGCAGACTTGCTCTTTGTAAACTTGAGAAACAGTCCTGTAAAACTCTGGGATCAGTTCTACAATCAGAAAGTTCCTCCCTGAAAGAGCTGGACCTCAGTAACAATGACCTTCAGGATTCAGGAGTGGAGCTGCTCTCTGCTGGACTGAAGAGTTCCCATTGTAAACTGGAGACTCTCAGGTGAACTTTCTATAAATAAGAGTTTAAATGTTTAATGTTATATAATGATATAATAATCAGTTAAATTATAAAACAACTCTCATTCCTGAATCCAATACTTTTTATTTGACAGAAAGGAAGTCATTCTTGGGGCGAAATGTCAGAGAACTTTATTAAAGCTGTATTAGCAAAGAGATTAGATTCTTGACTTAAACTGAACTGACCTTCAGCACCGCTTTCCTTTAAAACGAAATGGAGGAGGTTCTTCACTACATCTGGTGACTGAGAAGGTCGTTGTATTTAATGTTCACCCCATACCACCATTCAGTGACCACTAGGGGGTGCTGTCCTCCCATCAGACCTCTCCCATCAGGATATAAATATTTCATTGTAGGATAAAGGTGCTCAGTTACAATAACTGTATTGTTCTGTGGGTCTCTTTGTTCTAAAGAGACATGTGGACATAAACCACCCCAACAACTATAATATCCTTCTCTCTGTAGTTGAGGATGGACAGTTCCCACAGTCTGTTCACGTTGTTCTCAGTCCTCTGAAATGCACTGAGAAGCTGAAGATAAACAGAATGTACACCAGTCAGAATAAAACAGTAAATAGTTACTGAAGGTCCATTTTATGAGTCTCTTCAGAGTTTATCACATGTTTGTTTGTCTCTATACACCATAATTCCTTCCTTCAACCCTGGGGGCTAAGGCCCCCTTGTCTTTCCGTCCTAGAACCTGTGTGTATGCCTCCCCTACAGTGCAATTCGGCTAGGTATACATCCGCGCTAAGATATCAAGGTGAAAGTCATCATAGCTTGCGTAGTATAGACTCAGCTCCAAACCCAACTTTGTGAATAGATTAACGATATTTTTTTTATCGTCCGATAAGAGTCTCACGTTAACGCAGCACGTTAATGCCGATAACGGCCCACCACTAATTTTGATCCACCCTCTTGTTGTTGTAGCAGATGAATTAGTAAGTCTAAAACTGTTTTGCCCAAGTAACAGCTCAACACAAACTGTGGGTTTGCCATGTTTTTTTTCACTATGACAACAAAATCATTTGAACACAACACACTCATAATTTCCAAATTACAAAAATTACTCTTTCCCAAAGCACATGAAGGCAGCATTACCCCCTTCACCGCTTTCTAAAAGTTTATAGAAAGGCCAGTGTGGCAAATGGAATCGAATGCTTTTCTAAAGTCTATAAAACATGCAATTTTGTTTTTCTTTTGGTTAACATGAAAGTCTATTAGGGTGTGTAGCATGTAGATATGGTCTGGTAGAAATCCAATTTGACTGTTACTCAGGGCATTGTGCTTCATAGGGAAGTCTGTAAGTCTATACTACATAGAACCTTCCCCAGATTACTGTTCACACAAATGTCTTTGTAATTAATGGGGTCGAGTTCATCTCCACTTTTATAAATGTGGAAATTGCTTGTGTATTGTCTAGGCGGAGCAACCACTAATCTCTGTGAAACTTCACAGTTTGATAGGGATCGATGAGACCTTTCCAAAGACACATCATTTGCCATAATTGCCCCCGGGTGTCCCATTACTTTTGCCCGAGGTGAACAGTTTTCATCATCTACCTATGGTAAGCCTAGAAGGCCAAAAACTGTCATGCAAACTCGGAGCACTTTGTGTTCATAATGTGCGAGTGTAACCAAACTGTGCCACGGGCTTTAAGCGAACAAAACCAAGACCACCTACTGAGTTCGTTTTTGCCTTCTGTTAATAATTTTTGTATTTAACCTTATTATAGGATTTTCATAATCTGTATAAGAGAAAATAAAACCCGTCTCCAAATTACTTTGCATGGACTCCATTCTAAGAAATATCGGTTATCGGTACTCAGTATCGGCAAGTACACAAATAAAAATACTCGTATCAGTTTTTTATCAGTGCATCCCTAATAAATTCCTTAATTCTGTTTTTAATTTGTATCAAACCACTTGACATCTGTGGTTTTGTGTTTTAATTGTTTCAGATTACTAATTTCTGCAGAAAATGGAATTAATATTTCTAACTGCAAGAAAGGTGTCTAAATGTACCTGAATCTCACCAGAGCCAATTGCATTCTGGAAGTCAGCTGTACTGTTTTCATTCCATTTATAGGGTCTTTTAATACTGAATAATTTACTGATCTGTGTATGTGTGGTGAAGTTAGTGTCTGTCCTTTTAATGAACACAGTGATTTTGGGTGGTGTAACTGTAAATGAACTGAGAGAGAAAGGATCTAGGTATGTTGACATGTAGTCATACTGTACTGTCAATACATACTGTCAATACTGTATTGTTACCAAGAGATGAGCAGAAGGTCTACCTTCCCATGTACAGACCCAGACTTTGACAAAGCTGCAGGAGTTTCTTCTCATTCGTGTCACAGTTATGATGAGGGACATTATTGAGGTTCCTGGGATACTGTTGTCTGAATATGTACGTGTTACCACTCTGTGTGTTGAAGTCAGGTAGGGATCCGGTGCGAGCATTCAGGTCTCCACAGCACACTTCCCTGGGCCTGGTAGCTGGAGATCTTATTGTGGAACTGGGGGAAGATTTCTTCATTATAATAAGGGGAGTCACTAGGTGGCATATATACTGCACCAAAAAATCTTTGGGGGTGTTCATCAAATTTTTCATCATTTTGAGCCAGGTGTGAGATTGATGTGAGATTGATGTGATTTTAATGGGGCGATACATTTAGAACTTTCTGATTTGTACCAGAGTCTATTATCCCACCGGAGCCTCTACCTCTGTTAACAATTGGGTGTTTTATAGATGGGGTGATCATTTCTCTGTAGTTTGAGGGACAATGAGAGGAGGAATGGTCCTGATGTCAGACAGGTCTGTAGACCTGCTACTGTTGAATAGTTTCTTTACTGCATCAGCGTAGCTCTGCTTCTGCTGGGGCTGCCGGGTGGGGTGAAGCGGTCTGCTGCTTCTGATCCGTCTCGGTGGAGTGGGTGTCTGTAGTACTGGGGCTGGCGGGTAGGGTGGGGTGGAGCGCAGCGGTCTGCTGCTTCTGATCCATCTGGTAAGAGTGGGTGTCTGTAGTGCTGGGGCTGCCGGGTGGGGCGGTCTGCAGCTTCTGATCTGCTGCTGGGTGGAGTGGGTGTCTGTAGTGCTGGGTGGGGTGAGTGTCTGTAGTACTGGGTGTCTGTAGTGCTGGGTAAATGTCTTTAGTGCTGGGTGGATTGGGTGTCTGTAGTGCTGGGTGGGGTGGGTGTCTGTAGTGCTGGGTGGAGTGGGTGTCTGTAGTGCTGGGTGAATGTCTGTAGTGCTGGGTGGAGTGGGTGTCTGTAGTGCTGGGTGGGTGTCTGTAGTGCTGGGTGAATGTCTGTAGTGCTGGGTGGAGTGGGTGTCTGTAGTGCTGGGTGGGGTGGGTGTCTGTAGTGCTGTGTGGAGTGGGTGTCTGTAGACACTAAACACTAGGCTACCAGCTGCCCCATGTTCCATGGTGGTAGTAGGTAGTGGGGTTCTCCAGGCTGCTCTGACTTTTGGTCTTCAGAGGACTGCTTGGGTTGCGTCCCAGGGCCACGTCTTTCAGATTCTTGGCGAAGATGTTTACGGCATCTTTATGAAGGTGAACATGGTCATGAAGATAGTCAGGGGCGCAACTACTAACTTTTTGTGCTATAATGGCTACACAAAGCACTATGCCAGGCGTCAGTCTGCTCGGTGTACAGCATGAGATTAGTGACAGTCATTTCATCTCTTGTTAGACTGAAATCTGCTCTAAGTGTCTCTGGGTTTTCTTTCAATAATCTGTGCTTGTATTCCTTCTTTGTGTTGGGATTTTTAAGTTCTGCTGGATAGTTATAATAAGAGAGTGAAGTTTTTCTGCTGATTTAACTGCCATCTCTCCTCAGTTGCTGCAGAATTAAATCTGAGGCTAATTCTCCTTAAATCTGAGGCTTTATTCTCAAAATTGAGGAGAGACTGTAGAGTTAGATCCTTACCTCCTCTTTTGTAGTTTATTTGAAGTTTGAAAAGGGATATGTTGTATCCATCTCTGTTAGCTGATGCAAATCCAGAATTAACATCTATTTATTTTATAGTTTTGTGGTGGTGTTTAAGCTGTTTTCTTCTTGTTGTGATATTGCTTTCTCCTCTCTCTCTCTCTCCCTCTCTGTCTCCCTCCCTCCCCCCCCCCCCCCCTCTCTCTCTCTGTAGATTATCTGGGTGTATGATTACAAGTGAAGGTTGTTCTTCTCTGGATTCAGCTCTGAGTTTAAACCCCTCACACCTGAAAGAACTGGATCTGACCTACAACCACCCAGGAGAGTCCGGAGAGAGGCTGCTCTCTGCTAGACTGGAGGATCCACACTGTTCACTCAGCACTCTCAGGTATGGACCACCGTCTTCACAGGTGTGTGTGTGTGTGTGCATCTAAAATTCTAAGATCTTTATATATTTATGAAGAGTTTCTTGAACTTGTTAGTACATATTGATGGTCTTAGCTGTAACACAGAATGCTTCTTACTTATTTAACATAAGGAATTCCAAAGTGCAATACACGCCCAAAAAGAACACGCTTGCGCTGCTGGTTACTGAACTGACTCGATGCTCCACAAACATTTCAAAGTCAAATCGATGTGTTTCTTTATTTCTGCATTTGTTTCCCAACCCGCGATAAGCTCTTTACCTACCACATCTTCTCTCAACCAGTCAGAGCTCTCCTCTTGACCAGTCAGAGTTCTCTAGACCAGTAAGAGCTCTCCTCTCCACCAATCAGAGCTCTCCTCTCCACCAATCAGGACGGACAGTTTTGAGGTAGATCTTGAGGGACTTTACCTTGAGGGAATGTAAAGACAGGTTTAATATTGCAGCAGTAGAGTCAGGAAATAAACAAAATTAAGTTTGAGTTTGTTTACAGTCTGTTACAGGAAAATATGGATGTAATTTATTTTAATTGATTCATTTATTAACCCTTATGCACAATGTGATATGAATATTTTTTCCTTTCTGCTCTAGTCAGACTGATAGTGGTCATGATTCTGTTAGTCTTACATTACATTTATTTATGATCTTTTCTCCTAAGACTCTGTGATGAACGTTACATTATTGTTGTCGTTTCTTCTATTGCTGCTATTAGTTCCACCAAGTCTGTTCAGGCTGATACTTTGTTTTGGTAAAACTGATCTGGAAACAGTGAAGCTAGTTTCAGAAAGATAAAGAAACTCGTTCAGGGAAAGAGAGACTATTAACAGGTAACTGGAGAACTTGTTAAACAGAACCGGTTCTGGAAGATGTGGAGTAACCCGAGTCCAACAGAACCTTCCTGCTCAGAACAGTGGAGTTTAGAAACTGTTTAGATCTTTAATTCTTCACAAAGATACGAACTGCAGTCAAATTAGGAAAGAAGGAGAAAGAGAGGAAGAAGTGAAGGAACCACAGAACTAGAGAGGAAGAACTCTGCATCACTCCTTCATTAGTCACTCCTTCATTCATCACTCCATTCATCATTCCTTAATTTTTCACTCCTTCCTTCACCATCAATCATTTATTCTTCACTCCTCAATTCTTCACCATGTCTTCATTATTCGTCACTCCCTTATTCTCCATCACTCCTTCATTCTCCATCACTTCTTTATTGTCCACCACTCCTTTATTCTCCACCACTCTTTCATTCTTCACCACTTTCGTTTTTCACCACTCTTTCATTTTTCACCACTCTTTCATTCTTCGCCTTTCCTTTATTCTTCACCATTCTTCATTTCTTAGTTCTATCTTTTATGTGGATGTGACAAAATCATCACATTTGTTTGTTTGTGCGTGCGTGTGTGTGTGCGCGTGTTTGTGCGTGTGTTTGTGTGTGCGTGTGTTTGTGTTTGTGTAGAATGGAACATGAAGGAAAGAGCAGAATCAAACCAGGACTAAAGAAATGTAAGTTCTCACACACACACACACACACACACACACTCGGTGTGTTTCTCCTCTAATGTCTGTTCTTGTGTGCAGATGGCTGTGAGTTCACTCTGGATCCAAACACAGCACACACACGTCTGTCTCTGCGTGAGGGGAACAGAAAGTTGGTGTGTGTGAACGAGGAACAGTTGTATCGTCGTCATCCAGACAGATTTAATGCGTGTCAGCAGGTTTTATGTAGAGAGAATGTGAGCGGCCGCTGTTACTGGGAGGCTGAGTGGAGCGGTATCTGTGTCTGTGTAGCTCTGACTTATAAATCAATCGGGAGGAAAGGAGAGACTACAGACTGTGGGTTTGGACTGAATAAAAAGTCCTGGTGTCTGGAGTACTCTAGTGACAATTACTCTGTTGAACACAATGATAACAGAACTGATCTCCCTGATCCTCCGTCCGGCTCTAACAGAGTAGGCGTGTATGTGGACTGTCCGGCCGGAATTCTGTCCTTCTACACCGTCTCCTCTGACACACACACACTCACACACTTACACACATTCAGCTCCACATTCACTGAACCCCTCTGTGCAGGGTTTGCGGCTGATTATGACTCCTCAGTGTGTTTGAGATGAATAAAAATCTGAACTGTGCGTGTTAGGCTTGTCACGATACTACTAAGGATGGTATTCGATACTCAATACTATTTTCAATATTACAGGGGGAGAAAAAACAAACACAGGAACTTTTTAATGAAAAAAATTAAAGTGTGCTCAGGACCCCTCACACTGGTTTTCTGAGTAGACAAACAAAATGATCCATTTTCTTTGTCTACTTAAATTTATACAGCATCTTTGGGTATTTTGAAAATCAGATCAATATAGGATCAGCTTTTTTGCATGGATGTGGGAAAGGCTGTGTGTGTGAGTGTGTGTGTGATTTTCTCTCCCTGTCACTATGTTGGCCCTATATGTTCCAATATTTTGTAAAATTCATGTCTGACCAATTTGTGTACAATACAGTTCAAGCTCAGTAAACTGTCTCTCAGAGGCTGGAAAGGAAGGTGGAAACTCCCACAGGCCTCTGTTAGAAGAGAATGAATTATTATATGAACTATGTTAATATTTGATTGTCTAAAATGACCCTGAAGCTGCAGGAGCTTGGGCTGGAAGTGAAGGTGTAACAATACACTAGGTATTGCCAAGAGGTTGGGGTCTAGCAACACATCTTTTATTGATACAAAGGGCAGACTGAGGTGTCACTGAATATTAATTAGAAGATAACTAAACTTGTAATTATTGGGTTGAAACACATAGGTGGGAAAAAGAAAATTAGGTGAGTGTTATAGGTAGAGACAATAGTGTTATAGGTAGATTATTAAAATCTTATCGGACAGATGTATTAGAAATATTGGTGTTGAATTATGCAAGAGCCCAGTGGAGGAGCGTGTGAGCATCAAGACTGGAGGCAGCTCCCATGGGCCACTGCTGTAACCTTTGAATAAATCAGCAATGCCAGATCTTCCTGACTCAGTTTGAGACTTCCAGACTTATTTTTTTAATCCAATTTTTATTCCAATGCTCTACGACATTCTCCGAGCTGCAAGTGTTGTGGGTACTAAGCTCCCGTATTTGGACAACATAAAGGACCCCCCCCTCACACAACACACACCCCATCATGGACTATGTAATATTCTCTATTCTTTCATAATTATTGTATCCTCTGTGATTTTAATCAATAAACGCCACCAAACGTTTCTGTCAAATGTTTTGTCATTCAGTGTCTGATAAATGACATCCATAATGCATCACTATTTCAGGACGTCTCCGACGCGGAACACGGCGGCGTGGGTCTGCATGGTCTAGAACAGAGAGATGAAGATTTGCACTAAATCAGTTGTGCTCAGTCCAGGGGGGCATTCCAGAAAGCTTGGTGAACTTACCATTTGGTAAATCATAACCTCTCGGTTGATTTACCCCAAACCCGAAAACCATGAGTATGTCGGTTCCAAAACACCGGAGAAGAGCAAGTTTAATCAACCTCCTATGGGTTAGTTAATGCGAGTCAAAATGGAAAATCAAAGTAAAAAAAAAGAGAGCGGCATAATTCACAGAGGCGGAGTTGGAGGTTTTAATGTACGCATACGAAGAATGCAAGCCAATAATAAGGGGGAAAAAAAAGCAATACGGCTGCATCGGCTAAAGGAAGAGTGTGGGCTTGGCAAAAAATCATGGACAAAGTAAATGAGTGTATTAAATTGCACATTTGATATCGCCTCCCCTTTTATTATAATGCAAAATAATTAAACACCCATTCCGCATCATTTTGACTGTTAAATCACTATGAAAGCATTTACTTTTCCTGCCGTTAATTTCTTTAGGTTAAAATGTATATTGATTAGGAATATATGGTTTTCTATTTAATAATGTGTAATCCTTCTGGGGCCAGAAGAACTTTGAGCCAAGTCAAAATGAAACACAAAAAGGTAATATTTGATTACACAATTATGGAATGACTTATTAAACACGACGTAGTATATTCTTTCTGTCATGTAGCTAATAGAAAGAAGGCTGAAGCCCGTTTAACTGGCGGTGGCCCACCACCACCTCCCCTCACCCCACCTGAGGAGCTGCTCTGTCCCTTAACAAAGGGCGACCACAAGTAACATGGTGAAATATAAGTTTATCACTATGATTTGTTTTCTTGACTTAATAAATCTCTGTCACTTAAAGGCTTTTTGAACACTCAACGTTTTTATCCAGGCTTACTTTATTTAACTACATATAATATATAGGCCACTGTGATCTTAGTTGTATTACTTTGACATATTTTTCTGAATTATTGGTAAAACTTTGATAATATTGAGAATTTTATGTGTTGGATTTTCTTATAGATACTGATAGAGGGATTGTATTATTGGACCCTACAAAAGGAACACCGTTGGTCACAGTTGTAAGTGTTTTGTTGTCAGGTACCTTTAGTTGCTTTTAGATTTCATTTGTTCCTTTTTGCCAGATAACGTATAGCTGCATATTTCCACTGAAGGATGATGCATACCATTATAATGCATGCCCCTTTTTTACATTAGAGTAACAAACTGTCATTGTCCTTTCACAGTACATAGCTGGGGATTTGCCCACAGATGAAGGTCCTTCAACCTCAATGCACAATCTAAGCAGTGTAAGATGTGTGTGAGCTGTATAAGGTCCATCTTCAAAAACAAATGAGAAAAAGTGACATGGAGATGGACCTTATGCAGCTTCAAATGGAGGAGAAAAGGCTATCCATTAAAAAAGCAACACTAGAAATTGAATTACTGGAGCATCGCCTTAAGGTGTGTGTATTAACCTGTTACATGTTAAAAGTGTTGTGTATATAAAGCAATGTAAAAAAATACAACACACATTTAATTTCTTTTTACTTTTCATGGTTTTTCAGGAAATAAGGAAATGAACCGCAGAGCAAACCAGTGGAAACAATTTAATAAAAGTAATTTTGACAAATCCTGTCCCTCAAAAGTCTTCCATCTCTGTTGTGTGCAGAAGTCTGTAGGGGTTCCTCTGGGTCATCTTCTTCAATACAAGGAGGGTGGCTCTCTCCTCTTATAGTGACAACGTTGTGAAGCACAACACAAGCCACCATGATGTCGCATGCCCTCTCTGGACTGACCCAGAGCCCAAGCAGACACTGAAACCTAGACTTTAGAATCCGTATGGTCATCTCCACCTTGGCCCGTGTTCGGCTGTGAGCCAGTTTAAAGCGTGTCTGTGGTTCAGGGCAGACAGGCGTATCCTCGGGGTAACCATTATACTGTCCTGTAATGATTCAAGTGTACAATACAAATATAGTCAAACAAAAAACATTGTTTAAAGCAATCCATACCCTGCTGAAATGTCTGGATAATGATTCTGGCATCATGCACAGATTCTGACCATTTTGCCTCAATATTAGCAATGATGTGGGTTGCCTCACATCTTACCTATAGTTAGTAGGAAAAGAGTTTAATGATTTTAACAAGTCAAAAAATTAAAGACACAAAATCAAGTTGTTACCTAAACATTGAGACTATGGAAAGATTTCCTATTAACATAGTCTCCCTCGTTTATCAAAGGAGCTTTAATAGGAATGTGGGTGCCATCAATGCACCCAATTACATTTGGAAACCCTGAAATAGAAGGATGCAGTATGAATACATGTATATATATATATATAAATAATATGACTACATATTAAATATCCATCATAGATTTTACTACAAAGGACAAACCTGCCACTCTGGAACTCCTCTTTAATAAGAGGAGGTTTAAGGCCAGGGAACTGTACCAACGTGTGTAAGAAGTGTTTAAGTGCCAGACATACTGTGCGAACGGCTCTACACACTTGCCTTTCCCACATGCTCTGCATCGTCCACACTGTACAAAAAATGCTCCGACGCAAAACCAAAGTGCTATGTACAGAATGTTTTCTGTGCTAAGCGCAGATCCGTGGTTTGTGACGTTTGCAATATGCGTTTTCAAGACACGTGTTAAATAAATGAACGATTCTCTTGAAAACCGATAACGCTCTTTCAAATAATCATTTAATGAAAACACATCAATACGTGGTCTTATAACTCTCCCAGCGAAAAAAAACTTGTATAATTTGTGCCTCCACGTCCACGGGATCTTAATCAAAAGGGCACGCCAGGCTCAGTTACCTTTTGAAACAAACTTACCCCGGAACATAACCTGCTACCGAGCTGGTTATCTTCAGAGAGTAAGTTGCTATTGTTACATACCTACCCAGAAAGTTACCTCCGTTTTTGGAACCGAAAGTTGAGGTTATCCACTAACTTACCCTTGAACATACCCGGGAATGTCACATAACCTGCTTTCTGGAATACACCCCAGGTATTCAGGTGCTGAAAACCGGTCCAAACCGGTGTAAGGTAAAAACGAAACCTTGATCAGTGTTCAGTTTTAGAAGAGAGGAAGATAAACAGCTTCTGAAGAAAAGACTCGGAGGTAATTACTGAAGATTTTAAATCGAGAATGTACTTTGGCTTTATAATTCTTTAATATTTGTCCTCATTTTCTAAAAATGTGTTTGGTTTGGGTTTTCACCTCCCCCTCTAACTTCTCATACATTTCCCAGCGCAGTAAAGCAGTTGCAATGTTGAACCTTTCATTTTATGTGTTGAAAAAAGTTTTTTTTCATTTTTCCTGAACATTTGAACAACAAACTAAAGGTTATAGTCGGACAACATGGATCCACTAATACACTAATATAAAAATAACTACAAACGTCAGTAAATTAGGAGAGATCTAATCTACCATAAGGGTAAAGTTACTACTGTGTTGATGCAGGACAGTAAATGGTTATATATATTTTATACCAGAGTATTAGAGTATTATTACCAGAGATTAGGAGTTTATAATGTTACAGATACTTGTAAACACATTAAAGGTTCATTACTTCATGTAATGCATGAATGTTTCACTATTAATCAAACTCATTTAACAGCTACTACCACTCTCAGTGATCATTTAATTTGGTCAATATTTATTAAAAACACTTGTAGTACTGTGCCCATGCTTTTTGATAATGAAATATATTATATATACACAATATTTCATATTTAACAAATACAGGAAACACAAACACAAGTTTTGGCTCTTAAAATGGGAGAAGGTGAATGAAAAAAGAATCAGTAAAAGGCAGGAACACCCAGACTCTGTGGAAACACTTGCAGAAGTTCAGGGTGTGTCTCAGGAGTGCAGGACTTTATGGAGGATCTCCATCATCGTCCAGACATGGAGGTCCAGTCTGGGTCACAGAGAAGATCCTGATTGTTCTTCACCTCCTCTCTAGTGCTGCAGAGAACTGGACTGTTTTAATAAAAATGTTCAAAAGACTGAATCTCTTCATCTTCTCACAGTATCTTCATTTTAAACCCTGTAGTATTGTGTGTTTATCAGGGGTTACTTCACTCTGACAGTAAACTCATGATCCTGCACTGTGTGTGTTTTATATGGATGTTCACAGTCCAGCAGTGTGTGTGAGGAGAGGGAACTCTATGATGGAGCTCCATCAGGACGGAACCTCTGACCGGAAGTGAGTAATTTCCCATCAGCTCTTAAACCCAGAAACAGAACAACAACATATGAACAGAAAAGAAGAGAAATATTATTTAAGATACTCAGAATGAACACATTTTAGTAAAACAGAATTTATTAAACACTTTATTTTCAATGTGGAAAATCTTCTCTCAGGTTAAAGTGTGCAGGATCTCCAGAACCCAGCTGTGTGCCTGTGAAGAACTATGATTCTATGGAGAACCCTCCTGAACCCAGCTGTGTGTCTATGAAGAGTGACCGGTCCATGGGGACTCCTCTTATGTTCAGAGGTGGAGGAGAACCCAGTTATGTGAAGAGTGGTGGGTCCATGGTGAACCCTCCTAAGTTCAGTAGAGGAGGAGGAGAACCCAGCTGTGTGTCTATGAAGAGTGACCGGTCCATGGGGACTCCTCTTATGTTCAGTGGAGGAGGAGGAGAACCCAGCTGTGTGAAGAGTGGTGGGTCCATGGTGAACCCTCCTAAGTTCAGTGGAGGAGGAGGAGAACCCAGCTGTATGAGGAGTGGCGGGTCATTCAGCAGTGGAGATGTTCCCTCTGATCCAGAGTGAGTTCTTGTTCTTCAGTGTAACTCTTTAACCATCATGAGAGCAGTCATTAAACATTTTGTGGGTGTTTAAAGAAGTAGAGAAACACAAAAATGTGAAGAAATGTTTATTAAATCATAGGTTTGTTTACTAACTATTCTCTGTAGACGTGGAGATGTCAGATCTTAAAGATGATTAATTACATAATAAATAAACCTGGCTAGAAAAATAAACATCTTGAGAAAGTGCTATTGGTAAAATTAATAGAACGACTGAAGGAGGCCGGAGGAATTCTAACAGAAGTAAAACGAAACCAAAATCTCAACTCTGTCATTAATGAAGTTCACCAGCAGGGGGAGCAGGAACTACCAGTTACTTTAGTTTGTTTAATTAATGTCATTTTAACACACACACCTATGCTGTTTGACTTATGAGGTCTTTCCCTCCCAGACTAGTTAAGCCATGGCTTACAGGGACCCATGTTTCTCTTTACTCTACAGAGATGCTGGAAACATCAAAATTATTTTTTTCTATAGAAAAATCACTTTAAATTTATTTTAAAGTGATTTAAGACAGGCTGAAATCCCCCAAACACAACAAGTCCCTGCTTTACCAAGACTCTGATTTAACACTACACTAAATGCACTGTGTGTGAAGGACAGAGGTGGTTTACTGGTACTCGACTACTCACACTCACTCTCAAAACTGGACCTAAGGATGTGTACGCCTCTTCCCAGGGGCATAGCACCAAATTCTGGGCCCTATGCACAAGCAGTGGCCATGGGCCGCTGTAAGCTCGAGGTTAACCTTAATACTAATCTAAGAACTCATATGTATAACAAAAAAGCCTTATTACACAACTTCTCTGAATTTCTGTTTTATTTGCAAAATGCTTAAAAGCTCACAGTAGATGCCACCAAAGGTA
>JBBPDC010000156.1:42064-58086 GCA_037974485.1 Hemigrammopetersius urotaenia | reverse complement strand
ACCAGAACAGAAATAAACAGAACAGGGCATCAAAAAACAGAAAAAACAGTGGCCTCTAGCGGCCACCAACCGTAACACCTAGATTAATTTAATAGATAATTATTAGCTGATTTATATTTCACTTTAACATTTTTTTTAACATATTTTTTTCTTTAAAAATATTTATTTTGTTTTCTTTGGGGTTCATTGAATCAGATACACAGGTGTTTTATAAGAAAATAAGCTTATGGAATTAGCTAGCATGCCAACTCTCCATCTCTCAGTTCTGTGGTTAAATGAGTGATGGGGGATGAACAGCTTCTCCATCTGAATGCTGGAACTTCAACAGTTAAAACTAAACAAATCAATGTGTATTTTGCTTTTTCTCTTTGTTTAAAGAGAAATCTCTCTTTACTTTTTCTGCTTCAGTCTTTCTAATAAAAGTTTTTGAGAAAAGTCGCAGACTCTTCCTCTGTGACTTAAACAGACACTGTGAATTCGACCCTCCACCCTCAGACAGAGAAACATTAATATTTGTGTCTCAGGGACCCCCACACAGTTGTAACACACAGGGCTAGAGGACTGTCTTACACTAATTAGTAATAATTATAGTGACATCATTCTTTTGTATATTTATAGTATTTAAATCTGCCCATTTTTAGTATTTAAATGTATTTTATAAAGAGTTGTATTTTATATTGATTTTATTTTTTAAATTGTTTGTGTCTTTGTGTCTCTGTATGACTGTAAAGTGGTAATAAGTCTCCACTAGAATATCTTTGTATATATTAGATGAAAAAATATAGCATAACAGGAGTCATTCAAAAATATGTCAGGAAAATACATGCTGGCCTGTATAAAGATTTTGTTATTCTGACCTGAGAGTCTCCAGTTTACAGTGTGACCCCTTCTGTCCCTCAGAAAGCAGCACAACTCCTGAATCCTGCAGGTTATTTTTACTCAGATCCAGCTCTTTCAGGGAGGAGGTTTCTGATTCTAAAGCTGATCCCAGAATTTCACGCATATTTTTCTCAATATTACACGACACCAGTCTGTAAATGAGAACAAATCAGACACAGAAACAGAACATTCAAATGAAGAGCTGAAAATGGACCCAAATAGAGCTGACACAAAAAAAAACATTAAAACCCAGGTTTTCATGGATCCTCACATTTAATCTTTATTAAAAAAATACCCTGTAATGAGTTAGATAGAACCATTTGTCCTGACAGAACAAGTCTAACAGAGTCAGGGTTACAGGCCTCATACCTCACATACACTTCAGTTCTGATCCTAAAGAAATAGTAGGCTAATGGCCACTCCAGTACCTTCATTATATTGTTCTTAAATTGTTTTTCCACAGCTTTGTCAGTATGTTTGAGGTCTTTATCGATTTGGAAACATTAAACAGTAAAGTCCATTATTCCACTCCTTACACACCTCTAGTGAAGGCTTTGCGACTGCTGTATAATGAATGAAAGTTATGTTTCTTCATCAGAGTTATTTTACACACAGTAGAATT
Organism: Hemigrammopetersius urotaenia; assembly: GCA_037974485.1. Lineage (NCBI taxonomy): Eukaryota > Metazoa > Chordata > Actinopteri > Characiformes > Alestidae > Hemigrammopetersius > Hemigrammopetersius urotaenia. Next base: position 56,585 of record JBBPDC010000156.1, on the reverse strand, counting down.
CTTGATAAATCTGGACTTGGTTATTCACACAGTCATAACACACAGTGGTAGAGGACCGTCTAGGGGCCCCTGAGGTCCAGTTTGAGAACCACAGTCTTCACCCATTGTTACAGGTCGCCTGATCATGTTCTGTAAACTGTAAGCAATTTCCACTGGGATCAATTAAGTTTTCTAATCCAGATTTTTTAAATATGTACTGTAACCCCTCACTTTTACATGGATCAGCAGTCTAATTCAGTCTAATGCTGATTTTTTTCTGAGAACAGTCCGCTGGACTGGTGGCGGTAAAACAATTAGTTTTCAAAAAAAAAAAAGTTTTCAAAAAAAAAGTTGTCAACTACCATAAAAAGAAGAAAACTGCTGCAGCATGTGGCATGACTGCTCCGTGTCATGTCTTTGTATTTAGTGTTTTAACCCCCCTCCCCGATTTTCAACAGTTATCTCAGGTTTTCTAGTATTAGTAAACTGTGCCCTAAACATGTGGCTAGAGAGAGTTACTTCAATGTTTCTCTTGTGTACAAGTCTTTGTTTTGGCTCGCCGCTCGTTGCTAATGCTAACCGCTAATGCTAATGCTTTTTAAGCAATAAAGTTTTCTGATTGTTATTATTTATTTATCTTTATATTTTCTTTAAGAGCAATGCATTAAACTGACTTCAAAATTAATTTAAACTGTTCTGGTAGCATATTTAGGGTGTTTTTTTTAAAGCCAAAATACAACAATGCGGTTTTTCACTATACATGGGTGCTCTTGGAACATAACCCCCACTAAAAGTAGGGGGGAGGGTTGCTGTATACTTTTTTTCAAGTACTAGATGTTACTAAATGTGCAGAGTAAAGTTAATTGTCATGAGGCCACATTCTAAACAGGAGTCACTTCAAAATATGTCAGGAAATTACATGCTTAACTGTATAAAGACTTTGGGATTCTGGGATTCTGACCTGAGAGTCTCCAGTTTAGAGTGTGAACTCTTCAGTCCAGCAGAGAACTTCTCCATTCCTGAATCCTGCAGGTCATTCTTACTCAGATCCAGCTCTTTCAGGGAGGAGGTTTTTGACAGTAAAGCTGATCCCAGAAGTTCACACGTATTTTTCCCAAGATTACACGACACTAGTCTGCAAATGAGAACAAATCAAACATAGAAACAGAACATTCAGGAGCTGAGACCCAAATACAGCGGAAGTCACAAATTTACATACTCCTTACACAAAAACATTTAAATATATATATTTTTTTAAATTCGAGACATGTAATCTATTTAAACCATCCCTGCAATGGGTCATTTAGAACTACTACTTTATTTTCAGAATGTGACACATCAGTAAAACAGCAGAGAGCCTGATTTATTAATGGTCAGCTTTTATCTCTTTTCTCATGTAGCAGGTTACCCTTTTATGAGAGTAATTATGTCCCCGTTCTTCTCGTACATGCCTACACACGCGCGCACACATTCACACACACGCTCGTGCGTGCACGCATGTAATATACTGCCATCTAGTGACTACAATATGTAATAGTTTTAGTATGTGGTCCCAGTTAGGCTTCCGTACTGTAAGGAAAACTAATGCCTGTGAGCAGCAAGTAAAGCCTGTGTTCTTCACAACCACCCAACGATGTGTTGAGTCGTTTGTGACAGCGTATGTTACAACGCATACATAGGTGATTGCCTGCCCTATTGGTCGCGTCTTCCCCCTTGTTTACTTTAATTGGTATCACGGGGGAGGATTGTATATTTACTGGCAGGTGACTCACCATGAGATGTCCTATTTGACCTCGCCCTCCTTTTTTTTGCACACATAGGTCACGTGTCCATTGTTTGGAGCGGGTGCTGGTTGGCAGGCAGTAAGTAGAGCTCTAGCTTGTGCTTCATAGCCAGGCTCTGGTGAGCAATGGAGATTCGTCCACCTTTCTGTTTGGAATAGGTTTTTAGTGGCATGTGTGGCTGTGTGAGGCTCTCTTTCCCACTGGGAACCGATGCTGCTGATCATGCTGCCTGGAGTTAAGCCTGCCATGGTGTATGGAGGTTAGGCCTGCAAAGCTTTCCCCCTGGTGTGCATATGCTCAAGCCTCACCTTTGCTGTCCTCCGGCGTTGTTGTTTTGTCATTGGTTTGTCTCCTTCTGTGATTTGGTATTTGTTCTATGTGGCTGGTTTGTCTTCTGTTATTTTGCTTTTTTTCTTTGTGATTTGGTGTCATTTCTTCTAATAAGTTGATATTCTTTTTTTTTTTACTTCTCTTTGGATAAAGTTGCTTTGCATGTTTGTTTATTTTTCTGTTTGCTACTTGTCTTGTGTGTGGATTATTTTTTTCTTTTCTCATTGTGCTTTGTGTGGTTCTCTGTTCTGTTTGTTTAATTGGGATTGTTTCTATCTTGCATTTGAGTATTTATTCTTGTCTTTGTTGTTTTATTTTTTGAATGATTAATTTTTTTTACAATGGAAATACATGAATAACTGGACTCCCGCCTTTGTGTGAACGAACCTGTGTGTCTTTGAACTGGTAATTTTTTAGATTCTTTAGCGTGAAAGTCCCTAAGATGGCATAGTCACTACTGCCCCTGCCTGGTTTTCTCGCCACACTCGCATTCCTGACATGTCATAAGTTTAAATACATTTAGTATTCTGTAGAATTGCCTTTAAATGGTTTGTCTTGGGTAAAATGTCTCTGGTAGATTTCCACAAGTTTCTCAGAAAAAGAGGTAATGTGTTAAATAGTGTTTGTTTTTGTTGCTTTACTGAGTGAAGAGCTAACTTCAGATTTATTAAGTTTACGTATTCTATTGTGTGTAAAATAACTCTGATAGAGAAAAATAACTTTCATTTACCACTGAGGACTCAAATTTATTTAAAATGAATGATATACTTCAGTCACAATGACAGGTGTTTTTATCATACAGGAGTCATCTAAACGAATTGGTCAACATGTTAATTCTCCATCTCTCAGTTCTGTGGATAAATGAGTCATGAAGGACAAACAATTTCTTCACCTGAATGACCTTCAATAGGTAGAACGAAAGACAATCAAATTCATGTATATAGGACTATTTCTCTTAGTTTACAGATTGTTTAGCCTCTTAAAGTATCTCCTTTTTTATTTTTCCTGCTTCAGTCTTTCTAATAAAAGATGGGGACTTCCTCAGTCTTCCTCTGTGTCTTAAATACACACTGTGGTCACTTTCTCCTCTCAGACAGAGAAACTTTCTCTCCTCCTCCCTCCATTTCTGAAGCTCAGTGTTTTCTTTTTTATGATTTTCATATGTTTGTATAAATTTGTTGTTTCCAGCCTTTTTACAAATGAGAGCTGGCTGTTGTTTCATTTTCAGGCTGAAAATGTTGACACACGGCGCTCCTTTTCCTCTCTGCCATTCCTCTCCTCCTACTCTCTCTCTGTATGTCCTCTTCTCCGTCTCTGTCTCTCTGTCTGTCTGTATGTTCTGGGCTCCGTCTCTGTCTGTCTGTACGTTCTGGGCTCCGTCTCTGTCTCTCTGTACGTTCTGGGCTCTGTCTCTGTGCGCGCTGCTTGCTGGCGTTCGCCTGGCGCTCTTAAGTCTCGCTCTCGCTCTTAAGTCACGTGACAGTACAACATGAAAACACAGGAGGGGGAGGAAGAGCAGAGTGTGCTCCGTGCTGTGAATGGAGAGGCACTTGAAAGTACCGGCACTAAAGTATCGATCTTATGACACTGGTATCGATCATTATCAATACCTGCTTTGATATCGATAGTATTGATATTTGGATCGATTCGCCCACCACTACCAGACAGTCAGAACTGTCAGGGTAGAGACCGTCTAGGGGTCCCTAAGGACCGGTTTGAGAACCACTGTCTTCACCCACTGTTACCGGTTCCCTAATTAAGTTCAATGCTCATTGCACTAATCATTATTCATACTGAGCTTTTTGTGTGTTTGTTTTAGATTTATAGTATTTATCCACCCCTTATGCATTTAAGTGTTTCATTGAGACTTTATTTTATATTGTTCTTGTCTTTGTGTCTCTGTATGACTGTGCAGTGGTAATATATGCAGTTTCCACATGAATATATTTCCATATATTAGTTGGAAATGTGCTTCACAAAATTAACTGTTTCGCTTGCCTGTATAAAGATTTTGTGATTCTGACCTGAGAGTCTCCAGTTTACAGTGTGAACTCTTCAGTCCAGCAGAGAGCAGCTCCACTCCTGAGTCCTGCAGGTTATTGTAACTCAGATCTAGCTCTTTCAGAGAGGAGGTTTCTGAATCTAAAGCTGATTCCAGATGTTCACATGTCTTTTCCCCAAGATTACACGAGGCTAGTCTGAAAATGAGAAAAAAACAAATATAGAAATAAAACATTCAAATGAAGAGCTGATAATGGACCCAAATACAGTTGAAGTTAGATGTTGACATAATCTTTAGACAATTAGAGTTAAACATTCACTTCAATGGGTCAGATAGAACCACTTTATATAAAGATTTGAAACAATAGCAGTAGAGAGCCAGCTTTTATCTCTGTTCTCACATTCCTAACAGGTCAAATGTTTAAATACATTTAGTATTATGTAGTATCACTATTAAATACTTTATCTTGGGTAAAATGTCTCTGGTAGATTTCCGCAAATTTTTAACAATAAACTTTTGGAATTTTGACCCATTCCTCCTGACAGAACTGGTGTTCTGGTTTACAATATTCTTTCAGCATGAAAATGTCTAATTCGACTGATGTCAGGGCTTTGTAACAGCCAGTCCAGTGCCTTCACTTGTTATTAAGTCCATAATGCCACAACTTGTAAGTATGTTTGGGGGCATTTATCTAATTGGAAGGACGGGTTGAACATCCTCCCTTCTGTCTTTGGGATGCTGCTTTAAAACATCCTTCATTTTTCTTTCTCCTGATGTCATTACACGGTAGTATTCCTCTCCCTTTTTACTCCAGTCAGGTAAAAGGTGAAGGTCAGTTTAAACTAAATGCAAATATTCACTTCTAACCAACACAATTGTGTGTAAGCTTGTCAGAAGCTACTAATGCCATGACACAATTTTATGGATTTCTGCTGTTTAAAGGCCCAGTAAACTTAGTATATGTAAATGTCTGAATCACTAAAATTAATTACACACTTTTCCTATTGGACCGAGGTCAAATATGTAGGTAAGTGTTCATTAGATTTTGGCACACTGGCATGGGCGTCACCGGCATTCGATCTATTCATAATTATTCATTTGGACCCCCGCGTATTTTACATGATATATTAGTTAATTCAGCGCTGTTTTGTGAAATAATCCATTCCACTTAATCGATAGGAGAATACACACACAACTGAAAAACTGGGTTTGCCTCCAACTCACCACATGCAAGTGAAGTGAATCGTCAGTGCATAGACAGGCTGCTCCAAACTGGAGCGGATAATGAGTATTTGTAGAATTGTTGTCTCTAAAATAGTCACTGAATTAAGTCACTTTTGTCGGTAAAATTAAGTATTTAACAACCTGTTATACACCAGAATGCAGGAAATGGCATCTTATTCATTATTAGATTAGCCCCCAACACACACACCCATTCTGAACGCCTCTGACACCCCTGCTCACTGGTTTATCGTAAAGTGGAAAGATCTTAGACAATCAGTGTATGTGTTTTCACACAAAACACAAACTAAACACTCTTTAAACTAACTATGCACAAATCATCAAAACCCCAACACATTATTCCTTAATCCCCAGCCTGCTGAGAACACTTACTCCTCAAGCCGACCAGGTAAAAAATCACACAGTGTCAAAAGCTTTGTCTCATGGCGGCCTCTAGCGGCTGCTGACCGGGGACATTACAACTATGACTTGAGCATCTCGAGTTTTCTCAATAAACTAAACTAAATAAAGAGACATTCTGCTTTGACAGTTTTTAAGTTAAAAAAATCACTTACTGGACAATTACACATTCAATACTTAATCAAAAAGTCACTGATTTAACTAGAGCATGTATGATTCCATAGGCAGACTTAGAACACTTAGAAGACATTCCTCTGATGTATTATTTTGAGCCCTTTCCAGCAGAGAAAATGGGATACAGTGCTGTACATTATTCTCCTATGTTCATCTAGAGAAGTGCTCTTCCAGTAAATTCTCTACATGTATAAAATGTGGGACAGCTTCTTAGGTGGAGAAAATGTGATGTGGTGCAACATAGATACTCTTACAATGGGATAAACTTGAAGTTCCCTATGTGAGCCTTCCAAGTGAGAAACACAATGAAGTGCTCCAGCAATAGAGAAAAAACTGAGATGTGATGCTCTGCGGTCTGGTCTACAATATGCACTATAGGGCAGGCTTTCAAAAAGTGGGTCTGTGAGAACAGACAACAGAATTTAAATTTGCCTTGTTTATGTCACAGTTCCCGCCTGTGACCACCAGAGGTCCCCTTGAGACGATGGACTGCCTCACGCACTGAATGCGTTGTGTCCCGTTCTTTCCCTACGTTTAGTCTTGGCCACCGTGCCTCTTTTCTGTTTGTTGCACCTTTGAATGAATAAAACCTGGTGTGCGCAGCTATGGAGGTCTACCCTTGTTTCCTTTTCTCCATGTTTCAGACGGGACGCCACCGTGACAGAATGCAGACGTCCAAGAAACACAGTGGACTTCCACAACTTTAGCTTGGTTCCCCTCATGCTCTGTGGAACCAGGCGCCGGGCTACAAGGGTTCTGATGAGCTGGTCCATTACCCGGATTACGGTAGCACAGATAAGGACGACCTGGAGTATGATGGGGGTGAGAGAAATGCAGTGGACTTCCACAGTCCTACCTCTGTCTCCCCTCATGCTCTTTGGAACCAGGCGCCGGGCTACAAGGGTTCTGACGAGCCAGTCCATTACCTGGATAATGGTAGCACGGATGAGGACGACCTGGACTATGGTAGGGGGTGAGAGAGACAGAGGACCAGTCGAGAGTTTCGACTTACACGGATTCCGCACGAGTCTCCCCATCTTGGATTCTCCAGGGGAGTCTTCCCACTCTTCTTTCCTCCAAGAGAACCACACTCAATCAACCCCAGTGGGTCATCTCAACTCCATTACACCCGCCCTCTTTCAACACACCCCCACTCAGTCTCGTCATCCCCGCTCCATACCACTTGAATCAGACAGAGTCAGTTCCCCTCCATTCACCTCCAAACAATTCTGTTCAGCGGCGCTCCACCCCAAACACTCCCACCCGGCTTCATTCAGCCTTCCCAGTTAAGCTCCATTCAGCTAACAGATTTTAAATTTGCCTTGTTTATGTCACAGTTCCTGCCTGTGACCACCATGGGTCCCCTTGAGACGATGGACTGCCTCACGCACTTAGCTGTATCTAATCCACCCTGTTATTTCCTTGTCTCACCTGCACTGTGTACCTTTATTATTACCTGTTTCCCCATTGGTCCTTGATTTAGCTCCCCTTGTATTTAGAGTAGTCCCTTACCTCTGTTCAGCACATCTGCAGACCCTCACTTTAACTTGCGTTGTATCCTGTTCATTCCCTACGTTTAAACTTGGCCACCGTGCCTCTTTTCTGTTTGTATGAATAAAACCTGGAGGTCTACCCTTGTGTCTGCTTTTCTCCATGTTTCGGACGGGACACCACCGTGACAGTTTACATTCAAAACACGTCACATGGCTGCTAACAAATCATTTCTGTGTTTTTACATGGGGCTGATTTGTTAAGATAATATCTAGAACTCTAATATATAATCCCATCTGCACTCAACTGTCCTCTTCATTTTTCAATGCTTTCTTTAGGACAGTAGATTATGTTAGGTTCACTGTATTTGACATTAAAAAACAAAGTGGATTGATGACAATACTGACACAAAGTTTAAAATACAAATTTTCACAGTTAACAACTTCCATTTATTCCATTCTTTTCCGTTTTAGCCACTTCCCCTCCAGAATGTTCCAGCGAGGCTACATACAGTCTGATCTGTGACCCTGACATGTGAGGGTGACACTACAGAAAGATTTAGCTAAGGAGCTATAGGAGCTAAGGTGATTCTGCGCTAACATGTGGGCTCAATTTAGAAATCAAGCAGAAGTGTGAAAATCTTTTATTTTAGTGTAATTTGCACAATGTGTCCGTAGGGCTTTAATGTATCCAACAAATGTTTTTTTATTTACACAGCAGTGAGCATTGAACTAACATATGATTAGAGAGACAAAAACACCACAGTACATACAAAAGGAGCCGAGAAATACTGTCAGAGGCAGCTGCAACAGTGAAAGAGGAAATTAACTCTCTGGTCCTCATGTGGGCCTTTTATGTCCAGTTCACTTGCTTTTTTTGACCATTTTAACCAGGCAAATTGAATAAAATTTCTCAAGGGTCTAGAAGTTTTTTCAAACCTTTTAATTTTTTACTTCAACTCATCAAATATTTCAATAATATACATCCAATTGTAACACTTGACTTGTTCATGGCCACTTTTGACCAACTGAAACCTGTTCCTTGTTATTTACTCTGTTGAATCATACAATTTAGGTTCAAATGCTTTCATTCTAAACTCAACACATGATAAATGTAGTTTGTAGTGGTTTCTAAAAGATTATGTAATTTATCTATTTTTGGCCAAGGAATTTTATATAATATTCTTAGTTTCCAATAGGGGATTATGATGGCTTACTGCACTCAATGGAGCAAATGAATCACACAATTTTGACATAGGTGTGATCTTAAGGATGTCAGCTAATGGTTTGTGTTTGTGCATGAAAATAAAATTCAGTGTTGTTTTTAGTTAATCAGTTAATCAGCTGCCCGCTGCTCCACTTGGTGAATGGGTTAAATGCAGAGGAAGAATTTTGTGCTGGTTACACTGTGTGCTGTGGTGTGTTCACGTATGACAGAATGGTCACTTTCACTTTCACCTTCACTTCACTTGCATATTTCAGACTTGTTCCATTTTGGCCCCAGTAGCATTGAGAATATAAAGAAAATGGCCATTTAAAAAAAAAAACCCAAAGGAATAGATATTTGATACTTACAGTATGACAAGAACTGATGTAGTAAAAATAGCAAAAAATGTATATATATTTATATATATATAAATGGCCATTATATAAAATGTTATATGTTATATGCGCACTTGTCAAAAAATGGATAAATGACATAAACAAAGAGGGCCAGAGGGTTAAATTGATCTTGTAAGTTCTCTAACTGCTAACTATGTACTGTTGTTCCTCACAGAGCCATAGGATGTATTATTGAGAGTCTAGTATGTATGTGGTAATATGTGATTAGATTTTTGTGAATTGGTAAAGGGTTAAATATCATAGTCTATAATGTATCATTCAGTAATAAACAGAGAGAAATCTGACCTGAGAGTCCCCAGTTTACAGTGTGAACTCTTCAGTCCAGCAGAGAGCAGCTCCACCCCTGAATCCTGCAGATCATTGTTACTGAGGTCCAGATCTTTCATGGAGGAGTTTTCCAGCTTTAAAACTGATCCTAGATTTTCACACGTCTTTTCTCCTAGATTACAGCCAGACAGTCTATTTGGAGAAAATAAAAAACAAGCGATTTTACTACACAGCTAATTCTGTCACAAATTTCTCTTCAGTTTCTGATAAGAAATTACAGTTGGTCTATGAAATGATTGTGTCTTGTTCATTTCTCATTATAATATAATACACATGTTCCCATTCACACACTAATAATCACACTTTAGTCAGAATCATGTACTAATGTAAGCTTTTGTAGAAAAGATTCAGAACTAACCTGCACTACTATGACTTCAGCAGCTCCAGTTTTTAGTTGTCTCTATAAACTTAACTGAATGATTTCTGGGCTATTTAACATATTCACAACTTAATCAGAAAATCACATTCTAACTAGAACACCTATTGTGTTATTGGAGCCTGTAATCACACACAATTGTTTTATTTACTGTATATATCAGTCTGTCTTTCTTCCTGTAATGCAGTGACAAAGACTTTATTAAAGAGAACATACTGATAGTTTACATAAATGTGACGGGAGTTCACACTGGGAAGGGTTATGGGTAACTGACAAATACCCAAAAACAGAGAGGAATATAAATATACAGGTGATGATAAATATCAGGGCAGGACAGGGGCGAATCTCAAGACCAAAACAAAAGGACGTGTACATATTAACAGAGACAGAGAGAGACAGGAGAGTGTGAAACAGAACAGCGAGTGACAGATGTGTAATAAAATGAGTTGAGACAGTTACATTTCCACTGTTTCAGTGCCTCTTTCAGTCCCTCTCTAAGGAATACATTTTCTCTTTAACAGAAACATAACTCAGATTTGTATTAAACATGCAGAGTATGAATCACAGTAAGATAAAACAATGAGAATGTGAAATGTTCTGAAATGTTCTGATCTAATTCTTTATGTTCTGCATCAACCAGCATTTTATTAAAACTGTGAAATTGTCTGAATACTCACACAACTTTAGTAGATGCTTTGATTACTGGAAGCAGCCTCAGAAGACATCCCTCTGATGGATCATATTTACTGAGGTCAAACACTTCCAGATCTTCTTCTGAGTTCAGCAACACAAACCCCAGAGCAGACCACTGAGCAGGAGAGAGTCTGGCCTGACGGAGACGGCAGTCACCATCTCTGCTCAGGTATTTCTGCACTTCCTGCACTAGAGAATGATCATTTAGTTCATTCAGACAGTGGAACAGATTGATGGATCTCTCTGGAGAGGTGTTCTCCTGAATCTTCTCCTTGATGTATTTGACTGTTTTCTCATTGCTGTGAGAGCTGCGCCCTGTGGGAGTGAGAACACTTCGTAATATATTCTGATTGGACTCCAGAGAGAGACCCAGGAGAAAACGAAGGTAAAGATCCAGGTGTCCATTCTGACTCTGTAAGGCCTGGTCTACTGCACTGTTGAGGAAGTCAGCCATTGATGACTTGCTAAAAAGCTTAGAGAAGAAATTTTTGTTGACAAAGCAGAGAAAAGCATACAAAGCAGCAAGAAACTCCTGAACACTCAGATGAACAAAGCTGAAGACCTTCCCTAGTTCCAGTCCAGGTTCCTCCCTGAAGATCTGGGTGCAGACTCCTGAGAGCACTGACACTTCTCTAATATCAATACCGCTCTCTCTTAGGTCTTCCTCATAGAAGATCAGGTTTCCTTTCTCAAGCTGCTGGAAAGCCAGTTTTCCCAGAGCCAGAATACTTTCTCTAGTCTGGTCAGGATCAGGTTCCTGTTTTCCACTGTACTTCTGGTTCCTGTGATTGATCTGAAAGATGAGGAAGTGTGTGAACATATGTGTCAGGGTTTTGGGGATTTCTCCACTCTCAGCTTCTCTCAACATTCTCTGTAGAACAGTGGCTGAGATCCAGCAGAAAACTGGGATGTGGCACATGATGAAAAGGCTTCTTGAAGCTCTGATGTGTGAGATGATCTTGTTGGCCAGACCCTGATCACTGATCCTCTTCCTGAAGTACTCCTGCTTCTGAGGGTCACTGAACCCTCGCACTTCTGTAACCTGGTCAACACACTCAGGAGGGATCTGACTGACTGCTGCTGGTCGAGAGGTGATCCAGAGGAGAGCAGAGGGAAGCAGATTCCCCTTGATGAGGTTCGTCAATAACACATCCACTGAGGTTTGTTCTTCTATATCCTCCATGTACTCATTGTTCTGGAAATCCAGAGGAAGTCGACACTCGTCCAGACCATCAAAGATAAACATGACTTTGTAGCTTTCGTAGTGTTTCAGATTTAATGCTTTCGTTTCTGGGAAGAACCAATGAAGAAGAGTCATCAGACTGAACTTCCTCTCCTTCATCCTGTTCAGTTCTCTAAAAGGAAGTGGAAACATGAAGAGAATGTCCTGATTTACTTTTCCTTCAGCCCAGTCCAAAACGAACTTCTTCACAGAGACCGTCTTCCCAATTCCAGCAACTCCTTTAGTCAGTACAGTTCTGATGGTCTTCTTTTCTCCTGGTGAGGGTTTAAAGATGTCATTACATTTAATTGGGGTCTCCTGTGTCGTCCTTCTCCTGGATGCAGTTTCGATCTGTTTCACCTCGTGTTCCTCATTGATCTCTCCGCTCCCTCCCTCTGTGATGTAGAGCTCTGTGTAGATCTCATTCAGAAGAGCTGAGTTTCCATGGCCTGAGATTCCTTCATTAATTCTCTGAGCTTTGTTCTGCAGTTTGGATTTGAGTTTCTGATGGCAAGCAAGGGCAAGTTCTGATAAAAGAAGAGAACCGGAAACATATTAGTACCGGTTGAAAAAACTCAATTCCATTACACTTTGTTTCCAGCAGTATTATTATACATTGTAAAAATAACTATCGCTGTTCTGCATATAATCTGATAAGGAAGCGTCTGCTTTCAGCAAAATAATTGGTGTAACTATTGACTAATTATTAAAAACATATTTAAGATTCAGAATTCAAGATAAAAAAAATTCTAAACATTTTTTGTCATATGTAAAGTAGACAAAGTGCATTTCTCTGTGCAATTAAATTATTTCACTGTCGTTCATCACAAATGCAGGGATTAGAGTAATATACAGCGGGGGAAATAAGTATTTGACACATCCGCTTTTTTTCAGTAAAGGGATTTCTAAGTGGGCTATTGACACAAAATCTCCACCAGATATTGTCATCAAGCCAAATATCGAATTCATACAAAGAAATTTAAGTACACATAAGTTCAGTCATAATAAATAAAGTGAAATGACACAGAGAATAAGTATTGAACACATGACGATAACAAGGTGCAAAATGGCATAGAAAGCCAGGAGAGCACCTGAAATCTGTCAGTATTGAGAGAGAAACCCTGCCCCCTATTAGTACTAATTGATATCAGCTGCTTTAATCCTAACTGATGGCCTATAAAGGCCAGGAGGCACACAGGAAGGACTTCATGATGGGTAATAGCAAAGAACTCTCTCAAGATCTTCGTTACCTCATTGTTGAAAAGCATTCTGATGGGAATGGTTATAGGCGCATTTCCAGAATGTTGAATGTTCCTGTGAGCACTGTGGTGGCCATTATCCGGAAATGGAAAGAGCATCAGTTCACCATAAACCGGCCACGATCAGGTGCTCCACGTAAGATCCCTGTCTGAGGAGTCCGAAGAACAATCAGGAGAGTTCTCCAAGAGCCAAGAACCTCTTGGGCAGAACTTCAGGAAGACCTTGCATCAGCAGGTACTGTTGTTTTAAAGCAAACTATAAGCAATGCACTGAACCGCCATGGTATCCATGCACGCTCACCACGCAAGACTCCATTGCTAAACAAAAAGCATGTTGAGGCTCAGTTAAAGTTTCCGAAACAGCATTTGGAGAAGCCTGTGGATTACTGGGAGACCATAGTATGGTCAGATGAAAGCAAATTTGAACTTTTTGGCTGTCATTCTACACACCATGTTTGGAGAAGAAATGGCCCTGCCCACCACCCCAAGAACACCATACCAACAGTTAAGTTTGGGGTTGGAGGCATCATGGTTTGGGGCTGATTTTCAGGGAGGGGTACTGGCAGACTTCATATTATTGAAGGCAGGATGAATGGAGAAATGTACTGGGACATTCTGGATAAAAATCTGCTGCCATCTACCAGAAAGCTGAAAATGAAGAGGGTGGACATTCCAGCAAGACAATGATCCCAGGCACAAGGCCAAGGAAACAATGAATTGGTTTAAAAGAAAGAAAATCAAGTTGCTTGAATGGCCCTGTCATCACCTGACCTGAATCCCAGAGAAAATCTATGTAGAGAAATGAAGACCAAAGTTCATAAAAGAGGCCCAAGGAGCCTTCAAGATTTAAAGACCTTTTGTGTGAAAGAATGGGCCAGAATCACTCCTGAGTCTCTCCATACAAGAGGTGTCTAGAAGCTTTAATCACCAACAAAGGCTTTTCTACAAAGTATTAAATAAAGTGTGTTCAATACTTATTCCCTGTGTCATTTCACTTTATTTATTATGACTGAACTTGTGTACTTAAATGTTCTGATTTCTTTGTATGAATTCAATATTTGGCTTGATGGCAATATCTGGTGGAGATTTTGTCAGTAGCCCACTTAGAAATCCCCTTACTGATAAAAATGCTGATGTGTCAAATACTTATTTCCCCCGTTGTATAAAATAAGTTTTATATAAAACCAAGGTTGTATTCACAAGTGAGTTTGTCTATGTGATGAGAGTTTGCAAGTTTGAATCATGGTTTTATCATATGTTGTATGATTGTAGGGTAGGAGAGGAGAGAACTTGAGATTAGGCTCAGAACTAGAAGACTAGACTCTTCAATAGAAATGGGACAGAGAAAGAACTTCAGACATGGTATTGATGAGGATTAGAATGATAAAATTAAATATGGTATACCTTCACTTCGATTATAAGTTCTTGAAACAATTAGTGATAGAGGTTACAATGTGCCCTTATATGCTGCTCACATATTGTCACGGTTTGGACTGGTGTAGCCATTATCCCGTGTCAGGTTTTCTGTTTCTGGGTTTTCTGTTTTCTTTTCGGAGTGTTTGAAATGCCAGCGTTCTGCTGAGGACTTTGAGTTCTGAGGTTTATGCTTTGTGTTGTATGT
>JBBPDC010000156.1:0-10154 GCA_037974485.1 Hemigrammopetersius urotaenia | reverse complement strand
TAACATCACACACACACACATTACTCACCGCCGCCCTCTAGAGGAGTTATTAACATCACACACACACACATTACTCAGCGCCGCCCTCTAGAGGAGTTATTAACATCACACACACACACATTACTCACCGCCGCCCTCTAGAGGAGTTTCTAACATCACACACACACACATTACTCATCGAGCTCTTTGATTTTTCATTTTGACTGATGTTCTTTAAATCTTGTCTTACACAGAAAATACCAGCTATAAAACACATTTGTGAGCAAAACACTGGCTGTTTAATTGATCCACACAAAGATGCAACCACACACACACACACACACACACACACACACACACTTCATTAAAGAACCAGTTCAGAAGCACAGAGAGGGTGAGAGACTAACCCTAATTAATTACATTCGCACGACTGTAATGGAAAAAGTAACACATTACACTTCTGCACTCAGTTTTGAGGGAAAAAACCTTCAAATCGTCCCTGAAATATTTGGGGCCTAATTGAACGTGTTCCTGAAATTAATTATGCCACGCTTTTATCTGAAATGGGAAGAAACAGCCCTTTTGCTCTAACGTCCCCCAAGAATTTGATAACAAAGAAATTACATGCAAATATAACACACAGTACCTCCACTCGTTTAATTTCCACTCGCCGTGCCGTCGCTCGGTAGTGTTGCATGCGTTATCATGCTCAGTTAATTCGAGGAGCCGAAACGCGGTAATTTGTTTCCGCACTGGAGGCTATTCATTTGAGACTGGGCTGCTCTTGACTGGAGCACATTTAAGAAACGGTCGGCGCAATTTGTATGTGTTATAAAACCATATTGCTACGTTTTATACACACACACACACACACACACACACACACATATATATATAAACTAATCAGAAGCTGTTTAACAGCAGAGTCCCTTTAACACAGTCCCACAGTTACAGTTCAGATATTTCTGTAAATCTCAGCTTAAACATTAATGTAATCAGATCTAATATTAACCCAGAGCTGTTCTCCACTGCAGGGCGTTCAGGTTTATCTGGTTTATTACAGAAAAACCAGCTCCTCTCAGAGTCCAGAGCACTATAGCAGCTAGAAAGAGGACCGACTCCATATGACTCTGGATCTGAATGCAGTGTTATTAAAGTCACATACTGTGTAATGGTCAGGCGTCATATATAAATATGTGTGTGTGTGTATATATATATACATGTATTGGTACCGAACCGTTGCTTTACACGGTCACGGTTCGGTACATGATGTCTTTCGGGAGAATACGGGGTACGACGGAGAAGACGAGATTGAAGTAATATGGAATCACAGAGGGACCAAAAAGCGCAAGTAAATCATAAACCTGGGTCGGAGTGTGGTGCAATAGTGCCACCTACTGGCGTAACCCTTCTGCTGCCTTGTGTTTACTGGTTAATACCCTGCTGTTTATTTAACATAAACGAAAACAAACCAAGCCTCACTTTTTACAACTTTTTGTTGCTTAACTTTGCTGTATCGTGAACCGTACCGAACCGTGACCCCAAAACCGAGGTACATACCGAAGCGTGACCCCAAAACCGAGGTACATACCGAACCATGACATCTGTGTACTGTTACACCCCTAATATATGTATATATATATAATAACCCCTCAGTTTTATGCAAATCAAGACACACAGATTTTACTTGAGAACTGAACTGTAATGCCCACAATAACACAGAAACTGCAAATATCCTCCACCTTTTTTTGCTTTTTTGTGGCAATAAATTTATTTTTCCTGGATTTCACAGAAGTGGACCTGTTCACCTCGCCGTCCCAATACTTTTTTCCCACAACCTTTCAAGCTGCATATCTCGGCGGGGAAAGCACTCAGACACTCAAACTCCACAGTTCGGTAGATCTCCAGGAGACCTTTCCAACGAGTCCTCATTTGTATTTTTAGTCGCAGTAGATCAGGGCGTATTCCCCGAAAACCGTTCACCTCGCCGCAGTGTCCCAATACTTTGGTCCCGCGACCGTCCGAGCTGCAGATCTCGGCGGAGAATTTAATTTAAAAGAGGCGAATACGGATTTACCTTCACGTTTTCTTTAATACTCTTGGAACAAAACTTTTCGTGGGGGTTACTGTATATATCACACTCAAAATTGTATGTATATACACACACACTCTCGCATAACACACACTTCTTATTCAGCACAGGCTGCTAACGCCTCATCAGTGATTAGGTTATTAGTGCTGTCAGTCACTTCCATAGTGTCGGGTTTTACACTGTTATCCCTCCGGTGTCGACCAGAGGAGGATGGTTTCCCCATTTGACTCTCAGGGATTTTCCCTCAAGAGGTTTATTCTGTAGCCTCTGCTTATATACAGCACTGTGCGAAAGTCTCGATCCCCTCATTTCTTTACATGTTTCTTTGAATCTTCATGCTGGTGCAGAACACCTTTTTTCTGTCACTGTCTATACACCCACTGCTCACTGCTGTGTGTGTGTGTGTGAGTGAGTGAGAGAGAGTGTGTGTGTGTGTGTGTGTGTGTGTGTAGATCCAATATCAGTCACATGATGGAAAGACACTGAGCACGTTTTCGGCATGTTTTAAAACACGCCTCTGTGTGTCTGATGGGAGAAATGGAAACATCAATGACTCTGTTATACAATATGTGTGTGTGTGTGTGCGTGACAGAGAGAGGCCTGAGATCGAAAGCGATAGGCATTAAATTCATTTTGTGTTTATGTGAGCAAACGTTTTCGACATTCGGCCGCAGTATAAAACAGCACCTGGTCTGAAGCTCAGAAAATAAACCTGGACCAGCGCCCCCCCCCATCCCTCTGCAGGACCCCCAGCAGGGCTGTGATCCCAGGAGGGGCCCGCTTTTCTCTTCTGCTGACGAAAAACAAGGAGTTAGCCTTAGATTTGGTGCTTATTATCACACACTATAATTAGTCTGCTGTGCTCTGCTAGTTAATTAGACACTACTTTTCTCCTGTTGCTATGGAGAAAGAGCTGAAAATTACAGTATTATAGAAACGGACAGACGCCACATCTGTGGTGTCGTTTACTTCGGTGTAGTTCCTGTCAGTTTAAAATAGTTTTAGAGTCAGAGGTGCTTTACCCTGACTGAGTTACATGTCTGAGATGCAAGTGCCTGGAGCTGCTGGGTGCAAGTCTGGAGTGAGAGTCTGAATCGAGTCTTGAGTCTTTCTGTATGAGTCTGATGTCGAGTCTGGAGTCTTTCAGTGAGAGTCTGAGTCGAGTCTGGAGTCCTTCAGTGAGAGTCTGAGTCGAGTCTGGAGTCTTTCGGTGCGAGTCTGTTTGCGGGTGCCCGGGCTGCTGGAGGTTGTACAGGTTCCCTCCTGACAGTGTTTGAGTCAAACCTGAAGTATATGGGGTGCTAGTTTGAGCCAAATCTCTAAGCTGCAAGTGTTTGGAGTCATTGGGGGTGAGTCTGAGTTGAGTCTTTACTCTTTCAGTGCGAGTCTGAGCTAAGTTCAGGGTGTGAGTTTGAGACAAGACTGAAGTCTCTGGTACAAGTTTGGAGTCCACAGGTGCAAACCAGAGTTTCTAATTATGCATCAGAGTCTAGTCTTTCAGCATGAGTCTGAAGCGAGTCTGGAGTCTTTCAGTTCAGACTGGACTCTTTTGGTGTGAGTCTGAGTCACGTTCAGAGTCTCTTAGTGAGAGCCTGGCTTGAGTCTGGAGCCTTTCGTTATGAGTCTGAGTCGAGTCTGGAGCCTTTCGGTGTGAGTCTGAGGTGAGACTGGAGTCTCTTGTTGTGAGTTTGAGCTGTGTCGAGTCTTGGGTCTTCCTGAAACAGCATATACAGCTAGCAGGTATCTACATGTAGCTAGTGAAATAGCTAATGGCTAATCCAGCTTGACAGTTGAGCCTCTTATATCAAGTCGAGTCTTTGGGGTGTGAATCTGACTGGAGTCTCATGAGTAGGGTCTTGAATCCCATTAGGTGTGGTTATTCTAGCTATTCTGTCAGATCACACTCACAGAAGATAATAAAAGAAGCCGAAAAGAAGCTGACTTGAGTATTAAGGTCCTGGTATGCAAAGGTGTTACACCCACTCAGCACGACCAGTATACTGATCACCGCCTGATCATCTGGAATCATCTGCTCCTGGTTCTTGAATGATTCATACGTAGGTCACTGTGTGTCTTAACCAGCAGAAACATTCCTCTGAAACTGCTCAGGTTCAGGGACTGGACTGGAAATGAGAGGCTCTGAAGGTCCTTCAGGAAGCCCGGAGAACTGTTCCTCAAGAACATATTAAAAGTATAAGAAAGTCTGGATCTCTGGAAGCAAAATATGGAGAAATTATTTTGCACAGTACTGTATTTTTGAGTGCAGGTATTACTCATGGTCACGGCCCACGGTGGCTCTGGATCAGTCCCATCTGTCACAGAGGTTTTCCAGCCTTGATCATTTCTCCCCCACATGTGTCACCACATCTGCACATCTTATCCCTCTTCCACCAACACTGTATCAGCGCTCCCGCAGGAATCTCAGGATTCCACATGTTTCTATTGCAGTGAAACTGGTACATAGGTGCCCCTTCAAATTATTTTTTAAATGCATGCCGGTTCATGCCACGTGATCACACATAATACACAGGGTGGGGGTAAGGGTGGGCAGAACTGACACCACATAGAAACCAATGATGCCATGGGGCAAGCCTATCATTTTGCAAAAGAAGAAACAGCACAAACTGCAAAAAATCATTTTTAGCAAATAAAATACCATTACATCTAAAATCAAAATAAATAACAATTCTCCATTTGGATTAATTGTAAGAATATTAGAAAATTTAAGTTTTTAGCATGTATGCTAGCAAAATGTGTTTTGTGATTATTTACTGTAAATATTTGGCAAGCTTCCCCAATCCTGAATTTTGCATTGCTGTGTCTTCGAAGGTGTTTCCCAAAGGGTTCAGCTGAACTTTTGAAACTAACATATTAATCTAGTTACAAGGTGGAAACAGCATGTAAAAAAATCAGACACTAGCACCAGCTCTTGGTGGGAAAGAGATGCAGTAGCGCTCACACCTGATTAATCAGCTAATTGGGAGGCCCTCACTGGGCTGACGGGAGGAGTTGGGTGGGGAGCACTGCATGTGGAGTACCTGAAACTCACTCCTTACAAACATTCTTTCTTCTCTCTCTCTTTGTTCCACAGCTGCCTGCAGAGTTTCAAGAGCGTTTGAGCCTACACCTGGAGGGCTCGTCTCTGTGCCACTCGCCGTACTCCGACACCGTCCCCAGCTCTATGATCGCCCAGGTGTTGGAGAAGCCTGAGGAAGCAGAGGCTGGAAGCATCCAGGCCTCACGGTCTCCCAGCCCCCAGCGGCACCAGCCTCAGGGCTTCCTGGTGGGCACGGGCCTGGGCGGCGAACGCCTGGGCCTCCGTGCCATTTATAAGTCCGACCTGTACAGCAGTGATACGGCTCTGTATTGCCCAGACGAGAGGAGGCGAGAGCGAAGGCCCAGCATGGACCTTCATGGCCAGCAGAAGCTTTATGGCCCCCAGAACTCCACTGACAGCACCCCTGAAGAAGGAGAGGGGTCACTTTCTTTGCAGCAGGGCTTCTCTCGAGAGCGCTTTGGCAAGTTTGCCACGTCTCTGGGTGGGGCATCAAGCTCCTACTCCAGCTTCAGTGGAGGTGGGTCCGAGGACAAAGGGGCGGATCCACCGAGCAGCGCGGGCTCCTCCCCTCGACACCATGCCCACATCTACATGGACTGGAGAGACGGTGCTGCTGAGTACGAGCACAAAAGCGACTCTTCTTGGGAGAGGGACAGTCCGAGCGCCTTCAGCAGCAAAGCCCATGGCTTCCAGGCAGCTGAACCCAGCCACCACCAGAACGGCAGCTCCCCCATCTACAGCAGGACCATGTCATCCTGCTACAGTGAGCCTTATGAACCGCTTCCGCCGTCCACCTCTCCCAGCGTCACCTATGGTGACAGTCGACGTGGTAGCGCCCTGTTAGCCCCAGAGGAAGAGATGGAAGAGGAGCTGATCGTGGGCCGCTGGAGGCAACTGAGCGTTGAGGATGTAAGCGCCCACTCGTACCGGAGTCCTGGCCGAGCCTCCCCTTACAGCTTCTCAGAGCAGCACTTCTCTGTTCGACCAGCCAAGATCCGCCTCGGACCGCTCTACAGCAGCTTCCAGGAAGGTACCGACGTGTATCACCACCACAGTGGGGTTCTGGACCCCTTCTCCAGCCCAAGCCCAGAGTGCAGCCCCGGGATCCACCAGACCCACCTGTACCGGGGCAAGGATGACAGTCAGGAATCGGAGCACAGCATCTACAGCTCCAAGGAGCAGAAGAGCGAGTACGTGGAAGTGAGTCCCAACAGCTCCAACGAATCCCTCCACCACGCATCCCTAGAGATGCCTGTGGATCTGCAGCACTACCAGCCCGACCGGCACAGTGCCTCCCCTCAGGGAACCAGCCCTCCCCCAACCCAGCCTCCGCCGCAATACCAAAAATTTGGCACCCTGGGTCTGTCGCGGAAGGACAGCCTCACCAAGGCTCAGCTCTACGGTACCCTGCTGAACTGAGGACCTCCAAGCAGTCCCGTTCTCCTTCCAGCAGGAAATGAATGTGATACCACGAATCAAGCCAAACACGTTTGGAGGTCTTCGAGGTAGTTTCAGTTTATACGTTTTTTCTCTCTATTCTCTACTTTGATAGTGGTTCATGTTTTCTACAGAGTGGACAGTGTGGAAAGTGTGTTTCTGGATCATGTGGTTGACGTGAAGCTCCGATCAGCCACGCCGTTTGTACAGCTCGTCCCGAGAGAGCATACCAAGCTGCAGGCTTTGTCTTCTATATGGACTTTTGAGAAGAATGTGTGGAGTGATGTGTTGGAGGTAACATAACGCCAAGTATTGGCCATTCTGAGATTACCTACAGCATAGAGAAGATTAGAAAGTCCTTGAGGGGAAAAATTAATGTACGCTAGTTGTAAAAAGAAAAAAATAATTTTGACAGTGAAATTGAACTTCTATTTTATGCATAGCTGTATTTATTGTTAAGTATGATATATACATTGCAGTGAACTTACACTGACCTGGCGAGGGTGGCTTAGTCGTGTCTGAGGGAGCACTGACTGCTTTACGAGCCCTTCTGGCGTGATGTGCACAGGAAATAACAGATTTTTCTTTGTTTGTTTGAAAAGAAAAGCCTCAAAAATGAGAATGTGTGGTCAGTAGTCAGACCGGGACACCGTTCAGTAGTTCTGATGGAGAGATTGTGAATGGGACAGGGTAGTAACGTTAATATCCTGTTGATGCCTCCCACGGGACTTTCTCTCAAGGCAGGTTCTGCAACCAAAGCGCCACTTACGTTCAGCTCTACTTCGGCTTGAATAGAGCACAATATCTTGACTGTGCTGGAAAAAGCAATTATGTTTATTTATTTCTTTTTGGTGTGCTTTGTTACTGATTGGATTTTCTGAGGTCGCTGTTCTTTTTTGGTGTTTTTTCCCCCCCTTTCTTGTGTTTTGGCTCTCCCCAGGCCCTCTCTACCTCATGCTTTCTGATCCTCCTCTTCCCCTCCTAATCAGCTGCCACCCTGTGTAGGCTGACACCATGATGCATGACTCTATTTCTTCTGTTTGGTTTCCTCTATCTAATAAAGCACAAGCACTGCACCATGTTCTTCTGTGTTCCTCCTTTTCCGCCTGCTGGGCCACCAGACTGGATGAATAAATAATCGAGTTCACGCCTTATGGAATAAAGTGTCGCACTGTGGAACGGTATTAAAACCGCCAGAGCGTTTGATGGTGCTTGGCCCTCCACCACAGTAGCCGAGAGCCACAGCTGAGGGTCCTTCGGTCTGTTTCATTCATCCAGGTCCCATTTACACTTCAAACACTCCGTGACAGCAAACACCCCCGCGATTATTATCCCGTAAATCTAATAGTAGTTCCACACTATTCGTGTACTCTGTTTCTTTTCAAAGGGGTCATGGCAAAACCTTAGCTGGCCACCATCCGGCCTTGTTACCGATTCAAAAGTGGGTTGAAGTGCCGTTTTCCAGTGCCGTCAACTGCCGTTCCACTGCGCTGCTGCACCGGACAGCAAATCCGCTGCAGGAAACACCCGCAAACAAGTAATACAAAGCAATAACTTCATTATGGAGGGTAATTCATCTTTCTGGGAGAGTTGTAAAGGCCCATGTTCGGATTTCCAATGAGCCATATGGTCCACAGGCCCTTTGTTCATGCGATTTGTATTCAGGGTAAGCTCCTGGTTCGCTAGGCGGGAGGAGAGTGAGTCATGGGCCTGCAGGGTATCTTCTGACACACCAACAGCAAAAGCAGCACATTGAAAACTGCTCTGCTCTCAAGACCTCTCCGTCTAGTCTCTTATCCTGGGCATTCCCTCGATCCCTCGCTGTGGGTCCCTCTGGAGTGATGGGGTTTGAATGTGTGGGAAATCCTCTCACACAAGAAGAGCTGCTTGCCAGCTCAGATCTTCAGCCCCACCCAGGTCAGGTACTACAGTGGTTTGGTTACATTTGGTCAGAAGCTTTGCTTTTGGCGGTTGGCAAAGCAAAGCACTTCCCCAGCATGCCGAGGAAGCAGGTTAGGCACAAAGTTGCGTCTGGGTGCCCTCCAGTGGGCTCTTGAAGAACAAACAAGGCATCAGAATTAAGGTCCTAGCCAGCAGGATTTAGACAAGCAAGAAAGCTCATAGGGGCATGGTAACCACAGCAGGTACCATGTGAAGACTGTATAGGTGCACAAGCTAAAATAATAATAATAATAATAATAATAATAATAATAATATAATATTCTGGTGAAAGTTTGCATTAAAAGCTTTAGTCTGGTTAGGTTGGACGTTAAATTCTGCGAATAATGAAGATATTTTTCAGCCTGTATATTTCAAAACACACATGTAGCTAGGCCCTTAGGATTCCAGAAGGGTTCAGGTATTAAGTATCTGGGATGATGTCGGGTTGTGGGTTAATTGCCCTACTAGAGGATCCAACCATGATCCAGTTTGAGCTTTTTTGCTGGTCCTTCATGACGTCCATGATGCTACAGTGCTGGCAGAACATCCTCAGCCAGTCGGTTCCATATCAGATGACACCAGACTTCAAAGACTTTCATCCCATCACAGAGGCTTAAACACTGCTGAGCGTTTATTTAAAGTCACGGAGCCACTTGGGTAAAGCTGAAGAACCGTGAAGAATCGTGTAAAGCTCATTTATCAAAAAGCTCATTTATCAGGGAGCGATTCTTTAAGTGGAGGTTCTATAAGCTTTAGAAGGTTCTGTACACACACAAGGCATTTAAAGAAAACACAGTTTTGTATAAAACCTCTGAAATACCTTTGACATCACCAAAATGTCAAAGATCACGAAAACAAAATTAATATAATTTTAAAATTTCAAACCCAAAATTAATGTTCATATAAACAGCAATATAAATAACCTGCATTCAAAAATGTCAGATTCATTTCTGTATATTTACAGCCTTAAATTCTAATCAAGATAAAAATAATCTTTATATTCCGTTCACGCAATGTAAAAGGTTGTGGTGTTTCTGAATGGCATCAAATAATAATAAAAATATAACACGAACATGGAGACGCCGTCCAACACAGAAATCCTCGGGTTGAGATGAGGACGAGGGACGGATCTTTGGTGTGTTTGGACAGTCGGTTAGAGACGTGTGTGGGAGGAAGTCTGCGTGAGGCTGGAAGAAGCATCTCTAAAGCAAGAGGGCGTCTGTCGCACCATCTGGCAGCTTCTAACAGCTGAGCCGCCACATCCTGAACCAGATACACCAGACTTCGAAGACTTCCATCACAACCACGATGGATCAACGTGTCCACCACTCAGGTGACGTTTGTCTCCACAACAAACCATGTTTTAACAAGACCAGTAAATATAACCGGTGTAAAACAGTCTAAAACCGGTGTTTACCCTCAAAACTCAGAGTGTATCAGTAAATTGTGATTTCAGTAAATATAACCGGTGTTAAACAGTCTAGAACCGGTGTTTACCCTCAGAACACAGAGTGTACCAGTAAACTCTGATTTCAGTAAATATAACCGGCATAAAAAAGTCTAGAACCAATGTTCACCCTCAGAACTCAGAGTGTATCAGTAAACTCTGATTTCAGTAAATATAACCGGTGTAAAACAGTCTAGAAC
>JBBPDC010000155.1:68933-82543 GCA_037974485.1 Hemigrammopetersius urotaenia | reverse complement strand
TGTGTGTGTGTGTGTGTGTGTGTGTGTGTGTGTGTGTGTGTGTGTGTGTGTGTGTGTGTGTGTGTGTGTGTTGCTAACCAGGGGGGTCGGAAGCAATTAATGAGCTTAAAGCCTTCTTGCTACCCCCCCCACCCAACTCATCACTGTCTCCTGAAGGGTTAATGGTTCAGTGAGCAGTGCCTCAGGTTGCGTGTCACAAACACACACGCACACACACACTGTGCTTAGTGATTTGAGATGAGCAGACAGGATGGCTGGCCACAGACACTAGAGCACAGTTGTGTCTCTCTGTCCTATTCATCCTATTGTGCAGGACAATGGCTTCATTACCCAGGCCACTCTCTGGCCTTCAGGGATAATATATAACAGTTGGACGGGGGCTAAGGGGGTGCTGCTGACCCTTTAAACAGCAATAACCATCAGAACATTCTCCAGTGGCCCTTTTTAGGAAGTAGGTCAGGCTGCCGCACTATTCTAAAATCACTATCATTCACATAAAGGTGGGTGATATGACATCACGGTCCTTGATGTTTTCATGACATTTTGTGTACTTTACATTTACATTTATGGAATTTTAGGAGACGCTTCCATTCTCTAACTACAGGGGACAGTCTCCCTGGAGCAACTTGGTGTTGAGGGTATTGCTCAGAAAGTGAGTGGTGGTAGGATTCTAACCCATGACCAGAGGCAGGTATTTAACCCACTAAGCCATCACCACCCCAGGACATCACACAGATGCTTGTTTTGTAGGCCTGTCTCTATATGCAGCACATTTGTTTGCCCATGCTTATTTCTTTCAGCCACAGTTTTATCTACCATTGGCCACTCCCAAAAAAAGAGAAAAAATACAGATTAGTCAGTGATTAGAATAAATCGGTATGACTTGGACACATAATCCAGCATACTGCAGTAATGACATGCTAGATGTACTTGCTTTGTAATTGGCTGATATGTGTAGGGATCAGGGTGGCTTGTGCCATGTGGAGGAAGTGTTGAATGAGGAGTATATCCAGTAGGGAAACAGGCGGCCTCAGGCGAGCTGTAAATAGACCTGCATGTTTGGAGAGCACCTGTTCACTGGTAATATGAGGATTGTACATGTGTGTGTCTACATACATATATGTGTGTGGGTGTACATACATGTGTATATATTACTCTGTAGACGAGACTTTTTATGTTGTGTGTTTGTGTGTATGCATGCACATCTGTGTGTCCATGTGTGTGTCTCTGTGTCTGTGTGTGATCATGATTGTGTGTGCACATGTGTGCACATGTTTACACGTGCGTGCTTGTGTGTGTCTGTTCTTGTACATACGTGTCTTTATATAGTTTACGTGTGTGTGTAGCACCGTGTAGACATGTCTGCCTGTGTTGTGTGTATGTAAATGTGTGTGTGTGTGTGTGTGCGCGCGCATGATTGCCCCTTGGAGCAGCGCGACTCAATGTCTAATTATAATCAGCAATCTGAGGGGCTTCATAATAACAGTTATTGCTCATAGGTAGCAGTTAATGTGGAATATCTATTGGACACCATTAGATCCTTCAGAACTCGGCTCAAAAACTCTAACCAGAACCAGAGCCAATGTACTGCCCAAAGAAACCTCAAACAATTTACAGAGCCTCTGTCTCATCACGGTGGTGCGCTATATATTTGTTGTGATTTCTTTGGGCTCTGGTAACTGACCTATCAGGTCTCAGGGGAGGATGATAATACAAAAAAAGATATTTTTTTGACAATATTGTGTCACAATATTTTGTTTGCCTGAGGTTTGTTAGTAAATAACATTACAGTACGATTTCTTGACCTTTGTTGTACAACACAGCATTCAGTAGACCTGTTTCAATATCTACCCCACCATGCTGATCCTTTCGGCCACAGTTACATCTATATACCACTGGCCGCTCCTAAAAAAGGAGAAAACAGATTTGAAAGATCAATGTTAGAATCAGTCAGTACGATTTTGAAATGTGATCCAGCATGCTGCAGTACTGACTTGCTAGATGAACTTGCATGGCATTGGCTCTGATAACTGACCCATCAGGTCCCAGGGGAGGACAGTATGTCAGATCTTTAAAATCAAGATACACTATATGTCACAGTATTTCATTTGTCTGAGGTTTGATATGGTGGGTCAAAGATCTTCACAATACTTGATGTTTTCCTGACCTTTGGTGTACATCACAACATTTAATAGGCCTGTCTCAATATCCAGCCCACCCTTTTACCTAAGCTTATTCCTATCAGCCACATTGATACTGCATAAAGTGACCTCAAAAACTATTAGTTCAATACTGAAACATAAATGGGATTAGTTGTAATGTAACGGAGTGTTTTTGTCTTAGTGTACTTATCATTTTTGAAGGTTTTGCAGTGTTAATTTGGTTAGTGTGTAGATTTCCCCTTCAAAGAAATAGGAGCCTTTGAGGGAATCCACCAATATAGGCCTAATTATGCCCTTATTGTAATGAAACATGCAGTCTATCAGAGTTTTTGAGAACTAATCATATACATGAAATACTCAGAAATGGGAACTGTTGTGTAATTTAGAATGCTGTCAATAAACCCTTCTTAGATTTCCCACTCCTGGGCTGACCTACGTTCAAAATCTCACTAAATAATATAGATGCTTACCTTTCTTGTGCTTTTATTACCTTTAAATGAAACATATTTAATTAAATATGTAATATTACTATATAATCTTTGTAAATTCACCTTCATTTTTCCTAATTTTTAAAACATAACATTTACTTCAACCGAAAGCCTAATCTCAACTAAAGACCTAATTCTGACCACAACCATAGACATAAACCTAACCTCGATTCTAATCCTAAGACTGACCCTTATACTTTTAAAACCAATACCAGATGATTTCTGGAGCATTTCTTTAGTGTCTATAGGCAGCTATCAATAGACGTATATCTTTTAAAATCAATAGGGTGTATGTCTTTCTTGCCAATATATTGCCAATATTCCCTTGCATGTTTTAAATACTTGGTTACTTACTCAATTGATTTTCCATTAAAGGTTTTGTTTAATTATGAAAAAGACGGAGAAAAAACGACATGTTAATTAAACTGTAAATGTTTAAGTAATTTTGTTTAATGAGGTGTTTTAGCCTTGGTCTCATAAGAGATCAGAGTGAAGCATTGGGACACTCTACTTGGTATCTATATTGAAATCAAAGTCATGGTATCATGATGACTCTAAACATTAAGCAGCACTTATGGTTTTATACAAATCTGGAGTAAAAACATGACAAGAGTGTATTTTGTAGCAGAATGGTAAAATTGCACTTAGTGTGCATGTTGTGTAACTGTACAAGGCAGCACTGATTAATGGGCTGCAGAAGTGTTAAGTCCTGGCTTAAGTCTCACTTTCAGCTGTACTCTCAGAAAAGGGAATATGTAATATAGCATCTTGACAAGCCCAACAGCCAGATTGATGCAGATCTGCTTTCCACACAGCTTTTCTGCAGAAACTTTATGCTGGCCAGGCTTATGAAGGCCCTTTGTGTCAGGGTCAGGAAGTTCAATTCTGCTTCTAAAGCTAAACACTTTGGCCTTTTAATCTGCGTTTTGAAGTTCAGAGAGAAGGAACACACACACACACACACACACACACACACACACACACACACAAAACTTAGGCCGGCTTCTTACATCCTTTTGAAAGGCCCTGAAAATGTTCCGATGTCTTGCACATGGATGCAATTAGGATTTGTTGTGTTTCCAGGCACTGAAGTAGCTTCCCTATTCTTTCTGCTTGTAAACCCATCCAACATTTCCAAACATTTGCAAACATCTGATCCTTAGCAGAAGAGGAAGTGTGGCGGGTAAAAGAAAAAAAAGAAAAGAAATAAGATGGCGCAGCATCAAGACTGTAGGTCGAGTTGCTCACAGAGGCGCAGTGTGTTTTGTGCTTGGAGTGTGTGTAATTTAGGAGCTGAAGCCCTGGGTGTAAAACAGCCATTATCACCTCTGGCTAACACTGGCATTCTTCAACAGGTCAGTTCAGCAGAGAGAGCAGGGGGAGAGAGCGGTTTTCAACATTATCTCTCTCTCACGTTCTCTCTCTCTCACAAACACACACACACACTTTATCTTCTTCTCTCTCTGTCTCTGTGTCTCTCTCTCATGCACTCACACTTTTCCTGTGTCTTCGACTCTCACCCTCTCTCTCCCTCTCTCTCTCTCTCTCTCTCTCTCTCTCTGTGTCTCTGTATCTCTCTCGCCTTTTCTCTATCTCTCT
Organism: Hemigrammopetersius urotaenia; assembly: GCA_037974485.1. Classification (NCBI taxonomy): domain Eukaryota; kingdom Metazoa; phylum Chordata; class Actinopteri; order Characiformes; family Alestidae; genus Hemigrammopetersius; species Hemigrammopetersius urotaenia. The sequence continues at coordinate 78,294 of JBBPDC010000155.1, read as the reverse complement.
CCTTCTCTCTTTCTCTCTCTCGCTGTCCCCCCCTCTCTCTCCCTCTCTCTTTTTGGCCAGGTGTGGTTTTCATAGTCCCCCCTCTTAAGGCCTGTAGGGCTTTGTTGACAGAAGGCGTTTGTTTTTGAAATGGAGTGTCTGGAGCCTTTGTGGGGCAGATGTTGACGAATGTGCTGACCAATGAGTGGCCTCCGAGGCCGATAAGGGGCGTGTTTCACACTGGAGTGTTGATTGAGAAGACATACAAAACACACCTCAGACACACACGCACACTCACACATATATACACACACTTAACCCACAGATAAAGCACCTCACTTGTTTAGTCACACCAAAGGATGGCCTGCAGGAGGTCAAACAGGAAGGCTATCTGCAGTGTTTGGAGAAGAAGCGTAACACCCCTGCAATGTATGCAACTCACTCGGAGCTTCGAATTAAAATAAGTCAAATTAGCTTTCTGAGTGGAAATCTTTTTTTTTTCCTGGTAAGACTCCTTTCAGCATGGGGCAGCAGTGCTTGGAAAGGACTGGTTAATTTGTTTTATGGATGAAAATGTATTCTAATTATGAAAAACATTGGATCATATCATATGTTATCAATATAGTCCAGTACCAGCGCCTGTTCCTCTGCTCTCTGGGCCCGAGCCCGTAGCTGAATCACTGTTTACTCTCGGGGAAGATGGCCGCTAATCTCTCCGTTTGTCTCTTGTCACCCTTTGGAGGCGAGGGTGCGCTCCGTGCAGCCTGCCCGGTCTGACAAGGGCCCTGAATTAGATCACAAGGCTTCCAGATGGCTTCAATTGAATTATTTAGCGCAGGAGAAAACCAATTCGGGTCAGCTGCAAATATATAGAAGAAGGTGAAATGGCGTCTGTAGCCGTGTGTGTTTTTTCTATGGGCTCTGGAGCGAGTAAGTGGCGGCCAGGCAGATCTGTGAAAGGTCACTCGTAAGGGTTACTGTGTGTGTGTGTGTTTTCTTCTGGTTTCGAGTGATAGATGGATTTGAACAATGAGGCCTGATCATTTCCCTCCTCATCCCCCCATCTGAAGAAAGTAAAAGGAAGCTGACAGCACCTGGGTGGTGATTTCATTGTGGCGGTGATGAAAAATGTGTTTTGGTTCTAGAAGCCGAGCTCTCCTAACCACACTCCAGGGTGCACTGTCTGTAAGGGTCCTACTTTAGCAGAGAGCTGAGCCTTTCACTCCTGTGTAGTTTGAGAGACCTCACAAATGCAAACATTATATGTATATATGTTCTGAAATTTGGTTGAAAATATGGGTCGCTATGACTCATTTGGAAAGAAAAAAGAGGTTTAAAGGAATTGCTTTCCTACCCGCAGGTCTAGTATGCCTGCACTGAATTAAGGTGATACATTGAATTTGCATGATTCCACTTTCCACATCAATTAATATCAACAGAAAAAGTGGACTGAAGGCAGTGCTGCATCTATGTAATGTATGTTTTTTTAGCCAGGCCAAAGTTCTTGAAGAGTTTCAGTGAGCTGGGAGAGAGAGACCCGCTCCAGGTGCTGAAAAGGCAAGATGTTCTTAAAGTGAGGGGCCTTAAAATCAGCTTAGGCTGAGTTTAGAGACCTCTGGCTAAGTCCCCAGAGGCAGGCTCTGACTGGTGGAGGGACAAGCTTTTACTTTAAGACTCTCTTAAAAGAGTATATGACCCTCAAACCCCCAGCCCTCTCCTCCATATACTTTCAGCTATGGAGCGCATGGAATGTGTGTCATTTAGTTCTATCTGAGTTGGAGGATATGTTAGGAAAAAGGATGTACATGTATGTACAGAATGTGTGTGTATGTGTACATAAACTCATGAAAGCACGTGTATGTGTACGTCATCATATTGAAATGTGTCTACAATGTGTATACACACACATGAAAGCTCTATTTTTATTTCTCCTTCTTTAGAGGGAGAGAGAGAGAGAGAGAGAGTGAGAGCAAGAGGGAGAGAATGTGAGAGAGAGACACCTGGCTTCTCTCAGTCTCGGACTAATGGTTTTGTCAGGGTTTCGGGTTTCAAGGCCGCGGAAGGCCGAGCTAAACATAATAAACATGATCAGTCGTAAATTCTAATCAACCTCTCGTTGTTTATCTTTGGAGTTTAAAACCAGCATGTGCCTTGTCTGCTGATTTACAAGTTAGAGCAAGTGTCTGTAGATTAGCTTATCACTAGTGACGAGATCAGGACTGAGTTGTGAATCTTTCAAGGCCCTGCGCTAGCCCTGTTGTTTATGAGTTAGCCATTGTGTGTCTTGATAAATTCTTAATGGCTCTCCATTCCTACGCCAGACCTGCACTCATAGGTGCCAGAATGCCACAGAAGAACCACTTTTGGTTCCTTAGAGAACCTTTCAGTGGATGGTTCTTTAGAGTACCATGTTTTTAAACAACCTTACATATATACACTACCAGTCAAAAGTTTGCACACACCTCCTCATTTAATGTTTTTTCTTTGTTCTTATTATTTTCTACATTGTAGATTAATATTGAAAATAAACAAAATGATGAAGGAATTGTGCGCTAAAAAAAAGAGTTAAACATACCAGAATATGATTTGTAATAAGGTAATGCTGGACTGTTTTTTACTTAGTTAAGTGGTTCTTGCCATAATCTAGAGTAGAACAGTAGTTGAATAGGGTTACTAACTGTGTACCAACTCTTGCCTGATGATGCCAAACACAATTAAATACCATTCCAGGTCAAATCATCATGATAGAAAAAAATGCCCAGAGTGTGCAAAGCTGTCATCAGAGCAATAGGTGATGTTAATCTACAATGTAGCCAATAATTAAACAAGGGAAATTGTTGAATGAGAAGGTGTGACCAAACTTTTGACTGGTAGTGTCATAAACTCACACTTTAGTCTCATTTAGAAGTATGTTATTTGGTGTTGCAACTGGATCATATTAAAATGACACTTTTAAAAATGTGTTTCAGCAAATGTATTATTTTTTATTGTTACACTAGTTTTCTAATATTATAATTTATATCTGTCTTGAAATGCTTGTCTGCTTTTGCACTGATTGCAGGGTAGCAGTTTGGAGACAGCGGTTTATTCTTGAAAAATCTGCATATATGGTTAATATATAGGTCTGTTATATGTAGTTCCAGTTCTTTGAATAATAGTGGAACCATTGTTCTGTCACGGCTGAGGAAAGTCTAACCAGGGAAAGTAGGCTCCTTGGATTGACGACATTTGCATGGTTCTGTATATAATGTTGCCTTTACTAAAGAGCTCTTGAAGAGCTCAATTTTAAGGTATGTGCTGGATATTCATCTTGTTCTCCTTGCTTTTTTATTGCTGCTGTTGTTGTTGCACACTGAAACAAATGACTTTGTTATTAGACGTGACCTAGAATGTCACAATCTAATAACACGAAATCAGAAGACAGTTTGACAAGACACAGTGTGAATCTAAATATTTAATTTTATCTGGGATTTGATGAGTCAGAGCAGACACTGTGCAGGAGCAGTGCTGACTTTTTGAAAAATGTCAGAGTTTCTTTATTTAAAATGTCATGATCTATTATCGGTATGTTTAAACCTGTCGTTTTACACACTGCACATCACTGTTTTACAATTACAGGAATGAAGCAAAAAGCCATAGACAGTTACAGCAGTTTGGGAGCCTCCAAATGTTGTTTGGTGCTATAGAGTAAGTGTATGGGCCTGTAATTTAACCTGAGGATGAACCCATATCTGGAATGGGAGTAAATCTTAAATCTGTAAACTTGAGAATTTTCACCCAGATGAAGCCGATGTGAGCCTTAAATTCAGCTTTGGTGTGAGGGGAGTGAAGAAAAGCCGACTGTCTGGCCACCCGCCTGCGTCTCAGTCTTGTTAACTAGAAGGGCACTCCAGTGTGGCGCGAGAGCTGTTAATTGTGTTTGTTCTCAAACACGGCGACATGATTGTTGTTTGTCCTCGCTGATACTGTACGCCGCGATCGGTGTGTAATGACTCTTGGCCCAGACTGCTGACTCAGGCACGTGGAGGAGAGAAGCCGTCCGATTCTGACAGATAGACCACAAAGGCTTGTGTAAATTGAATATCTGTCTGTCTTTTTTTTGTTTGGTTTTTTTTTTTTTAAACGTGTGCAGGGCAAATTGAGCTGTGCTTAGTCATCTCACGGCCTGTCTGGTATCTGGATATTTCTGGGTGTTTTTGTGCCTGTGCACACTATTTCTGTGTATTGGCAGCAACTACAATGCATGTAATGTGTGAGACTATGATTAATCTGGTCCTTGCACAACAATTGAGTATAGTTTCGTATCATTTTGTGATCATTTCGTATCATTTTGTGTAGCCAAAAAAAACATTGTTGCTATTGGATCAAAATGCCAACTTTACAGAAAAAGAAAGGAAAATATTCTTTAGTTATTATGTAACTAAACATATAAGGATTTTATTTCAGGAAGCTTTAGATTTCTATGGGTCCGGTCATCTTGATTTTTTGTAAAAGACAGCTGGCAGCTTCCGTAAAGAAGTAAAAAATGACAAATATGGAAATGGAAGTGTTTCATTCTGACAGCAGGAAAATAACATTTAAAATAAATCTAAATATAGAGAGTTTCAAAAAATATAAATACACATTCCTCTTGGAATGTACTGATTGAAAGAACAGGCATTCACTTTCAATAATGCAAAGAAAAGTACAAATGTTCGAAAATAATGCAGCAAGTGCATTAACAAAGTATGCTAACTTAAATACTTTTTACCCCAAAATATTACTGATCTCACAAAATAATATATATGTCACTTGTCCATGTGAAAATATAAATAAAAAAACACACTGGAGATGTCTAGTCCTGCAACAGGAGGCTAAAACACAGGAAATCTTTCAGAAAAATCCAGGGCTGCGGAGCAGCAGCATCTCCATCCGTCTCAAGCACTGATTGTTTAGTCGTTTGAAGTGTGTGTGCATTCAAGACTATGGGCTGAGTTTGGGCTAAATGAGCGAAGTGCTTAGCGACAATTAGCTCCAGTTAAAGCCGCGAGGCCCCGCTGAGGCTGAATGGACTTATTTTCCAGCCACTTATCATAACAGTCGTTTCAGAGAACGCGCGTGCACCGGCTAATGCACAGACATACCAGCGAGACGGTGCCTGTTCTACCATCCTTCTCTCCCACAAACACCGGAGCAGGAGGAAGCACATTCATAAGAGTGACATTCATAGTGCTATTATGTTAGTGTGCAATTCCTGTTCGAATGACCTGGGTTTCATGACTCAGAGAGTATTTTGAGTATTTAAATGTCTCGAATATTGCAGCGCAAGGCATGTGTCACTGGAGATTAACACACGGTAAAGAGCAGAGTCGGCTTATGGTGACTCTGACTACACTGGTGGTTTCAGTAAAACATCATTCAGTGGAAGGTTGTACAAAGGGATATTAATACAGTGCTTGTATTAAGATACAAATGTTATAACTGCACAGTCTAGTGTTTTCTTTCCCGTTCTAATGTAGACACATGCACAAGACTAAGCTGTGTGTTGAGTTCTGTCTTTAGTGACAGAGCAGTGTATGTTTATGTATGTGTATAGACGTCTTTATTTACATATCCATTGGAGACTTTTCTGTCAGATTTCAACTTTTGTAATCATTATTGTAATTAAGTTGCATCACAACAAACATTTCTGAGAATTTTGTGGAAATATTCATCACTTCACCACCCGATGTGCAACAGTAAATCATTTTTGTGAAGTAAATGTTCTCAGGGTGTACTTACTCATATGTAAAAATCAGCAAAGCATATAAATGGACTGGGAGTGTTTATACTTTTGCATGTGACTATTATTTTTTGCTATTTTGTATGGTCAATGTGATGTACAGTACTTAGGCACCTGCGAAAGTAACATTTAAAAAAACATTTAGATGAGCAGTAAGTGTTTTAAAATTTAAGAGAATAAATATAAATAACATTTATACAATAAATAGTGATTTTATGTTCAGTATAAAAACATGTTCCTTGTGGAAGACCAGTATGTCTCAGTCCATCCTTCATTAAATTAAATCAAGAGCTGCTGATGGAATTTCACAAATCCAAACGACTGTAGGAACTGAGGAGAAATCTGGAACCAAACCTGTACAGTACTTCTCACAGTACTTCTGTAAAGTCCACCCTAGCGACAAAAAACATATTTGAGGTCAGAATATGGAGGGATCAGTGCCGATTTTATTCCAGTGATGCTGTTGCTTTAGCAAAGCCATGCGGAAACATCCTCCTGATCCGTCTTGCTGAAGTGGCCTTTGCCGAGGGTCTCGCAGCCACGCGGCGTTAAACCTGAAGTCTTTCATATTTCAGGACACTGAGATGAGTCAGACTGGGTGAACAATGATGTGGAAAGACTTCACTTGCCCCATAGTCCTTGGACTTTCCCCTCACTAACGTAAACACAGGAGATCTAACTCCAAACACTCTGATGACAGTGGGGCAGGGTGTGCTAAATGTGTGTGTGTTTGTGTCTGGACATGAATGTCTCTGTGTAATACCACAAGGATGTGCAAAACCAACATGCAATTTCCTGAGTAATTAATTCCCAGATTGAGTGCAGTTTGATGTTGCCCCTGCTGTAGACTGTGCTCAGGATGGAGGGGTTAACGGGCTTATAGTGGAATTCCAGGAGTCTCTTAGGGGTTGCTGCCAAAGTTTCTGCCTTTTTTTTTGTGTGTGTGGCATTCTATGGAATGCCTCTGTCTACCTCTCTCTCTCTCTCTTTCTGTGTTCGTTTCACTCTCTCTCTTATCTACAATATGTCTCTATCCTCTCTATATCTTATTTCCATCCGTTTTGCTTTTGTCTCTATGTTTCTCGCTCTTTCTTTACTTCTTTCTTATCCCTATTTCTTTCTCATTCTCCGTCTCTCTGGCCATCTCTTCGTTTCTTTTTTTTTTGTTAATCTCATTCTTTTTCTTTGTGTTTCTCTCTTGTCTGCCTGTCTTATCCTCTCTGTCTTTCTCTTTCTCTCTCTTCACTTCTTTCCCATCTCTATCTTACTCTTTCTCACTCCCCCCAGTCTCTCCATCTCTCTTTGTGTCCATCTCTTCCTTTCTTCTCTCTCTCACTCTCTCTCTGCCTCTCTCTCTCTCTCTCTCTCTCTCTGCCTCTCTCTTTATCTCTTTCTATTTATCTCTGTGTGTGTCTCTGTCTCTTCTCTCTATCTATCCCTCTCTCTGTCTCTTCTCTCTGTCTCCCTGTCTCCCTCTGTATCTCTCTCTCTGTATCTGTGTGTGTGTTTGAGTTGTGAACATATTGACGGTCTCTTGGCCCAGCCCCAGTCGGAGCACCTGGGCAGCAGGCTGTGGTGATCAGTGAAGCCTGACTGCTCTGCTGCTCAGTGACAGGCGTTTGAGCGCGGGAGAGTTGCTCTCTACACCCGCTGGGCTCGGCGTGACAGCCGTGCTGAGGCTCCAGTCCAATCCCCAAACCGTCACCACGGCTGCCAGGCCTGAGCCATGTTCGTCTGCTGAAGCATCCGGCCCCGCTCCAGTTCCCCCAAACGCTCCCTTCATATCTGACTTCTTTCCCCTGACCACTTGTCCATGTCAACTTGAAGAAACGGACGCCTCACAGCAAAAGATCTCTACAAACTTTCAAGAAAAGTGCTCTTAATGGGGTTTTGGTATTATATCAAAGTTAACACCTTGAAAGCACTTGCAGGTTCTGATGTTTCACCACACCATGCGGGAAAAGCAGCTTGTGCAGACACACCAGGGTAAGACCTAGCACAGTTTCTGGGAATTTATCAGCAAATCAGTATATTACCAGGAAGAATGATGACATCCTCCAACATGCTGACAATTTTTTTAAAGGTGGTTCATTTAAAACATTAGCAGAAGGACTAGTGAAAGGAAATTAAAGGAATGTGTGTGTGGGGGAGGAGGGCATTCATATCAATGGTATGTGGGACTGTGAATGCATGACTTCCATTAAAATACCATTTAACTGTTTTCCCCAAACATATTCAATAGATGTATTCTTTACGTTTTTAGTGTGACTCACAAGGAGCTTTGTATGTGCATTCTAACCAGTTCTGATATTTAAGTACCGTATATGTAAGAATTAATGGACATTCAGTGAGGCGTAAATACAGATGTTAGCTTTAGCCAACATTAATGACTGACATTATTTCAATTGCCATTAATACTCAGTACCTGAATGCCACACTTGTATGTCAAAAGCTCCTAAAACACTTTCTTATGCAAAATAATTGAATGTTTCAGAAACATCAAACATTTAAAAAACAAATTTATGGTTAATAGCTTTAAAATGCTGTTGTTTTTTTAAAAATTGTGTTTGACAGTTAAAATAATGAAAAAGCCAAATACATTTCTTCTTTAGAAACAGAATAAACGTGTGGTGCGAGATGCCAATTGTGTGTGTCTGAGAGAGAGAGAGAGATACACTTGTATCCGAATAGTTATAAAGGAATGACTGTGTAATGTCCAAATAATTAGAAAAATAATCTTTTCATCATATTGTCTATGTTGTGCTGAAAAAGTGGTTATGAAATACTTTAAATATTGGAAAAATACCCTCAGGGTCCTAAGGGTTAATATAGCAACAAACAGAGGTGTGAAAATAGCTCAGGGAAAGCTCACTGTGTGTTGACATGTTGAAATGTTTTTGTTTTGAAAAACTGAGCTTTCCTCTTAAAATGAGCTGATGAGCTAATGCTAACACTGGAGATGATTAGTGCTGCAGTAGATGTTTTTTTTTCTCTGGTAACACTGAGAATAGACATAGCTATTCCAGCTAGAGCGGTTACAGCTGTCTTTTCTACCACTTCCTCAGCAGCATGTGCTTGGCAGTGTTCCATGATACAACACAACGAACACCCAAAGAGTGACTGTAGTGCTTCAATACTGACACCTCAAATGGCAACTGAGCGCCCATGTGCACCGTTACGGCAAACAGGACTATATCCTTACAAACAAAGTGCTGCTGCTGTTGAGTGTTAGTGTAATGATAATGTTGACACGTGACAAATGCACCTAAATAGATAGTGCAGTTTCACCAGACCGTGCTGGAATGTCTTTTATTTCGGGGGGTGTAATTTAGTGCAAACAGATATGCGAAACCCAGCTGAAAATGCTAATTGATAGGAAAAAAAACATTCCAGATATACCCAACTTATAATTTGTGCATTGTAAAGTGGTGGCATACTTGAATAGCTCAGAGTAATTGCTGTTTTAGTGAAGCGGGGTGGGTGTGTTGTGGATTGTGAAGGACATTAGGGGCAGTGTAGTGAGGACTGGGAGAGACTCCTTAGTGTGCACTGGTGGTTGGACACACACACACACACACACACACACACACACACACACACACACACACACACACACACACA
>JBBPDC010000155.1:51885-68635 GCA_037974485.1 Hemigrammopetersius urotaenia | reverse complement strand
ACACACACACACACACACACACACACACACACACACACACACACACACACACACACACACACACACACACATTCACCATCTATGCTAAACTTAAACCTAAACTATTTACATGATGTGTCTCATAAGAAAGAATGACTCATACAGGACAAATTGGTACACAAATGTGTACAAAAAATCTTGGTTATAACGTGACCAAATGTTAAGTGAGGTCAAGTCTAAGCAGGAAATTCAGTTGTTCAGTGGTGCTTAACATGCAGTTGTCTTCAAATGTTACATGCTCATGTTTTTAGAAGCACTCCTCATTTTCTACAAATTGTTCATGCAATTTGTGCGTTTTTTCCCTGCAACATTTTTTGTGGGGGGGAACAACCAGTACATAATGTATCATTACATTTACACAAACCCCATTCTGAGTGTTATTTTCCAGTATGTTAGTACATTAGCAGTAACTGTACATTAAAATGCAGAAGTGTTTCCACTAAACTAATTTTTACTTCTGTAACAAATGAACAAAACACGCATTTTGACCACACCACCCAAACATATGCGACTGTACATACACTTTGAATTGATTTGATTAAGAGAGAGATCATTTATAACGTCTGGCGTATTGTGCCGATGACTCAATGTGCTGATACTTTCATTTATGTGGAAATGAAATTTTAGACATTTGAACCAAAGAGTGTCATTTGTTTTTCAGTGTGTTTTAAAAAAAGAAACAACCCAACAATAACACTTCCACTATCATAGAAATCAGTACAGGGGCCTGGCTGTGGTTATCCTATGACCAAACATTCTCCGGCGTGATCACAGCTCTGTGAAGGACGCACGATCACTCTTGGCTGTACGAGCCAATGTTGGGCCACTGCACAGATTGTTAATTTCCTTCACGAATGCATTTTCTTTTATAACCGTTCCAGCCTCAAATCCCCAGTGCCTCTTAAAACTCCAGTAATATGCTAAAACGTAACACTAGCATGTCTTTCTTCGTAGACGGGTCCCTGTTGCTGTGTGTGACTCATATTCACACACTTCATAAATCCCTTTTCCCATGACTCTTAATTCAAAAGAATCCTATTAGGTGGATGTGTGCATTTTAAAAAGCATTAGGCACTCGCTCTGTGCCCCCACGTCGTAAAAAAAAGGGTATCTGCGCGAGCGCACACACACGCAAATAGCACAATATTTAGTGACGCAAGGGTCAGAGGTTGAGCCAGGTCAGAGGTCTTGGAATGCTGTGGAAATGCCTTCCAAATCCTGGGCGGAAGAGGGTGTGCTGGTGTCGAGTTTGGATTGAGATGAAGCAGGTGCTGAAGGTGCGAGTGCTGAGTAAACTCTCTCTCGCCTCTAGCCCCATCTGAGGAAACAGGATAAGGGGCTTTAATTGAATTTCAGCCTCTTTTGTTTGGGTCCTGGGATGCAAAGTCTTTGTGTACCCCGCTCCCCTAAGAGGATGAATTTGAAGCTTGAGGATTTTGACCTCATTTTCAAGACAAGAGGACTTTTTTCCCCCCTGCTGTTCTGGTCTTAATGTAAAAGAGATTCCCGCCTCGATATGAAAGAAGAGCCCCTGTTTTAAAACCCAGGCCAACCCCTGCAAGGATGATGCACCTGCAAATCCAGGGGATGCTCCTGATAATAAAAAAGTGGCGCAGTAATGTCCCTGTTATTTTTTTCTCTTGATATGCTGTAGGAGAAAAAACATCCCTCTTTCGCTGGCACCTAATCCTCCATGCGCCATGGGGTGCGAAGAGTTGCCGAGGGCAACAAGCTATGACAGATCTCTAGCAACGCTGAGGGTTAGTGAAAGCAGCCTGAGCCTCTGTCTGTGTGTACTGCGCAAACAGCAGCAGCAGCAGCAGCAACATCAACAAGAGTAGCAGCCCAGACTTTTTATCCATCGGCCCAAACTGATCCAGCTTTTTCAACCTAGAAGAAGATGCTTCACGCCCCAGACAGTGGAATTAAGGCAGTGCTTTGGCCAAAAATCATATTTACACAGTGTTCTCCATATCCAAATGATATTAAACACGTACATGCCATCTGAACTCGGCTACTTTTGGTTTTGTACTGGAGCTACAGTGCCATTGTAGGTAATAAGTAAACAACACTTGCCTTAATAAGTCATTATAAATAAACTTATATCTGTGGTTTCTGATGCAGAGGTCCAGATGTACGTACAAGCTCAGACACAGTGAGAGCTGTGTTAATAAATGTTTCATGGGGATTATACAGAGTATAGGAAATGATTATGCACCCTGAGGACATGTTTGGTGTCCAAATTTTGATTCTTAATTTACTTCACTCAACACTATTTGGACACCGAGGTGTGTTATTACAAACTGCCTCAGATGTCAAATCAGTTTTTGTCATTTTATTCATTTTATCATCCCACCGTAAGTCATACTGTCTGCAGCATCCTAATGAAGAGCTGAATGTGGTATTGAGTAGGTTGGTTTGAGTATTTTTTAGCAAAGTTAGCATCGTAGCTCCAGCTAAACTCAGCTGATTGCCTAAGTGGATGGACTGCATCTGATGCAATTTGTCATGTGGTACTAAGAGAGGGCGGTACCTCGATTAGCTACCTGTGTTTTGAGGGTTCTTCATTCTTAAGCATGTGTATGGAAAATACAGGATTATGAATTACAAGGAGGATTTTTTTTGCAGCTCCTCTGTACAATAACAAGCCTTGTGCTATTAATCATTCTGCTTATCCAAAAAACATAAGCCTCCCGATGGATTAAATTAAAACACATTTTTAATGTAGCCACTTATTTACTGCCCTTTTCAACAAATCTGGTTCCATTATATATATTTTTTGTCATTATTTAATGTGTGTGTGCAGCCTATATGAAATGAAATGGGCCATAGAGAGAGCAGATATGTGTTCCTACAGTGTTTCTAGAGACTATTTGATACAGGAACACTGATGGAAATGTGGCGTTTCCCATAGATGCATCCATTTTTTTTGTGTGTCACATATTTACAGACTTATTACAGTCTGATAGGCTTCTCAGAAGCTCTTCTTCTCTAATGGGGCCACAAAATCCAATATTCACGCTACTATATATCACCATCACCCCATTGTATAACTATCACTCATCTTGGCCCCTCCACCCCTCTCCCCCCTCCCTGCTTTTGTTTTCCTTCCTCCGCCTTCATCTGACTGATAAATGGAGCTCTCTTGGAGATGGTCCATTCAGCAGCCTGGTCGGGGTGCCGGCTGTAAAGTCAGAACCACACGTCTCCGCTCTGATCTCTGCAGCCCCCCAATGCACACACCTTCACAAGCAGTCTTTTCACCCTTCCCGCTGTATTCCACCTCTTTAATCCTCTCTCAGGTTAAGGGATACACCCATTTAAGTGGCATCTAAAAGGTTAGCCTGGGACAGCACTGATAACTCGGATGATAAACTGTGAAAATATTCCATTTGAGCATTTCATATCATATCTGTACACCCTCCACCCCCACCCAAAACTTGAAAACTTTTCCAAACTGCTCTGCTCCGCTCTTTAATATTTCATCAAAATGAATCCTCTTATCTGAGTGTGTTGAATCCTTTTTTGTTCAATCAGGGCACTTACTGCAACTGAAAATAAGAGCATTAAGACTCTGTTCTGCATTTATGTGGAATATAATTGTGGAGGCTTTCATGGCCTCTATAGCTCTGTGGGCTGAGAAGCCAGCAAAAAAAAAATGAAGGACATCTTTCTGTACTTTGGCGGCCGAGAAAGAGACAGAGAGAGAAAATGAACCCGGCTCCACTTAAGGAACTCCTTTCACTCGGCCCCTTGAATCAGAGCTCAGATGAGGACTTCAAAATCAATAAGAAACAAGCAACTCAACAAGCAAAAAAGGCCCCCTGCACCTCAATCATCTCCTTTCTGTTCTCCCCCCGTTCTCTCTCTCTCTCTCTCTGTCTCTGTCTCTCTCCCTGTCTCTCTGTCTCTCTCTGTCTCTCTCTCTCTCTCTCTCTCTCTCTCTGTCTCTCTGTCTCTCTGTCTCTCTGTCTGTCTCTCTGTCTCTCTCTCTCTCACTCTCTGTCTATTTCTCTGCCCCCTCCTTCTGATCGATGTGGGAAAAAATTGGGCTATGATCAAACCCGTTAGGCTTCCGGGTGCTCGCAGCTCACCGCTAGCCCCGTATGGTGAGGTAATTAATGGATGGATCGACTGCCACTTTCACCATGGCATCCCTAAAGTGGAGGCAAAGGGGGTGGAGGTAATATTTATCTAAATTCCAATTAGCCTGGTGTGAGCTGTTTGATGTTGTGGCTGGGTCAGCTCTCAGCAGGCAGCGGGAGCTCTCTACATTTCAAACACTCAAGACTGAGAGACGCAGGGGGACATCCCCGCCCCGCAAGCGCCCGCCTGGACCCCTGTCTCTCTCGGAAGTCACCTGAGGTGAGAGCCAGCATGTGTATCAGCAGGTGTGAGGGAGAATCAGATGACAGTGCAGTACTCAGTCCTAAAACATTTTTCTGCCGCCACCGTTTTTCTGGGTCTGAGGGGAAAAAAAGTGGCAGTCCTACTAGTATCAGTCACAGATGCTCTGCTCATGGGACAGTGAGCCACTTCATCAGGTACACCTACCTTGCGTCTAGGCTCACTGTGTATTTTATCAGCTCCACTTGCAATATAGGTACACTTCGTAGTTTACAATTACTGACTGTAGTCCATCTGTTTCTCTGCATTGTTTGTTAGACCCCATTACCTTGCTCAGGACCCCCCACAGAACCACCAGTGAGTAGTTATTATTTGAGTGGTGGATCATTATTAGCACAGCAGTGGTGCTAGCATGGTAGGGGTGTGTACGTGTGTGTGTGTGTGTGTGTGTGTGTGTGTGTGTGTGTGTGTGTGTGTGTATGTGTTGTTTCTGGGAGTGGACCACACACAGTCATGCCGCTAGAGTTTTTAAACAGATGGGCTACAGTCTGTAATAGTAAATGAAAGGGCACATCTATGGTCAAAGAGGCTAAAACAATGCACAATGTGTTCAGATACAAGACAGGTGTACCTAATACAGAGGCTTGTCAGTGTGTGTACATTAATTTAGGAAATTTGATAGTTATGTTATATGTGTATTCACTTCCATGCTGTCTGACAATAGTTCATCTAGCTAAATATTTGACAGTCAAGTATTAAGCATTTTCTTGCTCTGCTCAAAAGCAACATACACGATTGGAAAATTTACTAAGGTTTTAGAAATGTTATTAAAATTTTGTTACTGACTCCGTGTTTCAATTTGATCCCTGAGCCATTATGTACCACTTTGTTTCGTGCAAGTCTGATTTTCCTGTGCTACCTGTAAGACAATTGCCTACCATTACAGGCAAAATAACACAGAAGATCACTTAACATCTTAATCAAGCGGCCCTTCATATCAAAAGTTGGTGGATCTTGGCTAAACCATCTGATAGTAGCCAGAAGTCTGACTTGTGAGACAGAATCCAGAGCCATGGTCCTCCTACTGTCTGTCCAGCATTTCTGGATTGAGCCAGTTTGCACAACAAGACACATATGCTGGGCTGTTTAATGAAGAAGACCAGAATATCCAGAGAACAACAGTGTGTCAAACACTATGACAGTCAACGGCGATGTGTAGGCTAGACAACCATTACCAAGAAAGTTCAGGGAAAGAGTTGAAAAACACTGGGAGGAAAGTTGTTAGAGAAGAAAGAACTATGATACTTAACACAAGTTAAGATGGTTAAAATGGTCTTAATTGATCTGTATGGTTTTGATGACTGTAGAAATTAGATTGTTCCTGTTAGAAATAAAGCCCTCTTGATCACAGAGTACACTATGGTGGCCAAAGACCAACTATAGGCATAGCATGCCATTATAAAACATGGCCCATTGTTTTCAACATCCTCGTATGCTGTGAGTGAATCGAGGCCAGGAAAGTTGACCCATGTTTCTATAAACAGTGGAAAGGCCAGGGGAAAGCTGGCCATTTTATTATGGTTAGAGCAGTCTCTGGCTCCTGTCGGGTGGCAGGCTATTTTGTTTAACAGGCTCACGCTGGAGTGGGACTTCTTTGTGTTTTGACTTGCCCTGAACGTAGGGCACTTGGTGTCAGGCGCTGGCGTAAGTACCCTTGGAGACAAGCTGTGTCCCATTTGTTTTTTTCACCATAAATGGAAGAGCTTAATGAGTAGAGAGCCATGTGGGTTATGGTGACTGACCCGAGGAGAACGTTTGCTTCTTAGGTCCTAAACTCTTAGTCACCCCCTCTCTCCGAATACCTCGGAAAGGTGATGCAGACGACATTCGCATGAGGCATAACTTTCCTCTCCATGAAACACAGTCTGCCTTTGACATGCCCTCTGTTGCTAAATAGGCTTTTATGAGGTTTGCGCAACTGTTACCTCCATGAAAAGCAGCACTGTATACAGTATATTAATCACCCTGCCACAGGTGTGCAACCACGGGGTCCGCTTACCGAAACGTTCAGTGCCACAGGACGACGGACAAAATGCAGATGGTGGCTTCTGGAGATAAAGTGAGATGATAAGCCGTCATGTCATGCTACTGTAACCTTCGTGCACAAGATATTAATTACCAACTTCCATGAAAAGCAGCACTATTTACAGTGTATTAATTACCATGTCACAGGTGTGCAAGCATGGGATTCGTTTACCAGACTGTGTGCCATGAAATAATGGCAAAAATGCAGATGGTGGCAGCTGGAGATGTGATACGCCACCATGTTGCGAGGAGCTACGCAGACGACTAGACTCTTATTATCTGACACAGTGATTCATAACTTCCATAGAAATCT
Source organism: Hemigrammopetersius urotaenia (assembly GCA_037974485.1). Classification (NCBI taxonomy): domain Eukaryota; kingdom Metazoa; phylum Chordata; class Actinopteri; order Characiformes; family Alestidae; genus Hemigrammopetersius; species Hemigrammopetersius urotaenia. The sequence goes on along the minus strand of JBBPDC010000155.1, from coordinate 61,851 downwards.
CAAATTTCCCATTCCATTCACTTGCTAGGGTACTCCCAATAACACAATACCACCAGCAGTTTCAGGATGAAGGATAGCTTCTGTTGAGTCATTGAAAGCCCTGCCACATCTTTTAAAACTGCCACTAAAGCAACACAGTTGGACAGGTGAACATGCTAGTAGGAAAACATCACTAAACGCATGCCTGCACCAACTAGCATCACGCCAAATGATGGTAGGAAGAGAGAAGGCTGTCTTACTCACTTAGAGAGAGCGAGGCCAGTTGTGCTCCCTTTGGAACCCCAGCAATGGATGGCTGTGGTATCACAAAGAATCTGTCAATATTGAGATCTCCCAATGACTGAGCCACTGCTAAGACAGTCAAGCCTAGAATTATTTTTTAAAATACAGTGAAAGAGCTTGAAATGCTCTTTGCACAGCAGTAGAATGTCAGTATGACTGTAAAACCGAACACTTTGTCTCTTGTGTTTTTTCACATTTGAAAAAATATTTTTCATCAAAAATGTACTCATACATTATTGAATACCATAATCGATTATAATTGATTCTAGAACTGATGCCACGCTATATCACGACACATCAGTGCATTTTGACACCCCTATGGCTGATGGCTGCCTAACGCAACACTACAGCTGGTGGCGCATGCATTGACAAACTGCAGTTCTAATCCGTCAGATCCCAGAACCTTCTGTCCTGCTGCTGGTTGACTCATGTGCTCCGGCTTGGCCGCCGACTTGTGACACCCAATATGGCAGCCTTCGACTAATTGATGCCACCTTGTCAACACTAATTACTGCGAGTGTGGCTACGAGGAGGCAGCTAATTAACAGACTAACGATGTTTGTCACTTTGGGCCGACCCAGATATTTAGGAGAAGGCCAGAGCTCGTTGCATCTGGTCCGCTTCCCTCCTCCGCTTCCTTTCCTCCTGTCTCTTCTCTGTTTCCATTCCTGTAGCTAGTGTGCACCAATCCACCCCTCCGTCCTCCCCCCTCCCTACTTTGTCTCTATTTCAGCATTAATGCGGTTTACTAAGGCTCTCATTGCCATCTCTTGTCACTTTTCCATCACTATTGATGAGGACAGAGGCGTGGGCTGCCGCCTGTTTGTCTGTTTGCTAGGGGAGGGAAAATAGGTGAGCTAGCTGTGGTTGTCAGAAGCACTCTGCTTATTTTATTCCTCTCCATTCCTCCCTCTCTCTCTCTCTCTCCCTGTCTCACTCTCCTTCACTTTCTTTTTTACCGCATCACTTCAAAGATGTTTTGGATTTGACATTTTTAGAGCTCCTTTTTTAACCAAGCATGCTCACTCTTCTAATTATCAGTGCAAGGGCAGAAAAACGAGCCACTAATGATGAAGCAGCAGAGGCTGTCGAGTGAATGTGATGTGTGTAAGTGTGCATTTGTGTGTGTACTCATACATTTGCACGTGAATGCCTGTGCGTGTATGTGTAAGTGTAGCGTCATTAAAATGTATTTATTTTAATTTCTTCCATGAGATCTTAAGCAGTAAACTGAATTTCTGCTGTCTGTGTGCGCCTTGCCTTCGCGAGCTCCTTTTCTGGGTCAGCTAAAGCGCTCAGAACTTCTGAGACGAATGAGCAAATTAGACTGCTGTAGAATTCTGCGTCTGTCAGGAAAGCGGTGCGAAAAAGAAGCAGTGAGAAGAATGCTTGCACCCAAACCCATTCCTACTGGGCTTATTATCCATAAAAAGTCTCTCGATCCCGACTCGTTAGGAATCACGTGTGGTTTAAAGCGCTCTAAGCTAAACCGAATTGTTCTCTTTTTCTCTCTTCCTCCCTCAGATCCGAGTGGACGGCATTCCTCCACCTTCCCAGAATGCCCTGCTGTACGAGACAGTCACGGTTGTGGAGGGGAACCCGATTTTGCGTGACATGGTGTTCAGTCCAGATTACCAGTACATCTACCTGCTGAGCGATAAACAGGTAACTTCTGCTTCCTACCCCAGCAGGGTCCGCATTGCATTAGCTTATCACCAGCATAATGCCAGCACAGACCCAGTGTAAAATGGGCTCACAATGCACCTCAACACATTCCAATGCAAACTGTGTGTAGCCCTGCCCACTAACTGAGAGGCAGGATCTGTAAGTAAAGTGTGTAAAGTGTCCAATGGGGCTCACTGTGTGAGGACGGTACCTTGCTCAAAGTTACCTCAGTCCTTGGGTTCGAACCCACACCCTTCTCATTACTGGGGCAACTCCCTAACCCCTTGGCCACCAGCTAGTGAAATAATGCATGCTGAAATACAGTTGCAACAGTTAAACAAGTTGCAACAAATCAGAAGCACCAACAAACGTTCAGTGACGGTGTTAATAGACAATAAAATGTTTGTGGAACAATAACTGCACATATTGCAGTTCAATCACAACATATTGCCTTTTCTCACATATGTAGGCTGCATCTGGTTCGGAGAGTTTAAACAGTGTTTTTCTGTCTATAACGGCTGTGGTTGCGGCCATTGTTAGGAGAAATCTCTCAACAATGCGAGTTCACACTCTGTTTTGAAGGGCAGAAAAGGCAGATGTCGTGGGCTGCCTATATATTAGTAAAGAGATTGGAGTATGTAATCAGCTCCACCTTATCTAACGTTTTATGCACTTGATGGTAAGTGTTAAAGTTGGTTTTATACTGAATCTGGTCTCTTTCTTCACTCACTTTTGAAGAAAGTGTATAAAATAGCAAATATGTGTAAAGGTCATGTTATTTTCACAGAACACACTGATTTCTATGGCCTGTCATCAACAAGTTACTTTACAGTAGGATATCAGCTGGTGGCAATCAGCGGGGTTCAAGCATCATGTGGCAATAATAAGTAATCGCTTAAGGTGTTCAAGCACTGGCCCTTTAGTGCATGGTACCCTTTTTGGACAAGTAAAGTGAAAAGAAAAACTTGGTTTTGATGTTTCGTTTCATTTTGTCCACCACCAGTCAACAAGACGATTCATTGTTCATTCATGGGAATTCATTCTGTAAGCATGTCATTAGTTATGTAATCACTAGAGTGGCAATGAGTCTTTAAAGCCAATTAGTCTTGTATGAATGACGTCAGTTCAAAATCACAGTGCATTTTTTATAATGCTCTAAAATGTTATCTTACTATAAATACCCCATGAGACGTGTTGTCAATATAGTTTTTATTTTATTAAAAAAGTTGTGTAAGTCAGATATATAGCAAGACTGCAGTGATGACTGTAAACTGTAAACGTTTAAGCCTCGGAGGCTCCTGCAACCCCAGGCTGTTTGTGAGAACTCCATAGTCCCACTATTTTCGTCGATGATTTACGGTCTCGACGTTTGGCATTAATTTATATCAGAGCCATTCATAACGCATGTGAAAACATTTGTTCTGCACCGATGAAGACTTCTTGTGAAAGAATAAAGAGACATTTGTCAGCCGGAGCCGGGCTCAGCCCAACCCTAAACACCCCCCTACATCAGCCCCCAGACCCATGCCCCCCCCACCCCCACTCCACCCTATCCCCCTGTCACTGCCGTGCTTTGTTTTAAGAACCCGAACCGGAATCTTTGATATGTTGTTTTAACATCTGCGCCACAGGAAGACGGAATATGAACCACTGGCTGATGTGTGTGAATGGAAGCCCCAGCTGGTGGTCTTAATAAGACGCATCTCCATCCAGAGGCTGGCGTGGCAGCAGCCTCTCTACATGCACTCTATTGTGCAGGCGGGGGAGGAAGGGAAGGTTACGGAGAAGTTCCTCCGCAGCTGAGAAAGACACTTAACACTGTACAGCTGCGGGAAGAATAGCACCCTATTTCTCTGACTCTCTTTCTCGTTTTCCTCTCTCTCTTTTTCTCTTTTTCCTCACACTGTCTGTCTGTCATTCTTCCTATTTCTCTACAAAACCTTTCCTCTCGATGTTCATTTGTAGCACTGGCGGATTGCAGAGATGAGCTGAAATTACTCTCATTGTATAGGTTCTGAAAGGCCAAGTGTGTGTGTGCGCGTGTGTGTGCGTGTGTTTTACAATTCGGAGTGAGAAATGTGTCCTTCAGGCCTTTTCGCTGAATAGGAGAGGGAGCACTCTTAGAGAAAGCCCAGCTCAGCCTTCAGCAGGGACAATATTTAGAGATTATTGTCAATGAGCTTGTGAGCTTAACCTGCTAATGTTTGCCCCGGGCACTGAAGCTGTGTAGGTAGACACAGGCCACAAAGAGAGCAATGATCATTTAGCCAGGATTTATACCTGCAGTCACACGACTCCACGATTAGATATCGTAATCTAGCATTTTAAACTTTTTTCTGCTGTATTGTTGCAATATTGTTTGCTATGCTATTTTAAAGCTAATACTATTCATTTCAGCCGGCCTCAATAATTAATATGTTTGAAAAATATTTTATTATTCTGGTATTTTTTCTACCTTTAATATTATGTTCATTTTGAACCCCAACAAAATTCCACAACAATTTCTGACTTAAAAGCTTGTCAATGTTTTTAATTATATCACAGAGCCAGGACAAAATGTTAGTGTCTGCTAAAAGGTGGGGTAATGTTGGCCAAACTGCCCACTACAGTTTTCACAACTTAAGCTTTTCTCTGAAAGGCTTGTGAGAAATGAAAGATATTCAGGTTATTTAAGTTATTCACTTCAGATTGTCGTTTATCAATCTGAAGATGGTATCTGATTTTAGATGCCACTTGAAATAGCACCTTATTTTCCATTCTGCAATGATCAATTGGAGCAACGTTTGCAATGGAATTGAAACTTGGCTCCTTATATTTAAACACGCTAAACTGACAATGAAAATAAGTCACTGAACAAATGTTTTATGACATGAATTTACTCCTGAATTGTCTCTGCTGTCTAGGTAAGCAAATATCTAATAAGACTCATCCTTATCTGACAGCATATAAACTAACTGCATAATGTAGTGTTTCTGTTAGCATTCTAAAAGGGAAAATTTGACATTTTGATTAAAAAACCCTAACTATTTGTTTTTTTTAAATACTTTTCAATAGGTTTTCATTTTAACAGTGTAGTATTAGAGGGTGCTCCTTACCTGATCACGCCATTTTATGCAAGCTTTATATCATGCCTTACTACCAATGTGCTCTATTTAAATACCTGATAAAGAAAACGAATAGTACGATGAGTTCAGTTATCCACATATTAAAATGCTCTCACACAACCCTTACTCTGTGTAGTTGCCAGCGATGGCTGGAGTCATGCAGTGTAGCATGACAGGAGACGAAACTCTGGAAAGGAGGGCGTTTTAGCCTGCCGAACTGCTCGGTTCTCGGGGATCCCTAACCGTCACTACTGTAATTCTGTCAGCGTCTGTCTGGAAGAGGAAGAATAGCTCCACTCATCCTCGCTCACTCGCTCAACAATGGAGGCGCTCATGTGGAAAAGCTCCCACAGTCAGCTCCACATATTGATATTTGCGTGAAAGGCTGACGGGGATGTGCGCTGTGTTAAAGTGGGCATCGAGCGGCCTGGAATTGATCGTGCGGAGGTCCAGTGCTGATTAAAAGCTTTCTTTATGTTCAAGTCATAATCGTCTTCTTGATTTAAAAACCCCTTGGATTTATAAACAGTGTTCTTTTTTATAATTCAAAGAGATTTCTCCTTTATGATGGATAGCTTTGTTTCCTGACCTTGTTAAGTACCTGATTTGGAATACTGTACTATTTGGAAGACACTTAAATGGGCTGTATGTTCCAGATGAGTTCCTTCCAATACCCATAATTTCTGTTCGATGCCAAGGGCTGGAAGTAAACAAGACACAAGGCCCATTTTATACTCTCCTTAACTTTAATTGAGGAAACTGTTTCTATAGATTCTCCCCCTTCAGCTATATGTTCGGTAGACCGTATCATACTGGATACATGGGGTGGTGTTGTCTTAGATATTTAATGTTTGCCATTTGTTTTTCTCCCCACTGGTAAAGAAAATGGTCTGCTGTGAAGTGGTGCACACAATAAAAATGAATTATTTTTATTATTATATTATTATCTGATTGAAATTAGGGCCAATTATTCTAACCAATAATTGACTGCCCTCTTTTTGGCTTATGCATGCTCTGACTGTTCTCTCTTAAATGGAGCATAATAGGCAATCCCTCTACCCAACCCCCCATCCGCACGCACACGCACACACACACGCCCACACACACGCATATGCACGCATACGCACACGCACACGCACACCCAACCCCCCCATCCACACACACCTTGGTCTAGGTTTAGACTGCTAATACTGCTTAGTGCTATATATGTTTATAACAGTGCCTCTGTAGTCAATCACTTATCCATTTTTAGAATGCTAACCTGTCATAGACTCACTTGATTTATTTGTTGAAGAAATCAGGGAAGGTGCAATATAGTATCTGCTGTGCTTTGGTACCAGTACCTGCTGTAGTACCTCAGTACCAATACCAAAGCAATACCTTTGCCAACATATTAATGGATCTCATGTTTACAACTGCATGGTTCATTTCAACAATATATTTCATGATTTTACACAATGTTGACCTTCTTAACCTTATGGACACTTCAGTTCTGTTTGGTTGTGTTAATGGTGCAACTTGGGAAAACAGAAGTAAAACAAGGAATTGAATACTGAAAATCCCTGTAAGTAACTATATTACACTGCATAAGGGCCTGAACACACACACACACTGTTAAAGATATTCTTATAAAGGCAAATATATTATAACGCTATTGCTAACTAAGCTAACCTCTCTAGCTTGTGTTATTTAGGGTCAAAACGATACGATACATTTTTGTACTTCTCACCCATGGAAAATAATGTGTAGGTGCTAGTGTTGTGTTGGAGCCAAAACTGGATTTAGTGTTAGTGGTAGCTTTAGTAGTTCTCATCTGAAGAGGCAGCCAAGGTTGTTAACTTGTAGTTTTAAAACCTTTGTGGTCAGTGCTGAGTATTTATGTCATTCTCTTGTGTTTCTGTCTCTATGTTTGGTAGCATCACTCATGTAGCACTGGCTATTTTAGTACCGGAATACCATGCATCGCTAGTACAATATGAAATGTGACGTGAATGGCAGGGAGTCAATAATTGATGCTCCGTGATGACCACTGGGGTGGGCAGATTTGAATATTTCATTAGCGCCAGGTGCACAGGTAGGCAAAAGGTCATGTTTGCTCACAAAACGTCCCGTTGGTGCTCCAAGTCCACGTACGTGTTTCAATTACGGCCGGTAAATGCCAAGGATGCAGGGAGCTGCACTGTTTACAATTCTGCCAGTGTCTCAGTGAAACAGAACACTGCCTCTCTGCAAGTGCATCCCAAACCTTCTGCTCAACCGTGCAAAATGAGCTTTCTAGGCCAGCAGCGTCCTTGCACAGGGAGAGGGCTGTTTTCATAACCCAAAGCATGATGCTTCTGTGTTCATTTATAATTTAATCAATATCATTGTTTCCTCACTCATAGTGCATTGAAACAAGTGGAGAAACTCCAAGGTGTCCAAGGTGTAGAGTCTAAACTTTCAAATGCTCTTGTTGTATTTCACAAAGAAAATACATTTTACAAAGAAAAGACAATAGCACAGAAGTCATAAGTACATACTTTGGTTTTTGAGACTAATTATAAATGTAAATTACTGTGTAATTATCATGTAATTGAATAGGTGATTACATGATTAAATTGGAATAGTAGAGCGAAATGTTGGCATGACAGGAAGTGGCCACTGGGTCAAGACCGTGTGGATCTCATTTTTGCGCGCGTGAGTGTGTGAGTGTGTGAGTGTGTGAGTGTGTGAGTGTGTGAGTGTGTGAGTGTGTGAGTGTGTGAGTGTGTGAGTGTGTGTGTGTGTGTGTGTGTATATGCTGGGCTATATAAAAGAGCATCAGAAAGCTAGACCGGAGGCAGTGGATTATAAAACAGTGTATTTATGCGTCACTGTGAGGAAGAATAAATTAACATGGAGCTAAAACACACTACACTTCGCCCACCCTCACTCACCCACTTACACACACACATGTATACACGCACATGATCACACACTCACACTTGAGTTGCACACATACATACACTCACACTCACACTTTTGACTCCTGACTCTCCCCCTCCCCCCTCTGTCTCTCTCACCTTCTGTCTCTCTCTCTGTCTCTGTCTCTCCCCTCTCTCGCTCTCTCTGTCTGTCTGTCTGCCTGCCTGCCTGTCTGTCTCTCTGTCTTTCTCTCTCTCTGTATCTCTCTGTGACTCTGTTTCTCTGTCTCTCTTTCTCTGTCTCTCTCTCTGTCTGTCTGTCTGTCTGTCTCTCTCTCTCTCTCTGTCTGTCTGTCTGTCTTTCTCTCTTTGCTGACTCTCTCTCTCGCTCTTTCTCTCTCTTTCTCGCTCTCCCTCGCTCTCTCTCTCACACACACAGCCGTAGAGCCATCAGCCGTTCTGTACTTGAAAGGCAGTGGCCTGTCCCTTTTGGGTGGGATTGTTTATTCCCCACTCTGCTTTTTCTCACTGCGCTGTCTAATCTCGGCCCCGATCAAAGCAGAAAAGGGAGCACTTTCAGAAGCGCAGCCTTAAAGCAGCCGTCAAGAAACTCACACTTCTCTGTCTCCTTCAAGGACGTTCAAAACTGATACTATACACACCGTTCACTTTGCCTTTTTGCAGTATGAGTTTTGCTACATATTCTCTTGGTCTTCTTGATTAAAGCTGATTGTTGAATTGACACCTAAAGTAGCTTTGAAATGAGTATAATCAAGCAGGACGGGAAAACAGTTTAAAAAATATCACTTTTATTGCGCTTGACAGTAAAGCAGTGGCAGCTGTGCAAGTTGGTTGCTAGCAATGTAGTTTACGTATCATGAATATATCATGATTGTCATTGGCACAGAATCGTTTTCGATACAATTAAAATAAGAACATACTCTAGGCCTACCCCCTATCAGAAGACCACCATATGCAATTTTCAGGCATTGAATGAGTGCTGTGCCAGACTGCCAGTTCATGAGCTCTGTGTTATAATGGTTATCTTTCCCCATTTAAAACTTGGACAACAATAAATATGATTACAATACAATAGAATATACTTAAAGTGTGATTTTAATGCAAAAAAGTGATGGTTTAGCCCTATTTCTCATTTTTGAACAGTATAAAGACTCTGAACCAGCTCCCAGCTAGCTGTGTATCCCGTACGCATTATTTGATATAAAACTCAGAATCAGAAGATTCTGGACGAAACTACTTATGATATGACTGCACAGTCACACAGAGACAGAAACGAGAACAATATAAAATGTAACTTCTAAATAAATCCAATAAAAACTCAAAATTAAATACATTATGCTATATACACCAAAATATGATATTAATACTATAGATATGTAACTTAATTCACAGTTAAGTTAATTACTAATAACACAAATGGTGGTTATGTGTATGTTATTGCATGTTACTGGTGAAATTAATCTCTCATGTCGCTTTGCTCACAGAAAGTCACAGCTCATGTGCTTGAACATTAGCTTGAGTCAAGGCTGTCCAGCTCCAGGCCTAAAGAAGCTTAAGTTGAACACAGTTGACTGCTTAAACCTACTTCATACAACACATCAGTATTTAGGTTTAGTAGGTATATTTGAGCTCAGAAATGATTTATTAACGAGTGGTTCTCAGGCGCGTGCGAGACGTCTTCAAATGAAGTGTGCCGACGGCCTTTTGCATACCCGGTTACATTCCTACAGTAATTATCCATTCAACATTGATTTGACGTTTCAACACGTCGGCAAATGATGTTAGATCATTGTAGATCTAACAACTGTTTGTCTGGTCTGTTGTCAGCACATATCACTGATAAAACAGCCTTGTTCAAACACATATAAGGAAACACACCGGCACCGCACCAAACACACACAGAACGGACAGTTTAGTCAAAGGGATGCAAATATAGTACTGAACAGTAATATAGTTCATTTGTCTATAATGCACACACAGGAGTGCAATATCAGAATGTATGCTCATATACA
>JBBPDC010000155.1:0-23122 GCA_037974485.1 Hemigrammopetersius urotaenia | reverse complement strand
ACACACACACACACACACACACACACACACACACACACACACACACACACACACACAAACAAACACACACACACACAAACACACCCTGGCTCCTTGTGTAGGTGATGAAAGATAAGGAAATCTGAGACAATCCCAGGTTTACCTGAGCTTCTGGCTTGAGTTTTTGCTTCCTCTTGTGTATTATAATCATGTTTTATGTGGCCGGATGTTCGCATGGCTTCGTCTGCAAGCGACCTACATCTCGTCGGAATCCATGAGTTTTTATTTGCGCGCTACTCTAATCATCATTAGCGTCCCGCTGGACACTGGGTTCAAATTAAGAGATGTTTCATTCTCTCCCACCTGCAATTCATTACCAGAGTAAAAGACAGCTTCATTTAAAGCAAGTCTCTGGTGGATGATGTCATCTTATTATTTTGCCTCATCACATTTCCCTGCACACAGTCAGTATGGATGCACAATACTGTTGATATTACATCGATTTGGGGTGATATTTTTCAAAATAACAGACATGACAGACATTCAACAGACATCAATCTGGTACCCAGTATCAGTTTCAGACTCGCACCAGCAGGCTGTAATGGGTCTCAGAATCCTATCCTGTTCCTTCATGTTGTCTAGTTTTATTGTCTGTCTGTATTGTTGTCTAGTGCTTTTCTGTCTTAAAATAGCAAAGTGTCTTGTGTGAAAAAAATTTAATTAAAACAAAAATTCCTTCTCTGTCCCACCACACCCATCTTTGAAAAAGAACACCAGCTACTAGGAGTGATGTGGTCTTCCTTCTTCCCCATCACCCAGCATGATGATTTTCGGCATAGGTGTCTGGGGCAGCTGGTGACTCAGTGTTTATGGAGTTCACCCTGTGATTAGAAGGGCGTGGGTTTGAATCCCAGGACTGCTAGTGGCACCACTGAGCTACACTTGAGCAAAGTACCGTCCCCACACACTGCTCCCTGCTTGACCTGGTGAATGGGTTAAATGCAGAGAAAGAAGTTCACACTGCTCACACTGTTTCTGTGCTGGGGTGTGTTCACATGTGACTATAAGGGCCCACTTTACTTTACTTTAGATGCATCACAGCATTGGCAGTAAGCATTCTCTTCCAAGTGTGTTAGAAGAGTGAGCTCTAAAAAAGCATTATGTATTCAATATCAGTTGATATCAGTCCAAATAACAAGTGGGTAATGGTGGTTAATTTTCTTGATGCTATTGTCCACATTATTTGTTTTTTAAGAAACCTGACATATTGGTATAGGGCAATATAGCCGTAAGGGATATAGCTAGTAAGCATATTATTGATTCTGTAGTGATACTGGCTGATATATTTTTAAAAGCGTTCTTTTTTTAAGTTCAAGATGAGTTTTGAACTGATTATGCACTAATTAGCTTGTGTTCTGGATGAGTGGGCACTTGTGGCTGAGCCCAGAACACAATTGTTGCCCCTTGCAACGTGGTTGTTGCCCCTAGAGTGAGGTTGTACTTTAATAGCGAAACCGATAATGTGTTTAATTGGATTGTTCCTGTTTATTTTTGCCCACGTTGGTTAATAAACATAAAAAGTGTAAAATATTAATACTAGTGCATGTAGACATATTTTTGTTGCCTCTGGCACATAAAGTTTCATATCGTCTGGACCGTATCTCCATTTAAGCAACAACTGAATTCAAATAAGCCAGAAACAGCAGAGACGGGCTCTTCCTGCAGTAAGAATCAGATTAAAATATGGAGTGTCGCACAGTGGCTGCAGGGCCCGTGGGCAGAACTGGGGTAGATGCATACAGTAAGTGTTGATTCAGCATTGGCTGTCTCTGCAGTGCCACTGATATTCTGTGCTGTTACATCGAGTACATGCTAAGACTTGAGTTTAAATAACAAAAGGCCCCAAAGTCATTTTGTTTTCAGTAGCAACCTGCAAAGCAATGGTTTGGTCCAAAGTCTTGCCAAAATTTTATATACTGTTTTATGTAAAATTGCATGAAAGTACAAATAAAGCTTAATGCTCCTACATTTCTAAGCTATATTATGTACCTTTTGTGTATTTGTATTGATAGTAGGATGTCATACTGTGTTAGAAGCCTATTTAGTGATTCATTTCAATCTAAGTAAAACAACATTATTTTGCACATCAGCTGTGGTTTAACCAGGCCAGTGTTCCACCATCCTGGTCACTTTGAAAGCAGCTAACATAACCAGGTTTTACTTCACATATATTATGAATAGATATGGTCAGTTTGGCCTGAGGGCTGTGGCATCTTTAAGAGCTCACAGTGAGGGGAAAAAATGGAGATTTAAGCCCATTTGCAAGCATTAACCCGCAGTAACCCCCCTCCTCCCAAACCCGCACACACATACCCTCCTCAGTTCATCTGCCTAGCACAAACATGTGCAACTTTTAACGCCACTTAACACGTCTAACAAATGTGCCAGCGTTATGAATGTTTTAATATCCGGCTGCCGCTCTGCGTATCTGCTCACGGGAAAATCAGGCCACTCGCCTCCACAGACAGCGCAAGAAAAACAAAACATGAAAAATAGACGCATTCAAGGTCTCATAAACATCATCAATAGAGTCCCTGACCCAGGCTGGAGATGTTTTGCGTTATTGATTGGGGGTTTTTTGCACCATGAATTTGTATCCCAGTAACTAATGTTTAAAGAGTGAAACAATGAAGTTAGGATTAGTGAAGTTCACATATGAGGTGTCCTTTGACACAAGGAATTTAAACAAGAAATAGTTTTCTAAAAGTTTTTGTATTTGTTATATTTTGCTTGACTGTCCCATGAAATACAGTTTATTTCCCGTTTTTTCCATTGTGTGATTGCCATTTAGCCCCAGACTAAGCAGTAGCCACTGTTTAGGCAAAGTCAGAGCTGGGATAAATTAAAGACTTCAGCTTACAGTACATGCAGAGCGGTAAATTACCAGGCCAGTAAACAGGGGCTGTTGTGTGATTGCAAGCCATGGACTGTGGAGTCTAATCTGGGCTTTGAATGTGTGTTTAGATGTTCCAGGAAGGAAGCTTGTCAGAAATGGGAGGTGCCTCAACACTTCAACACCGAGCTCAAACAGTGTGTGGACATCACCGTCAACCCCCGGAACATGTCTGTGACTGCTGCCTCCACACAGGTGAATAAGTCTTTCTTGTGGACTAGACGTTTTCACTCTCTTCCACAGTATCACCAAATCTTAGAATCTGGTTATATGTTGAACACAAGTGCATTTAAATGCATGCATCATTTCCACATTATAGCAAAACGGTAACTGTCAAATTATATACACATTTAAAATCACTTTTTTGCATCTTTGTAGTATTTAACTGTTGTTTGTTGTTCGAGAATACTAACCAACCTCAGTATGGACCTGTGGGTGTTTTATGAAGATATCCATAACAAAAATCATTGTTCATTTCAGTTACAGCAGTTCAGGGCACTCTTTAATAATGTCACTCCTAATTTTCACCAGTGTGTTTAATATGTTACAAAGCATCACAATAGCTGTGTGCATTAATGTAATCGCATTATTCAGTGATATTTTATATATAGTGTGAAGTGTTTAATTAGAGATTTTTATATATTAAAAATTCTGTTTGAATTTCATGATCGAAGTTGGCAACGTAGTGACGTTTCAGTAAAAGTTGCTTTATTGTGCTGGTTCTGTCCTGATAAACGGAACTCCTTTTAAGATGACATTTTATGTATTGTAAGTCCTAATTGAACTGGGGCAAATAGGGCTGTAATATTAGTCAATATTAGTTTAAAAAAAAATAATAATAAGGTTTCGCATAGGATTATTTTAAATTTTGGAACATCGTAGTTAAATAAAAGTTACATTTCTACAGCAAACAGGGTTTTGTGCAGTAAGACACTTGTGGATACTGTGCTGAATGGTTGGCAAGCTGAGCTGCTGATTGGTTGTTTGTGCCCACTGAGATCATGAACGTAGCCACTGCTGAAAAAGTCTTGTAACTGTACAGCATTTAAAAATATCAGACCAGGATTGAAAATGTTATTCTGTTCTGTTTTATGAAAACGAAAGCCATTGCATGTAGAAAAACAAATGACAATTTTGCACTAAAATGCCACTGGAAACCATTTGTTGTGAACTCTCAAGAGCGCCCTCTAGCGCCCCTTCCGATCAGCTCAGAAGACATCATCCATCATCAAGTGGCAATTCTCAATTCTCCTGACCACTTCATGTTCTATTAGCACACAGTTTAAATATGGTATTAAGTATGTTCATGTTCAGAATATTAGTATCTGCATGGATAGCACACCAAATCAACAAGCTGCAAATGATGAATGTTCTGTTGCCTTAATCAAATTTACTTTACTGAACACAATAAGAAACCTGAAAATAGAACGAGCGATTAGCAAATGAATTCTGAACTATTTCATTCTCATGACTTTACATTAACTACATCAGAGTCGCTCCATGACAATTTGATGAACAATTTTCTGTACTAATAAATGTTAATGGCATTACATTAACATGAGAATTGCTCCATGACGATTTAATGAATATTTTCTGTACTAAAAATGTTAATGACTTAAATTAACTGCATCAAAATCACATCATGACAATTTAATGAATATGTTTTGATGATTATTCTATAAAAATGACCTTATCAACAATGATGGCTTCACATGAAGAATATAAAGTTAACCTGGCCCACGCTATGATGGTACTCTTCACATCCAGATTGTTTGAGAAGCTCTGTACTGTGTCTCCTGTCTCCCCAGAGTATAAGACTGGGTGAATTAAACGTAAAACATAAACATAAAACCACTGTGACAAAATAGAGGAAGGAATAAATCATCACCTTCAAAAACTTTTAAACATTAAACAGACCAACAGAAATGGTCCAAATGGCTTAGAAAAGAAATTGCAGAAATTCAAGAAAGTTCTTTTCATTTTTTTTGTTCTGGCAGCAATAATACAGCTGTTTTAATATATTTCTTCATACGTAATTCATTCATAATAATCACTTTTTGAAATATGAATCAATTAATTTTTATGAACCTCTTGGGTAAGTTTGTGTAATCTATAGAAATGCTGTGAATTTTATTAACTGACACCATTTTATTACTCAGTAGTTTTTGAAGGTTAGTCGGGGAGCAGTAATGAATGAATGAATTTCGAATGTCTTTTGAATTTCCTCCTCTTACCACAATGCATTCCATGAAAAGAAGGGATGTGTATTTTATTACATGATCTTATCATGAAGCATATGATGGAGTGTAAAGTGTGTTTTTGATTCATTACATTATATCCATATTACTCATCGGAAAAATACTATTAATGAATGTGCCATGAATTCTTAATGTACATGTAGTTAACAATCTTGAGTAATACATATTTAAATGAGGCCATTAAGTAGAATCAGAGGCACACTATTGTCTAAGCTGGTTACAGTTCTATGATTGCGAAGAGCTGTGGTGATTCAGTAGTGTTTTTTTACTTGTGTGAATCAAACAATTTTATTGAGCTCCATGGCAGTTCCTGTGTGTCCGTGTCCTCGTCAATCTCTGTATGTGTGTGTTTGTTTCCTGCATTCCAGCTGAGTGTGAGGGTGGCAAACGTGCCGAACCTGTCGCCAGGTGTGACATGTGTGTTTGAAGATTTGAGTGAGAGTCCCGGAGAGGTACTTCCTAAGGGCCAGGTGCTCTGCATGTCCCCTTCTCTAAGGGACATCCCGACACTCACACACGGATACGGTAAGGAGCAGAGATGGAACACACACACACACACACACACACACACACACACACACACACACACACACACACACACACACACCCCACCGTCACTCACAATTCGGGTCCAGGACTTTTGAGGATTAATTGGGTCTTACTGTTATCAACAGAGGTGGGTAATCCGGTAATCCAGGTCCAAAAAGTAAAAACCCTCCTCGGGACCTTATTTCAATCACCTGTATCCTGATGTTTCTTGGGCTAGAGGGACTAGAGAACCATGACAGTGGGAACAAAATCCTTGGGAGCACATTTACTCTTTAGACCTGGATTACCCACCTCTGGTTATCAACCCCTAAACCCTTAGAAGGCAAGAATTATTTTCCATCTTTTTCTATACTACTCAGTTTTCTAAGTTATTTTATTGTCCATAGTTTGGACCACATTTCTCAAAGGACCACTGTGCAAAATACAGAAACGTACAACATTCAGCAGAGAGACAGTAACAACAGAAAAAATACAAACAGTGTATGTGACAGTATAGTATGTAAACCTTCCAGAGTGACTAGTATTGCATCATTAGTTTGATTATTGCACAGGAGGCAGGTAGCTGCACTGTATAAAGTGCAAGGGATGACAGAAACAATACAATACATTGTAACCGTAGTGTGATTGGGATGCATACCCGAGTGCGGTGAGTAGACAATATATAATATTGCACAGGAGGCAATTAGCTGCAAATTGTACATATCTGCAAAAGTTTGGTTGCTTTTGGTTAAATTCCTTAATTTAAAATAACTACACATCCTCTACACAGAACACACTTCTACACACTTTAATACACGGTTACTGTTTATTTTCTGGACTTAACACATGGTGCCTGTATGTGGCCTGTCCAAAAGTTATGACTTTACACTTTTTATATGTTAAACTCAGCAGACGTGCACTTTTTTGCAACAAAAACTGCAGAAAATGTCATATTCAATAGGTTGTTTTTTGCAGAGGATCTTTTAACTTATTTACACTAAAAACACGCAGCAGGCGTTTTTGTAGCATTCCTGTATTGCTTGTTGGAAATAATACATTTTGAGAAAATCTAACCAGTAGGTTTGAATTTAGAGCAGGTCCTTTCTCCTGTGTGAACTGTGAGCACATTCAGTATATAAACATAGATATGGACACACCTCCAGCACCACTATAGTGCCATAACAATCAGACAATAGTATATTTGACACAATCTCATAAGTCTAAATCAGATCTCCTGAACCCACTATATAGTTTTCAAACATGTGCTGCAAGTGTTAATTTAAACCCCGTTATTTTAACTGCAAAATATACTGCTTATATTTAAGCAGTCCCTACAAAAGGGTCAATAAAAAGCACTGTTTATTCCTCTTTCCAAGGCTATTACTGTTAGAGAAAATGTCCAAGGACAGAGATGGTGCTCATAATGTACCTGAAACGCAATCCAAGGGTTTTATTTATCTTTTCAAGGTACTCCAAGAACAGAAATGTACTAGTTGTAACCTTTAGACTTCTACCCAAGCCTGATATTCCCATTAATGACAATTATGGCATGTCCAAATGGATATATTATGCCAATTATGGTGAAGTGAGGCACACAAGTATAATTGAATGCCCCAAAATTTAGTCATTAGTGGAAGCAGAGGGCCGTCGAGTTTGGAACCGTAAGTGCATTTCGCTTGCAGATGGAGGAAGTGGATAAATGCATTCGCAATCAAACCTATTAGAGCTACGAATTTTGAAATTACGTGCAGGTGAATTTCTGTGCAGGTAGGTGGACAGTTGCTGTGTTCCCGCTGTGTGAAGTTCTGTCTGTCTGGTTCCTGTGCTAATTGACCAATTTCCCTGTTTTTTGTTTTTGTTTTTCTTATCTCCTCCTCCACCCAGGTGATAAACGAGTGGTTAAGCTCTCCCTCAGGTCCAAGGAAACGGGGCTCAAGTTCATCACCACCGATTTTGTCTTCTACAACTGCAGCGTCCTGCAGTCGTAAGTGTTTTCTGTTGGTATAGCAAACAGGCTTGCACCACAGAAGCAATACTGCTTTAGAGCGGCACTCTCACTCACTCCGTCTGTGCTCACTCTCTCTGCATAATGTCAAACAGCAGGGGATCTGACTAAAATTTAATTTACTGTCCCAAAAGCCCCCTGCTCTCCAAAACTGCAGCGTTTCTGAAGATGAGGATAAATAAAACATCTGGAGCATCTACTGTTTAGGTCTAACTTGCTGTCAGTTGAAACTGTTGTTAACTTTTAGTTAATATAAAAATCTAAACTGTCACAAAATAGCTGATCTATGCTGCCTGATTGCTTAAAAACATGATGGAAGGAACAGATCAGAACTGCAGAATGACAAACCCTAACCAATTCCAGGGTTTTAAAGGGACCATTTTATTTCCTCACTTTTTTTCACTGTTACATTTTCAAAGCATTTTATTCACTCTTCAGTCCGTATTTAGAAACCCACGCAAATATTACAAGTGGAACTGATAGGAAGAAAAGATATTACGAGAAAATTGTAGGATATGGGCCTTTTAAATAGTTTGTACCAAGAGACACACGCTGCCATATTACGAGGTGTTATCTGTCCTTTCTAGTTGATTGCTCCCCACATTTAACCCTTAGAAGTCGATGTTAGAGAATACATTTCACTCGTTCGTCATTATCCATATTGCCATCTGCTATTCTCAGCTTTTTATTTTGGTGAATGATACTTGTGCCAGCTTCATAATTAAGCCACCAAACGGCCCATCACAATGAGATCCTGTGTAGCGTGCTTAAATACATAGCAACGCATCATGACAACCAGACCATTCTTCCAAAATTAAAGTAGTCCATTCTGCTGCTGACAGCACTGACATCCACTCTGTTGACAAGCAACTATCTGATGTTTGCCTTCATTTTGTACATCATTCAGCTGTAAATCCAGAGATAGGGCCTCGCTGTAATGCGTCCCCACAGGGGAGAGACATGGAGATTGGGGGTGTATCAAAGCTACCAGGTAAATGGCCCCTGTTAGTAACCATATCCTTGCTCAAGACTATCAAGCTCTTTACCAGTACCATGGAATCACTCTCAGACAAGAAAAAATAGTCCTCCGTCGCAGATTGTCAGTAAATGAGGGTAATTGGTCCGGAGGTGTGAGTGGAGGCTGGGTAATTGGCGTGTACTCCAGCCTCACGCTGCTGGACCTAATATCAGCGCTTAGCCCGAGCAGGTTGGCCCGAAAGCCAAGCCTTGATTGACGAGAAGTGTGAGTGATCAGCCCAATGTGGAGAGTACACGGCCAGAGGTGCAGAACACAGTGGTGTTCTGGTCAGATTCACAAACGCTCCAGAGCGGCTAGAGACCCCGTTCTTGAACCATGATCTTACACTCTTTAAAATAAAGGCCCAAAAATTCAGTAGAGGTACCTGGTATAGAACATTCATATTACATAGATTGTTTTACATCAGTAGCCACCAGCAATACTCCTGGAGAACAACCTACCTGAACAGTTCACTTCCAGCCCTGATTAAATACGTCTTCAGATCATCAATCCACTTAATTAGTTGGATCAAGTGCGTTAGGGTTGAGCTGGAAATGCAGGAAGGTGGATCTTCAGGAACAGGCTTGGTGACCACAGGCTTACATTATGTGGAGGTTCACGAACCTTTATAAAGGTCCTTTACAATGCATATCTAGTTTACAGAAGTCTATAAGAAAATATTACGGTAAAGGTTCTTTAGGAAACTTAAATTGGTTCTTCTATGGAAGTCACAGCTCACAGTTCTGCACTAACCCAGTCCTTAAGGACTAGATAAGAACCAGAGTTCTTAGTTAAGCCTTAGGTCTAAAGAAGACCTTTTAGAAGCTGTACTTTTAAAAGGGTGTGTTACCAGGGCTCAACTCTTAGTAAGTCAGGCAGCTTGGTTAGCCTTTGCTATTATAATAATTTTGGACATGACACTTTTTGCTCCAATGTAAATAAAACCTGAGAAATGCTTTTTTTTCCCTCAATAATGTCTCTTGTACATCGTTGTATTATCTTTTTGGAGACACCTATGTCATTTCCCGTCAAAATATAACTTGCTGGTTGAATAAAAGTAACTTTAAGTCAAAATTTGCCAGGGGTATGAATAATTTCGGGCTTGACTGTACATATATACTTCTCTCTCTAATATGGTCAGTTTTGGACACGTGTTTGGTCTCTAAAGGTCAAAGTCCTTATAGGATGTTCTGTCCAGTCACCATCCATATTGATAACCATGCAGCTATTTCCAGTTGTACAAGACCGGACTTCTATTGCTTTGAATGAGCTCTATAAAATCAGAGAGTAAAGGCACATAAACCTTTAAAAACACATTTTAAATCACTTGCAAAATTTGACAAAAGCACATAAATAGTTAGTTCCATTTGCTCAGATATTAGCCAATACTAGCAAATCTTTCATGCTATTTTCAGTTATACATTATAGGCTTTATGATTCATTTCCAGCCAATGAATATTCTCAACCAATGAACTCCTGGAGAATGTAGGTGTCAGAGTCTTCCAAGATGACTTATCTAGAGGACCCTGGATTGTTCTGGCCCAATTTAAGACCCAAATGTATCTGTACCCTCGAGTTTCAGATCATTATATCACTTGGATGGGTTGTAACGGCATTTCATGAACTGCAGTGATATATGGTGGAAGGGTGGACGGTGCTGCACAGACTTTTCGAGTTGGTCATTTTCTCCTGATGACTCAGAAAATTGCAGAAAAGTGATGAGGCATCGATTTACCATCTTATTCCTTCACACGTGGCATGAGCACCCAACCAGACTCACTTTCGCAGCGAAATCGTACCAAATCCAGATGGAACTAAGAGCAGTCGGTTTACCGAGCCCACTCTGCTGGCTGTGTGTATTGGTTTGGACAGGAGTTTGTATGCGGACGCTCCGTGAGTCATTTCGGTGGGTGGAAAAGCAGCTGCTAGTCCCTGAGGCCAGGGACTCCCCATTTGTTTCAGGCTTTTCTGTTTCCATGCTGTTCTAACCATTCAGCACAGCCCTGTACATCACTTAACACAGCCAGGCAGCTCAATTGCACATTGTGAGCGGAGCTTTTGGGCCCCCCTCCCCAAAACAATTTAAACCGGCTCTGATTGTGATTAGCATCAGAACGGAGGCGAAATGTGAATTAGTTCATGAAAGAAAAGAGGCTAAATGAAAGGAGGAGAAGCAAAGATAAATACTGAAAGCTCCAAAAGCTCTGGTGAAGGCAGTCACGAGATAAAAATGATTTTCTCTTGTCTAAAAATGTTCTGGCTGAGGATGACATTGTCTTCTGGTAGAATATACATACATGTACATGGAGACAAACACATGTTCATGCACATACACACACACACACTCATACACACACACACTCATACACACACATACAGACAATCACTTGTGCGCGTGCATGCGTGTGTTCTGTGCATGTGTGTGTGTGGAAGCAGGCTTGAGCAGATCCGACAAGCTGGGCTCGCCAGTTGCCATGGCAACCCTGGTCCTGAGTGAGGCCTTCTACTTTTGCCAGTGTGGAGCTGGAGCCAGATTATTCCTGTTTCTAACAAAAGCCCTGTGGGAGCGTTTAGCCCTCAGACTGTCTCTCCACTCACACACACACACACACACACACACACACACACACACACACACACACACATATACACACACCACCCCCTACCAGACCCCTTTCCTCCATCTTTATTTCCCACAATTCTCCAGCCACATCACCCCACTTGCCCCTTTTTCTCCTCTCCAGTGCCGTAATGACCACCTGTGAACGTGAGGGATGGGCAGCAGGGTGGGGAGGGTGGGCGGTATGATTGATGGCTTTTCTTGTATAAAAGTATCCTTGCCATTTAAAGCATTTCCATTTGAAAACTATAGGCTAGTGCACGTAAGGAGAGCAGCGGTTATGAAATCTCTTATATAAACCTTCAAAAAAAAAAACACAGAAAGGAAAAAAAAACTTTTTTCTCTTTCATCCTCCCAAGCATCTGTTTGTGAGGATCGCTCCAACTCCTTTTTCCCTGCTCCTCAGCTTTGGCTCAGAGTGTGCATTCATTAACCAGCATGTACTTTGCTGCATTGATGCTCAACCTAGATTTTGGAAGCCCGTAGATTTTGTCAGTAACCGTGGAAACATGCCCGCCGCAGGGTTAGCTCTTAGTTCCCTATCTTAGATCATACAAACGTGCATAGTTTGCATTGTAAATGCTCTGACACTTGTAGCATTGTTGCTTGAGAGCCTGCTGGAGTCGTTCCAGGTTTGGGATTTTTTACTAGCCGAAGGATGGATAAGGATGTTCGGAATAAGATCTACATAGGATGAGTTATTTTACATTTTGTGTCTTAATGAATGAGGTTACATCAGAGGGGAGTTGATATTAGATCATAGTGCCGTCTCAGCTGATACTAATTCAGCGCTGTCTCAGCGGAGGCAACTTTAAAGTTAAAGTTCAGCCATAAATCAGATTAACTCGATTTTCTTCGCATCCCAAATGTAGCCCGTCAGCCAAGCCATGCTTGGTGTCCAATATGTGCTTTGTTACTTTTGCTCCGGAGCTATGAGACTAATGCAGCTTCCACGTTTTGGTTTTAGAGTTTGGTATGTTTGAGACGGGCAGGTGTCCAAGGCAGCATTTTGCCGGTGGCAGCACGGGGCATTTGCACAACAAAAATCGAAATGGCGACATTTGTGTGATCACCCAGGGCAACATACAAGCTAGAATTGCACATAATAGCAAAAGTACAGATAAAGTAAAGGCTGCTAATACCTTTCTTAGCTGTGGAGCACACATTTTTCTGTATTTGTCTCTTATATATCTTATATATCATGTACAGTACTGTTCAAGTCTTAGACAAGTGAGGAAATTTATATTTAAAGGCTCTTTAGCTGGGCAGTAAGTGATTTACGTGTTTACTGTTTCCAAACCTGGTATTGTGGAATCCCAGTGTTACAGTTAAATAGGTAGTGTGGCTTAATGAGTAATTCATAAGATTAAAGCAATGTATGGGTGGAATATATGGCATATACAAATCCATGCAATGCCTGGAGGCATAGAGGAGAAATCAGGAACTGAACTTGGCAGAAAAGCATAGTTATTAGCTAAGATAAATATCTTTAAACTATTTGCTTAGGTGCCTAAGACTTTTGCATAGGACTCTATGTGGATCAGTGTCCCAAACCACATCAGCAAGCCTGGTTGAGCTTACTTAAAGGGGAAATCTATCCTAAATTATATAAACAAAATCGTTCAGAATGTTTTGATGCCAAATTTGACCATATAGAGGAAGATATTGAGTAGAATTTTCAGGAAACAAGGTTCGCTGGCAGCAGAAAAATAGATTTTTGGCTGAATCATTCGTTTAAACTTAAGCAGTGTGTGTTGCTTTCTTTAATCCCTTCTAGTTCATGACCCACCTAAACACATTACACATGTTGATGCATGTCTGAAGTCTTACAGTGACTTTCTCCTAACGGTAGCTTGTGTGTGTGTTTGCGCGTGCGTTTGTGTATGTGTATTTGTGCATGGCCTCACTCATTTTACTCCTTTCAAATTAAGTGAATTGATGGAGGTTCAACCACATGACGCAGCATATTCCAGCCAGGGCTTGCATATCAAAGTGCAGTATTTACTGCATGTTTCTTCCTGCAGGCACGACCCGGTCTGCCTGTCGCCCTCTTTGTAAAAAAGCTCAGCCATTGAGGGCTGGATATTGCACCACCCTCAGCAGCACATTCATTCTGAAAAAGCGAGGACGCTGCGAGGTGCGGCCAGATACGGCTGCTGCAACATTAGCAAGGCCTATCACAATCCATGCGGCATTTCACACCCGAGCACTCCTTCCTCCAAAGATATTGTGTTTGCCACACACCATTGGTGGGCTGGTGAGGTGGTACTCTCTGTAATTCTGTAGAAATGGAGGGAGAGGCGAGATCATTTACACTGCAAATGGTTCAGACATTACTTAAAGAAAAAGAATGCTGTTGGGGGAGAGAGAGAGGTTGAGGAGAGAGAGACTGAGGTGTGACCGAGAGAGTGAAAAAAGGGAAAAACGAGACAGGAGACAGAGAAAGAAAGATTGAAACTGGTGAGAGGGTGAGAGATAAAAGCAGTGATTGAGAGAGACTGGTCTTAGAGAGACTGAAGTGAGAGAGACACTGGACT
This sequence comes from Hemigrammopetersius urotaenia, assembly GCA_037974485.1. Lineage (NCBI taxonomy): Eukaryota > Metazoa > Chordata > Actinopteri > Characiformes > Alestidae > Hemigrammopetersius > Hemigrammopetersius urotaenia. The sequence continues at coordinate 9,224 of JBBPDC010000155.1, read as the reverse complement.
GAAAGTGGAGAGAGTGGTTGAGAAAGCAAGAGAGAGACTGGATTTGTAAAGAGAGGGAGGCTGGTGAGAGATAAGGACAGTGACAGGGAGACTGGTCTGAGAGAGACCAATGTGAAAGTGAGAGACGTTGTTGTAAAAGTAGAGGGAGACTGTGAGGGAGACTGAGGAAAGAGAGGAAAAGAGAGACTGGATTGATAGAGATGGAGAGAGAGAGACTGGATTGAGGAGGGAGGGAGGGAGAGAGAGAAAGAGACTGGATTGGGAGAGGGAGAGAGAGAGACTGGATTGGGAGGGGGGGACTGAATTGAGAGAGAGAGAGAGAGAGACTGGACTGGGGGGAGACTGGATTAGGAGAGAGAGAGAGAAAGAGAGAGACTGGATTGGGAGGGAAAGAGAGAGAGAGACTGGATTGAGAGGGAGATTGAGGAGGGAGGGAGAGAGTGGAATGATATAGAGGAGAGCACAGAGAGAGATTATTCTGAGCAGTGAGCTCAGGGTGGGATGTGCTTGGACTGCTGAGTGCCCTCTGGGGGGGATTTTTGAAGCACGTCTCTGGAGGGAAGGATATGATTAGTATGGGACCGAGTGTACACTCCTCATACAGGCTCCAAGTGCATGCTCCCTACACACAGTCCAAATGCATTCTGCCTGTGCCTTCTCCAAGTGCTTCCTCCCAGTTCACACTCTAAGCACATAATTCAGGTGCATCTTCACCTGAAACCTGCTAGTAGCACCATTTGCTTCTTCAATATTAAAGGTTCTGTGGGTCTACACAACACTGGTGGTATTTGGGTCCTCCACGGCCAGCCCTCTAGCTGTCATTATTACAGGATAAAAACTGTGTGCTTGATTTACTTTTCTCCAGTTCAGCTATAAATTCCCATCTTATCCCATTTTCTCGTACCACAGACAAATTTTAAAGACATGGTCCGAACCCACAAATCAGTCATTTTCATCATGACAGTGCATCATTTTAATTGTCCTGCTAACTTTGTAACTAATGCTTTTCTCTTAAAGTATTTTTCTAGTTTTGTGAGGATATAATTAATTTATTATTGTCCAGTTCAGTCCTTTTACTATTGTTTGGCCTAGAAAAATACAGCAGATTACACAATTACTAGTGTGAAAGAACAGTTTGAGTGATAAAAAGGATAAACAATAAAGAGAAAAAAGGCAAAAATGAGAATATGTTGTTTATGAAGTAAGAGTATAATAATAACTGAACTACTGCTCTTTGGGCTGAGATGTCCAGATCATATCCGGATAAACTTTGACTGGATTCTCCTTACACTTTTCACTGTAATACATCGCCAGTATGGCCAAATAAAGTCACTTGCAGGGAACATCAACAGACACATCTTTTCTGCTTATAAAAAATGCTTTTCACCTGGTATGAGTAGTGTGTACGTTGTGAAATACTGGAAGAAATTGTGTAAAACAAGTGATGAATCATTTGGCGGAGGAGGAGGCTTTGTCTTGTAGCTGCTGTGATAAACACACTCTTTGGTTTACCTAATGATAGTGTGGTGTTCGCTTTTGAAGTAGTGTGAAGTTAGCAGTATGAAGTAAATTAGTTATTAGTTATTAACTGTTGACTGGTGAGTTTAATGCTAAATAGCTGTAATCTTTCTGTTGAGTAGCATAATTGTTTGTGACATGTCAATCAAGAAATATGAACAGATAATTACCAATAACAAAACGTAGTGGCACATTCTAAGCTTGCTTACAAATGATATGTTTCTTCGGAACTCGTCTTTGTGGAGATGTTAAGTAGGCTTGTTTGCATGCTTTCCAATACTGTATGACACACCGCTATTAATTACAAATGAATAAAAGTATGCACAGGAACATTCAGGATCATCCTGGGCTAAAGTGGGAGCATTTTAACAGTCCAGGATGCTTAAACACCGCCAAACATTCTCCCAATTCCCCGGCTATGTGTTTCATGGTTCCACTTGCTTGGGAGATGTACAGGTGTGCAGTGCCTGCACTGCTCCGTGGGGCGTAATGCCCTTAATTGGATCCGTCGTTAAGGCCAGAGTCAAATCAGCCTTTTCAGGCCTGCAGTTAATGAGCAATTGAAAGGCGGCTTGAAAGTGTCTGAGGTTCAATGGCCCTCGAGGATTAATTGTGCATGTCGAAAGTGAAAGAGGAGCTATTCGTGACATATTGAGCGGTCAGATTTTCGCAGCGGCATCTTTACTCACCCTGCGTGAGCGTCCTCGGCGCCGGAGCTAATGTCTGACCCGGGGCATGCTCAAGATGTTAGCATGCTGGAGACGCGAAGGGACTTCATTGAGAATCTTCACGAATGTCCCTGATGTATTGGCTTCCGGAGGGAGCCTCTTTTAATCTTGCGCGTGATTTCGAGCTCTTCTGCCGAAGGTTTCGCCGCCATCTTGGCCCCCATTTACCCTCTTGTGCATACACACACACATACACACACACAAACACACAGCTTTTTGTTCCACATTCACAGTATTTGCAGTGTTTCATGGATCCTTAATGTGTTTCGTCCCTCTCTCACTTCAGTTCAATGGGCTTTTATGCCAGGGAAAAAATAAACAGTACAAATGAAGGCAGTAGTCTAAATGGGAGCCAGTTTGGTTCAGTCAGATAATTTAAATGATGAAGGTCTTTTCATTTGGCTCGCCCATGAACCAACACTCACATTCTTTCTTAATGTCTCTCTCTCTTTCTTTCTCTCTCTCTCTCTCTCTGTCTATCTCTCTCTCTTTCTCTCTCTGTCTCTCTCTTCCCCTCTCCCTGTCCAGGTGCTCGTCGTGTGTAAGCAGCCCTTTTGCCTGTAACTGGTGTAAATATCGCCACATTTGCACCAACAATGTGGCCGAATGCTCCTTTCAAGAGGGTCGAGTGAGCAGCCTGGAGGTAAGAGACGAAACCCCAAGCCCAGAAACCCTCTAAAACAAGAAGCAGTCTCAACAAATCTTACCATGCTCAGTTTGTCTCTATGAATCATTCTGACTCACCAACTCATTCTGTCTCAGACACTGAATTCAGAAGACCCCAACACCATGAAGTGACTTGTGCACTTGTCCCCTGTCAGAACAATACAAATACATTTATTTTTTGCCTCCATTTCCATCTAACTGTATATCCTTTAAAAAATCTGTGCAAGTGTTAAAATTAATGTAAAGTATAAGGGCATACTATTTCTGAAAATGTTATTTTTTTATATTATAAAGTCTCAGGTACTGTTTAAAAAGGCCCAGGTGGCCATTCTTCCCTTAACCAGAGTTTGTCAGAAACCATGTAAGTAATTGTGAGACTTCATAAGAGCTTGTTTAAATTCTACATTAGTCTTGTAGCTTCAGCGCAAATCTAAACGAGTACAGCTAAAGTTTCCCTGATTGAAAAGCCAATATATTTTAATAATATAGGTATTCATTTCTGAATGGGTTTTTCTAGCCTTGCAGTAAATTAATCTGGGCCGAATTTTTGCACCTTTGGAAGTTAGAGCCTATAGAGAGTGAAGTGGCTTCTGGATGGATATTTTTTTTACTTGAAGAAACAAAGTGGAGGAACTGCTCCTTCCTCAGTAGCTGTCTGTGCTTCACCCGAGTGTAGAAAACAGAGACGAATGCCTTGCATGACCAAAGCAAACTTCAGACCTAAAATACACTACATTGACAAATGACTGTTTTTCAGGGTTTCAGGTAGGCCCCTTACTAACAGGGTAACCTTAATATTTCAGTATACCAAGACATTTTGGACAACGTCATGCTTCCAACTTTGTGGGGGAAGAACCTTTTCTATTCCAGCATGACTGTGTCCCAGTGCACAAAGTAAGGTCCATAAAGACATGGCTGGGTGAGTTTGGTGTGGAAGAACTTGACTGGCCACACAGAGCCCTGACCTCAACCCCATCCAACATCTTTGGGATGAACTGGGACGGAGATTGTGAGCCAGGCTTTCTCATCCAACATCAGAAACTCCAAAATCTTGTGGAAAGCTTTTCGAGAAGAGTGGAAGCTGTTATATCTGCAACTCCATATTAAAGTCTGTGTATTCAAATACAATGTCATGTAAGTCCCTATTGGTTTAATGGTAATACGTCCCAATATTTTTGTCAATTTAGTCTTAACTACGCTTGTATGAATTTGCTTTAAATTATCATCCCTCCCCAGGCAAAATTCAGCTTTAACAGACCTCATTTACAAATGACATTCTAACACACTATCAGATTGTAATGTCCAGTGTTGTGATACAGACGAGTGAAAGATGTATTGTCCAGCTCTGCTCTGCATGGTTATTTGTCCACTTCCAGTAAATGTGAAGGGCAGGGTTCATGTGAGCAGGGTGTGAATGGTAGCGTAGCCTGGCTCTGTCGGAGACAGGAAGCGGAACAATAGCGCTGCTTGTGTCTACGGTACACATGTGACTATAGCGCCCTGAAGCCTCGTGGCCTTCACTAACCCCAACCTGACCAACGGCCTTTGAACCTGGAGCTCACACACAGTGCTCTCACTGAGACCCAGTGCATGTTGTGTGCTTTAGTTTAATTCATACAATCCCTTCTTTCACTGAAAAGGGCCACTGAACTTGCTTGATTTTAGCTTTTTATTTGACCCAAAATCAAATCTTTTGCATTTCGAGTCTTAAGACATGCACACACACATGAGATTGTTTCCCTCAGACACACAGATACCATTTAGTTGATAAAAGAAGTCAGTGTTGCCAGTGTTTTGCAGAACAAAAGGAATGAAAATCCAATTTTCCATGAGAGTGTTTTTTAAAGAACTGCTGTTTGAACATTAAGCCAAAGTGCTTTTTCAGCTCGTCCCGTAGCTCTGCCTCCACAAAAAACAGTGGAATTTAGTTCAAACCGTTTATTCATAAAAAACATTTATACGAAATGAATAATCTAGATTCATTATCTAGAGCCTAGATTAAAGCAGTAGTTCGATGACAAAATTAGACTTTCACAATTCCCTGCATTCCCCAAATGTAGAGGATCAACCAGGACATGTTCAGAGTTCATAGACTACAGTATCAAAAGCGCATCTGTTTGAAATCCTTCCATGCAGTTTCCTCTGTTCTGATTGGTGGGTTGTAAACTCACAGCTCAAAATTGCAGAAACAAACACCATAAACAATATTATGGCTGATCAATAACATATGAGGTAAGTGGAAAACTGTATATTTTATGTGACTCTTCTCTTTGAGAAGGTGTGAGGAGGTAAACCCAATTGGCCGAGGAGGTCGGCGGTCCTTGTTTGTGTGTGTTCATTTGTTCTCTGTGGCCTGCAGTATATGAGCTGGGCTCTAGCGTTTGATGTTTGACTTCGTGTCGTGTTTCTTGCCAAAATCCTGTTGCGGTAAGCAAAACCCTAGTCATAGCTCCGATTTGGCTCCGCTTTAGAAAAGATTTACATCTTTTCTTTTGCCCTTCCTCCTGACCCCTGTCTCTCACACTCACTCTCTCTCGTTTCATTCTTTTTTCATCTCTCTCACTCTTTTGTCTCTCTCTCTCTCTCTCTCTCTCCCTCTCCCCCCACCCCCTCTGTGTTGTTACACACTCCACTGAGCTGGGAGCAGTAAGTTGAAAGGTTGAGGTGATGGACAAGAAACTAGTGCTGCTTTCTCCCTCTCCATCACACGTTTTTCTGCTTGACAACTACAAAAGCACAGAAAAACGAAATGTTTTTCTCACTGCTAAGACTGAATGATATGGATAGAATACTAAACTATTATTGTTATTATATGCTTTATTAGGAATTATGCTAAACTTTTAGACACATGAGCTAACTTCCTCAGTAAAAAAAAACACTATTAATTGATTAAATACAAATAGCAATAAATCAAGTAGCAGTTTTACATTTACCTAAACAAACTTCTCCTTAAGGATACCCAGTATCGCTCATGTGCATTATTCTTTTTTTTTTTTACTAAATTGATGTGTTTGCATTTATTTTGGTATTACATGATGTGTTTATTTTACCCACAGAAATACACTAATAACCCAAACAAATGTTTTTAAACAATTTGCTTCATGCCTAAAGGGCTTTTTTGTATGACAAGCAACAAAAATCGCTCGCCGGTCCGCCCATCTCTCCACGCTTCCCATGTGAAAGGTCAGCACTCAACTACTCATAGAAGCTTTTTATACAAAAACCGCTCCCATCTCTAGTGCGGTAACCATGGCGACGGTAATGCTGGCACAGCTATCGCGTGTCCAGCGTAGGTTGCACACCTATTTTAAACACAGAAATAGGAATAATAATAAATATTAAAAACAGAGAGCCATCAACAACAAGGATGAGGCACTCCTTTTTTTCCCCTAGAAATAACAGCAATTTCATTGGCTACTGCCAGCAGGACCCTTGCATCACAGGCACTGAAACACTTTCACTCTGAAGTGGACAGGGAGTGTGCTTCTCTTAGTGACCCACGTGATTTTTTTTGGGAGGTCAAGCCTCACTCGTTTTCTTTCCAGCACCCTCTTAATGGGAATGATTGGGATTGAATGAATGTTGTTTATCCTGTGAAGGACCCTTAAGACTTGCACAGTGCTGTGTATCAAAACACTGTGACAATGTCACATGATATTTTTGAGCAAAACAATTCACTTTTAATCAAATAAATGTACTGACTTGCTCAGACACCCAGAGAATGTCTGTGATTGGTCAGGATACTTAAAGCACACAGTAATGTGGTGTTTGTTTAGAGAGTTCATTTGCATATTGTAGCAATATCAATATTGCAGAGACCACTATTGCAATTACAATTAATAAACGATATATTATGTAGCCTTGCCTGCTGCCTTGTTGTACTGCCTACATTAGTTTGCTTGCTTTCTTTTTCATCATTGCTACAGTCATCATTGTGCCCTAATAACATAACTGAGTGTCACTGCGGCAATATGAATATTAATCATAACAAAGTGAGAATACCTGCTCTTCAGCGCAGTAATTGTGCTACAACGGCTGACCTGTTTGGTCAATCGTGAAGTCCCTGTAGCTGTGACTTTCTTTAAAATGGGACTCCCTGAGTCACATAAATATTTCATAAAAGTCAATACTGCTTTTTTTCTCTTTAGTCATAGTTCCAGCGGCTGGCAGGCGAGAAGCCAAGGCATTTTCATATCTATAATTCTGATGCTATTTCAATTAGAGAAATCATTAACTATGCATATGCTAACTATGCAGGCGCTGCAGAGAGAAACGAGGTTAATTGGATCTGTAATACAACCACAGAGATAATAACGCATAATGATAGTCAGATGAAAGATGAAAAATAATTTGACATGTGATTGAGGGCTAATGTAAGCACAGCGGCAGAGTAACTCTCACGATTAGCGGCCTGCTTACTTCAGAGAGAGACCACGGGCACGCTAACGCTAGCACGCAGGAAGAGAGAGAGAGAATTAAGAGAAAAGGAGAACAGCATCCTTTTCTTTTGTCGTTTCGGGGGCGGGGTACACGCGCCCTTCGGCTTTTGGCACATTTTAATTTTACACTTAACTGAACATCAAAGAGATTCCTTATCAGAGTCAGCCAGCAGCACTGAGATATGCCCATCTCTCTGTCTTTTTTTCTCACTCCATACTCTCTCTCTCTCTCTCTCTCTCTGTTTCTGTCTCTCTGTCTATCTCTCTTTCTCTCTCCAAACACCTTCATAACAAGGCCTGACAATCTTCTTATCTCCCCATACTTTCTCTCTCTCTCTATCTCTCTCAGTGTTTCTCACTCTTTGCTCTGTCTCTCTCATCCTCCCTCTCTCTCTCTCTCTCTCTCTCTCTCTCTCTCTCTCTCTCTCTCTCTCTCTCTCTCTCTGTCACTTGTAAAAGAGTTAGTCAGCGAAAAGTGGTGAGTCATCCAATGTTGATACTGGAGGGAAGAATGGTGGAAAAGCAGGCCAACAGATTCCCTGCACCACCACCCCCACTCCACCACACGCGTGCACACACACACACATACATACACATACTCTCACACGCACTCTCACACACACGCACGTCATCAGTTCAGGAGCTTCATCCCAGGCTTTTTGCTGCTGGCTTAGCTGAAATGTGCTTGGTGTGGTGTATCATATGGAGTAGAGCCTGGAGCAGAAGTGTGTGTTGATGTGGGCAGAAAACATGCAGCGAGTCGTTTTACTCTGGCCCTTTTTTCTGTGTCTGCTCCTGCATCACAGTGTAAGCCAATAGCCTTGAATTCTTAATGATATAATTTTGTCTGGATTCATAAAGCCACTTCTGTGGAAACAGACCTCCTTCTTGAGGCATGCTTGTCATCTTTTTTTATTTTTTCATCAAATCAGCCACAAAGGCTGTGTAGAAGATTTTTATTTTGACTGAAAAACAGAAGGGAGTTTGAATGCACAATCAGTTACTGCAGTACTCACTGTTTGAACAGTTAAATTAATGCTACCCTGCTTTTCCCAAGGTGGTGAACCTTGGGCTGGAAAACCACTACATACCGGACGCAGGGCAAAAGTACAGTCAGTATAAAAAAAAGCCAAAAATACTCCTCATGTACATGTGCAATATGAACATAAAATACAATAAAACACAAAAATGCACTATTTAACTTGTAAACTGGGTCCAATATGACAATTAGCAATTATTCTGTTAGAAGAAAAAATGTCTACATACATCCAATTTGAATACATTATGCAGCGTTAAATGTCTGTTGATGTCTGTTTACTAGTTCCAAACTTCACGCCAGTTTTCAGGGCCTGGTTTTGCTAAGCTGTGCTTCATTGAATTAAAGCAGATGCTGGTGGGTGACGGAATGATCAAATCTGGGCAATGGCTGTGGGTCTTAAGGAAAATTCCAAACACTGACTTCGGGTTTAACAGGTTCTGTGTAAAAATATGAACTACTTTATAGAAAATGAGAAATTCATTTTACTTTTTCCAGTATTTGTGTGTTCATAAATGGTGTTATATGTACGTATAACTGAGATAAATGGGTTTAAACAGTCTGCTTAAGAGCTTTTCACAGCACTGTATATAACTTGGCCAAGGGTTACAGTGCTCCATATGTTTATTGCATTCCTAAATTCATACTTGTCTTAAAGCCTTTATCTTGTCCATACTTTACTTTATTTTAATAGTAACACAGTGTCAGAAACCACATAAGCAATCTGCTGAGTACATTAAGGGGGAAATTTTAGGCCAAAATACCACTTTGAGGTGTGTGTGTGTGTGTGTGTGTGTGTGTGTGTGTGTGTGTGTGTGTGTGTGTGTGTATGTGTGT
>JBBPDC010000153.1:14713-35990 GCA_037974485.1 Hemigrammopetersius urotaenia | reverse complement strand
CAAGACCCTTAACCCCAAGTTGCTCCTGGGAGACTGTCCCCTGTAGTTAGAGAATGGAAGTCGCTTTGGATAAAAGCGTCTGATAAATGCCATAAATGTAAATACCATCACACATCTACACACACCATTGTACTTCTACAGACCTTCACACACACCATCATACATCTACACACCTTCACACACCATTGTACTATCATACTCACCTTCACACACACCATCATACAATCTACTTACATTTTGTAGCCAGGTTTATTAGATCCATGTCACATAGTGTAATTTGTAATCATCATAAATGATTGCTGAAATCAAACTCAGGCACAGTTGTGTGCAAAAACTGGAGAAGCAAAGAGATGTTTTTATTTAATTGCCCTTATCCACTCGAGGAGAGCTCAAGCTAATCAAACAGAGATGTCTGTGGCATATTTCTGACTGCTAGGGCGCTCTCTTAGGAAGTCTCAGGAACAAACGGGGAGGTAATGCATAATGAAAGGGGTGTTTGATGATGGGGCATTGAAATGATGGGGGATTTGTTAATGTTTTCATATCACACATCAGACTCACAGCCTTAGAATCCCCTATCACAAGCTCAGACAGAGAAAAGCTGCGGATGCTCATCATGTCAGTCTACGTCACTCAAGTGCTCCAACAGCTGTCGAGCAACAGCTCTTTGTTCGCCCCCTAACAAGCGGCGGCCGCGTGTTCATTTTGTATTGAGCCAAAGGGAACAAGCACAAGGCAGCCTATTTAAAGCGGCCTGCTCTCTTTTATTTGGAAAGAACATTCCCGTTAGAAGCCACACTGACGATCTCAATGGGGCAGAGATATTCAGAGCCAATCTAGGCGCATCAGGTCCTAATAATGCACAGAAACAGACAAATTAAGCATAGCTAACTGTACAGTAAATTGGAGTAATGTGCGAGGCTTAGCATTTGTGATGACAGGGGCCATAGCCAATTTCATCCACTGGTGTTATTCCTTGAAATGGGCCGAATACTGTCAGGGGCATAATAGCGGCGTGATTCACATGCGTCATCACTCTTTCACCACGGACAAAGACGTCATCCATTTTTCTCATCAAAACAGACAGACCGTCATATTTTCCAGCGCTCTGAGGTGAGGCGAAAATAGACATGAAAAGGCTGAGTGGAACAACAGAGACCCCAAGGTACCACTGCAGTGTCAAAAAGAGAAAAGAGGGAGGTGTGTGTGTGTGTGCGTGCACGTGCGGCTGCGTGGGCCTATGGGCAAGGCGGAGACAGAGAGTGTATGAGGTAGGGGGTAGAGAGTGGAGCTCAGTCCTTGTGATGTGGTCTTTTGTTTTCTGCCTTTGAGAGCGATTGGAAAGAGGATCCGCGGTGGCTGAGAGAGCGGCTGAAAGAGAGCAAGAGGACAAAAGGAATGAGATATGACTGCAACTGGGCCTCTGGGTCTTTGAAGCCTTACTGCATCCATAGATCTGCCCCTCTGCAAACATACACACACACACACACACAGACACCCACATGCCTGATGCTTCACCACTACCTTCCCTCCATTGTCATGCATGGCGCGAAAGGGGACAGGCTCCAGAGAGGCTGGCACACAGAAAAGGCCATCCCAAACTCCATGCATTATGAATCTCACCCCATTTCCAGGCTGGGGCTCATCTGTGCTTTGAGAATTTCCCTTCCCAAATCAAACCAGATTTCCATATGAATCTAATATGAAAGTGACCCAGAGGCCTTGGAGGAGTAGCCGGGTGGGGAGGAGTCATGCAAAGTACTTGGAGATGAGAAATCATATTGCATGTAAAATTTAATCCACCTAAGAGAAACAACAAAGAGTATAACAAACATTAAACACTGTTTTCTGCCTTTCATGGCATTAGTAGGTGAGTTCAAATTAAAAACTGTAACTTACTATTGGAAGAACCAATAAAAATAATGAAGAACGTATAAAAATAATTAAAACGTTTGAATACGTTTAACAATGTGGTTTTTTTTTTCTAAAATGACATTTCAGCGATAAAATAGCATTTAAGTGATGTATTTGCACAGTATTTTGTCATTTTTTAAGGTTTAAAGTTGAAGTTTGAGATATTTTTTGGTAAAGGCTGGAATTTGATGTATTACATACAAAGATAAGTGGCTGATTTGGGAATTCTCCATACTGTTTCTCAATAGACTGCACAAGCAGGCAAAACAAATGGAATGTCCTGAAACGGTTTTACTATTTAAAACCAGCTGTTTGATATTTAGTTGTTCATTAATTGTTGTTTTTATGAATTTTCACTTTGTGAAGTGTTGCTACATTGCTGTCATCAAATATGTGCTTAAAGCTCATGTAGCTTCGAGCAGCTGGATATCTATTCATAGCATATCTTTTGAGGTAGTGGGACTAAATTAGGGCAATCAGTTGCAGTATACTGTCAATTCAAAGGTTTAACTGCACTGACTTAATTACACTAAGAGATAAAGTGAAAATATTTATGTGATCTTTATCAATAATTTAAACATTATGCAATTGAATATATAATATCTGTGTCATAAAATATATGAATGCAGTTCAGTTGGGCAACCCAAACTCATTTTGTTTCAAATGTTTTTTTATGTAACATTTATACTGTGATTTTTGTTTAAGTTGCTTGTAGTGATGTAACATTTGGCCTCTGCAACTCTTTGCTTCGACCTGTAGTGAGACAGGGGACCAGATTTTATATTTAAGATCTGAGATTTCTTTCCTGTTGTGTGTGAATGTTTACCTCCTTAGGCATTTAGGCTGAATGCCAAATTCCCACAATAAATGTGAATGATAGGCAGTATTAGATTTAATCATCGCTTTGTTTTGTGAGATTGCCAGACAATCTCAGCGTGATTGTTAGGTTAGAAACTCAGAATGGCTGTGCCGGATCCTTGAGGAATTTTTATATATATATATATATATATATATATATATATATATCACCGACTCAATGACTCAGACAGTGATGGTGTGAGATTTTAGTAGCCTGGAGTCATAGCAGGAGCTGCAGCACTCTCATTGGCCCTGCTGCCAGATGCCCTGAGCACTATGGACCAAGGGAGCTGTGGCCTGGCTGGATGAGAAGGCATCTCCTGCTAGAATCCTGAGCCCAAGCCCAGAAAGGCAGTGTGCCTCAGGCAATGTGCACCTATGGCCAGTCTGATGAAAGTGTTATATATACATATATATAAAAAACACAACATTGGAGAAACCATATCTGAAAAAAAAACACACACACTGCAAATCAGCTATGGAAACACCCATAGAAAAACTACAGGAGAGCTGCTCTTAAGCAGGTAATTAAGAACTATTAACCTCTGCTCTGTGTTGGAGGAATCTCATTTGGTAACCGGCTTAGTCTGAGGCGGGCAGTACGTGGGGCTCGCCGCACCCCTAATGGCCTGCACTAAACTCGTAAACAGAAAAGTTCAACAGCTGACTAATATGCCAGGAATGCTGTGGAGATTAGCAGCAACCGAGTGAATGAACACAACCTTACACCACGGGATAATTCAGCCGTAAGAGATGATCCAGCGCCGAAGCCCTGGATTTGCCCAAGCCAGATGTTACGAGCTGCAGGTGCTCGTGCCATGTGTGCCCGCATGATGAAGCAGGATTTATCTCGCTTTGGCCGTCACGGTTATCAGGGTCTGTTCCGTTCCTGCTGTTTCGGTCTAAAGCAAAACGGCCAGGTTACATAAGCACCACACACACTTCTGCCTTCCCAGGTGCTGTTTACATGTAGCTGTGAGCGCACCATGACAGGCTGAGAGCAAGAGAGCTTTACAGTCATCTTCTGCTGCTGCAACATTGGGGGCGGCCAATCTGTCACTTACAATCTGCAGGGCCGAGCTAAACGAGACCGGAACGGCCGAATGCTCATTCTCAGCATTTCTCACCTTCCGTCCACTCCCTCCGCGCAGGTGGCCGTGAAAGGACGGAACTCTGTCGCCCTCTGGAAGAGTTCCGCAAACAGGATAGCAGCAAGTGTGACGGACCCCAACGGCCATACACAGCCTAATGTGGCCAAATGCTGAAGTTTTCACTGCTCACTGAGCCTGACTCAAATGGCTTGGGAAAACTGACCATGCTGCAAGTGAATGAACGTCATATTGGACATCTGACTCTGCATGGCTTTTTTGAAATATTTGTGACTCAAAGCTCTGCTTGAGTTTGTTGTGTAATGCATTTCCCCAGTTGAGTTCACTAAGAGTCTCAAAATTATTTCATTTAGATTTTTCTAGTTGATTATTTCCATGAAAAAATGGAGCTTTGTAGCCACTTCTGCAGTCTCTTTGACATTCTGCTGCTTTACCTGCCATAACACAGGGCACCAGAAAATGTATTAATAATTGATCGCCTCCTGTCTCTCTCCATCTTGCATCATCTGTCAACAGAATCAGCATACAATTACATCACCCGCTGTGCTTTTGTGTTTACAAAGTGAGTATTAGATGAACTACTCAGGCTCAATAATTCTCTTTTAGGCACAATTAGTCTTGCATTGTCTAATAGCATTCATTCCTAAGTAATTTGAGGTAAAGGCTGATCTGTTTGGAAATCCGTGCGTGCGTGACTAATAATGCCTTATTTCCTTATTTGAATCTCTTGAGCTGTGCATGTGTATGCAAGTCTGACATAACTGAGATTACTTAAAGGCCCCCAGAGGACAGAGCAGAAAAAAGCCAGCAATACAGAATAGCAGGTGAAGCCGAATGGAATTTTCCAACACTTTAAACTGAACTCAACTCAAATAAGAAGCGGTTAAGGTGATGGGCTATTAATGCATTGTGCTCTGCATATGAGAGTTTGAATGCCATGTTGATAAATAACTATTTCCTACAATTTCTTTCTAAATATAACTCCAGACTAAGAAGACTGGGCTCAAAGCTAATGCGAAATGGCGAAGTGACAAAGAGGCTAATCCAGTCATCAACATTTTTACTTCCAATCACTTCCAAGCATCTCATTCATAATTTCAGTGTATAGAACTGTGTGTTTCAAAAATACTCCCTCCAAATATGGCTCTTTTAAAGAAATTCAGGTCTCAAGTTAGAGAGAAGTCAATAGTTGGTTATGAGGCTAACATTAGCATTAATTGTCAACAACTGTCATCAACATACGTCTTAGCACTTTTCACTTGTCAGTAATTGTTTCAGTGCATATTATGATGGGGCTTCCAAAATTTCCCCCCCAAATATGCCTCCCAGCTATGAAAATTGGGCTAAAAGCTACAATGAAATGGACAATGCTAACCCAGGTATCAGCGCTACCACTTTCATTCACTCTTCTGCAGCTCTAGTTTCTGAATATCAGTTGTTTTGCACCAGTCTGCCTTTAAGCCATTTTGTTGAAGAAAGCCCCTAGGATGCCCAGTGGTGTTTGTCCCAGATCTTCTGTTATGCTACACAGCAGCACCCAGGCCCAGTGACAGCTGCTTCTTTTGGCTTGGCTTTGTCAGAAGTCCCAGAGTTGGCTTTTTGAGAAGCAAGAGCAGAGAGCCGCACCCCATATTGAATTTCCTTTGAACTGTTTGCAGCTGACAGGGATTTTAGAGAAAGCCTGGCTCTTTTTGGTAATACGATGGGCTTCAAGGTGGATGGGCGAGTTTCAGACGTACGCGGGTGTGTGTGTGTGTGTGTGTGTGTGTGTATGTACTAGAGGGTCAGTCTGGTTCGTCTAAAGGAAATAATCTCATTCTTTCTGCATCAATGCCACTAATGACTCGGGCTCTCCCACTGCTCTGGGAGCATGAGGAGACCAAAGCAGTCGTGTGTGAGTTCTGAATTGCATGGTGGAGACGCAGAGGTGATTCTCTTCATCACAGAGGCTGTTTGCTATTCTCCTTCCTTAGATCTGAACAGTGTGCTGAACCTCTAATCCTGCACGTTTGTTTGTTATTCCTTTCTTTCATTTTTTTTTTTTGGTTTTTAGATGAGCGGCATATTGTTGCTTTCCCCAAATGATTCTTAAATAATTCATATATGATTGGTTGTATCTCTCTAGAAACAAACATTTAACTGGTATTGAACCTTTCAGTATACTAATCAAAAGTTCTTTACATGCACAAATGATTCCTAAAAGTTGTTTGTGCATCTTTTGAATAAGATCCCTATGGAAATAAAAGTGGTTCTTGTAACCCTTTTGGTTCCTTTGGCATCTTTATTTTTAATAATGCAGCCTCTCAGAGAGAGCACTGACTGCATGGCCCAAACTTTGACGGGACTTCCGATGTCACATGAGGCCACTGGAAACTACAGGCAGATTACATGAAAAGCATCCACCATGTGTATATTATGTAACACACACAGACCTCTACTGTATAATTTTAGTGCATGCCAGTTCCATATTTCCTCACATGTAGGTATTTATTCATGTACTCTTGCTCAACACATTGTGATGTTGTTTAATTATGCACTCTGAACAGTGTGGATATGTCTTAATTGAAAATTTACTGGCCAGATGTTGCCAGACGTTCCGTAATGGCACTTGTGAGCGCACTGCGTAGCAACAGAAGTCAGGTTCAGATTTCAGTTATGACATTATGACACAGGCTGTATTGTATTTGGGAAAGACAAGGCTATAGGGAACCCATGCTTCACTGCCACATTATACCTTGTTCAAGCTCTAGCTGTATGTCTGCTGCAATTTTCCCCTCAAAGGCCTTCCTTCATATGACATTTCTCTCTACAGAGCATTCAGGAATGTCATAATCACTCTGCTGACTTTCTGTGGAAGTAAGAGTCAGATATAAAGCTCTGGATCTCTCGTTCAAAGCTTCAAAGAGTTTAATTTCCTCTGCACGTTGGTCCAGACCTACACACCTGTATGTCTTTTTAGGCCTTGATTTATGTGACATGTTCTTTTTAAAAACCTAAACATGCCTGTAATGCTGGTGTCCTTGCTCCTCAGTGGTGAAACAAACTTGCCTCTGAACTCCACTCGTCATATTCGCTCAGTCTGAAGACTCTTTAGGTGCTATTTATGTAACTCTATGTTGCACTTATTGCCACTTACTGTGTCATTTCTCTTTCTAAAGGTTTGTTTGAATACTTTTTAATTGGTTCTTGCAGTATATCTATGTACTTTGCATTGCTTTGGCACATTTAAAGTCTCTCTGGCAAGGGCATCTGCATAATGATGAAATAGAAATGCGAATGTATACAAGCCCAGCAGGAACCTTCAGTCTTCATGTGCTCCTCTGAGCATGACAGAGCTAGACGTTTAAGAAAATTCAGTGCAGGACGTCATATACATTGCAGGAGCTGATGCCTACACCATTCTAGGTTTGTTATTGCTTGTTATTTTCTCATTATGGCAAAAGGTAATAACTGCCAGACATGGTAAAATACCAGCTCAGACAAAACCCGAAGCCATGTCTGATCCTTAAGAGGGGGGGGGGTTCAGCTTGATAATGATTCATCAGAACAGCATGAAGCCCTCTGCTTTTTCTTGGCATCACCTCATTAAACCAAATGCACAATACTCTCTCACTGACCACCACTAAACAGACGACGTGCTAACGAAACACCAAAGAATCTGTGAAAAAGGCATTGCAGGGTGTAAAAACAGCAAAGAACCTTGGAAAAGGTGTTATGGGGAGTATAAATAAACAGCTGCATTGCTCTAACTATGAGGCTGAAATGTTTTTTTCAACCCATTCTAACATGTTCTTTCCACTTGCTTGTTTTTCAGTTTCACCAGCGGTGGCTCTCAGTCACTCTTGCTTGGGCCTTTCCCACCCATTAGCACAACACATTGGCAACAGAATCTTTAATTGCCCATGATAAGCTCTTAAAGTGCATCTATTCCCAACTGTATTTTTGAGATCACATTGCAGTTTTTCAATGGAGCTTCTCCCCTCTGTGGAACAAAAACGCAGTGTGTGAGCGGCACGTGCTGAGAGCTACATGAGGCGCTCGCAGGAAAACACAGAAACCAGAGCACAAGCTCAACAAATATCCAAGTAAGTGGGTCAACGGGAATCCAGCGCACCAAAATATCCCTCGATAAGAGACAGGTGAGTGTAATATTACTTCCATAATCTAGATTAGAAGTGATCATTACAAAGCACCTCTGACTGGTATTTTAGCACAAGAGCCTGGCAGATTGTCCTACCAGCTGTAAGCGTCACATGGCCCAGCTGGGAGCTGAACCGGAATTTCATCAGGACCACCACATGTGTCACCTACAGGTGAACCCTAGGAGAGAAATGCAATCATGCTTCCATTAGTATACATGGTGTTTATGGGTCCCAGCTGTAAACCAAAATTGGTATATCAAATTTAAGTTTATTATACTTGATATATAGTACTAGTGTATTAGTAGCTAATGTATATTTTATGTATATTTACAGCTGGTGGCCTAGTTCAAAGTCAAAGTGAACTTTATTGTAATTTCAACGTATACAAGTATAGAGGGAAACGAAATGGCGAGAGTTCTGGATCTGCAGTGTACATACAAATACTCAGTGCAATAGAAGAAATAAATGAAAAATGAAGAAAAATGTAGAAATAATATAGACAGACAAGACAAAACATTGTGCAAGACAAACAGCGCAATCAGACAGTATATAGTAATCTATTAATCTATGGTATGTGCAAATATATTAATAAACTATACATTTACAGTAAAGTTATTAGGGAGCTGTCCCTGCAATCAGATGGTCATGGGTTCGAATCCCAGGACTGCTAGTGGCACTACTGAGGTGCCTTTGAGCACGGTACCGTCCCCACTCACTGCTCCCTGGTACTATGTCCCATTGTTTGGCTTGATGAATGGATTAAATGCAGAGAAGAATTTTGTGCTGTTCACACTGTGTGCTGAGGTGTGTGGAATTTGCATTAAGTTTGCAAATAAATTCTCAAGAAGTACCAGGAAAAGAATACGAAAAATATAATTATGTTCAAATAAAACTAAAAACATTGTAAGTTCACTAGTAGCCTTTAGTCATAGTTTGATATTACAAAGACTTGATGCTGTTAAGAATAGGGCATGTTTTAGTTCTCATAGCGCTAGGGTTTAGAGTAAAATTAAGACACAGTAGGAGGTACTGAGTAATGATATCACGCTGCACATAATTTGACTGCACAATTTTGATGATTTTCTAACGCCTCCGCCGCTCCTGGCCGCACTGCAGCCAGCACCTGATGGTAAGCCGTGTGTTGTGTGGGAAGCTAGTACTCATATTACCAAATACTGGCATTATAATTGTGTAATGCAGGGCCATTTTAGTGAGTGCTAGCCAGGCACCCTGTGTCTCAGACCAAAAGCAGGGCGTATGACGAACCCATTTAAAGACTGTTCATAACTTCACAAAGCTTTATGTAATGACTGCCCTTAGTTGCAAATGTTGGCTGTGAAGGTGTAGGTAAACAATGCACGATACATTTACATTTACGGCATTTAGCAGACACTTTTATCCAAAGCGACTTCCATTCCCTACCTACAGGGGGCAGTCTCTCCCTGGAGCAACTTAGGGTTAAGGGTCTTGCTCAGGGACCCAGTGGTGGTATGCTGAAGGTAGGATTCGAACCCATGACCTCTTGGTCCAGAGGCAAGTATCCTACCCACTGAGCTACCTCCACCCACAATACCACAATACCATGTACAAATGTCTTTCTTGGCAATGAATACTTTGTCAAAACAGTAATATATGCATAGATATTTCACCAGATAAAAGCAATATATTAGCATGTTCAGTGCTGTAGGTAAGTAGTTCAACAGTGGCACAATTTGTATTTTTGACCATTTGTATTTTTCGCAGATCCTTTACAGTTGTAGTAGTAGTCATCACCTGATCCTAGGTCTGTAATGTAGATAAGATAAGATAAGATAAGATAAGATAACCCTTTATTAGTCCCACAGGTAAAAGTGGACTGAAGAAAAGATGTAGAAGCAGCATAAGCAACAGAGTAAAAATGACACAATATTAAAACCGTACACAATACGAAATGTCATTTACATGAAATATGGATGGATGGACAGACAGACAGACAGACAGACAGACAGACAGACAGGTAGATAGATAGATGCATGCTCAGTAGTATTCAGATCAGGAACATTCATCACTGGCCCTGGGTTACCACTGCACCTTATGTAGCAGTGTTCCCAGGACTAGCAATAAGAATGATTGTTTTATACTAATAAAGGGTTAAACTAATTGAGCCCAGAACCATAAGAAAATGTACTCTCCAGAGCCACCCACAAGCCCTTAAACCCACATCAAGGTAATGCGCGACACATCCCACTTTGTTTTTCCTTCGTTTTTTAAAATAAAATATCAAAAGCAATATCAGAGATTACATCTCCCTCTTCAGCTTTACCCTAAGGCTTGAGAGCGATATGCAGAGTTTCAGCCTCTTCTGGTAACAGTAGCATGAAAGTAACGCATGTGTGTTCTTTTCCATCCGATCCTGAGACACAGAGGTCTTGGTGTGTTTTTTTTTTTCTTCTTCTTTATTTTCTATGGGAGCCTCCACATCAAAGCCCTCTGGATGCTTTTGAAACATCAGTCTGATTTCACACAAGTACACAGCCCCCACTTCTCAATCCCCATTTTTACGAGTGGTGCAGTGAAAATTTGATGGCTCCACATGTGGAAAATGATGAAACACTAAGCAGGTGATGCATTTTGAAAATGCTTTTCATCTATGCTGAGCACAGGAAATTGATGGCCAGAAGTTTTGGTTTGCATAATATCCCACAGCAACATGAAATATTTCCAAATAATTAGGAGAGAGAGGTGAGCTGTATGATGTTACAGCTTCTTGTGATTTAGTACCTCATAGGTTCTTGACTATGCTTCTTTTTTTTCATGGCACACAGTGATTTATTGCCCTTGAAGTGTGTCCAGGCCACTCTATAAAAGTTAGTGTGAAGAAGTGCACAGAAGGATGAGAGGCTTAGATAAAGGCTCGGGCCAAAATGTCCTTGGACACATACCAGTAGCTGAGATGTTATGAACTTAACTCATACATTTTAACCACTTTTACTGACCTGCTACAATATAGCTGGAATCTGTGCTTCCTTGCAATAATTCACACCCCAACTTACGCAAAGCCACACTTACAAAGAGCCCGCCGCTCTTTCACAAGTCTTACACACCAACTCTAAAAGCATTGCATCATATCTTTGTTAAGCTCCGTGGCTCTTTAATCCAAATCTCTCCAGAAATGAGGAGCGCCCATATTATATCAGCGCAGACACCCCACGCAGCTTAAACCACGGATTTAACTCGGGGTGAAAACATACAGCCGACATATGACCCGAGCTGAATAGCCTTCATCAGAATATGACTCTTCAGAACAAGTGTCCATGAATGTAAATGAGATTTCAGTCGATTTGTAAACATTCAGAGTCGCTAAGGATTACCCAGGACATTTGCTCGGTTAGCCAGCAAAGCTGTGTCCCAGGAAATGTCAGCAGAAATTTCCCAGGAGAGGATATCAACCCCCTGTGGAGTGTTACCTGTTGGAGCAGAGCTCCGTTTAACTGCTGGTGCGACGCGTGCTTTGCATATTGCTGGCGTTTCTGCATGTGCTGAAGCAAAAGCTTGAGTGTGTGTGTGTGTGTGTGTGTGTGTGTTTGTGTGTGTGTGTGTGTGTTTGTGTGTGTGTAAGCTAGGAGGTTGAGTGGGCGTGTGTCAGAGCACTGACTCAGAGCACTGCTGTCAGTCATGGATGACAGTCAGGTTGTGACAATACACACATGTTTCAAATGACTGGACCGCTGATTGTCACTGCAGCTGATGGAATATGGTGCCTCCCTCATTCCAAATTTGACCTTTTTTTTCCATTAACCTTTAGAACTCAACAAATACATAATTTATCTGAGTCATAGTTCAAATCAGAAATATTTAAAATGAATGAAACAAAATATTATACTAAATATTATACTATGATATTATTAACCCTTAGAACTTATTAGTAAAATCTGATTCAACAAATAATAATGGTGTAAAACAGTTTAAATTCAGTGTTTGTTCTCCTACACACTCAGTGTTTGCTGTCCTTTCATTTGCCGCACCAGCACCGTTCTCCGGACCCCCTCTCTCTGAAAGTTCTCCAAGGTTCCAGGTTTTTTTTTCCCTCTTCCCTTCTCTTTTCCCTCTTTCTTTTTTTTCTTCCTTTCCTGTACCCTTGTCTGATCTGGCTTAATATAAATCAAATAACTGAAATAAATAAATCAGATTACAAGAGGGGCATATACTGTCAAGCCCCACTTGGCAAAGCAAAGGTGCTCACCAAGGCACCCAGCTTCATAATCTGTTTGCTAAGATGCCAGACATGACAGGTTAAAAAAAAAAAATCATTTGCTTTTTCTGTTTGTTTCTAAGACCTAAAGTAAAAGAAATTTGGGCATTTTTGTTCTTTATGTTCATTTGCGTGTGTGACACCAATTTAAAAACCCAGTAGTGGATATTATTACATGTTTTTTTAAATGACAGTATCTTTGGTTCTACATGACATAGAACACCAAACCAAGCTCAGGATGACATCTGAGCATCAACACAAGCTGGAGGTACTTCCATATAAGTGGTTGCTTTGCCATAGAATGTCAGTTTACAATTTGTTGCACCGCCAGCTCGGATCCATGCTGCTTGGGTTCTAAGGGTTATAAGCATTGATTTTTTTTGTACATAGATAAATGGTGGGTGTAGTATGCCACAAAACAAGCTTGAATCTATCAAACTAAACCCTTATTAAACAACAGATGTGGTAGACACTTTCAGCTACAGAACATGTGTGCACTAATCATGGGCACCGGAAACATCATATTGTTTAGCCCCCCCCCCACCACCACTTATCCACCCAGAGATTTGTATGAGGGAAACACTTGCCTATAAGGAAACACGTGGTAGTGGCCTAGTGGGTAAAATGCTTGTCTGTGAACCTGATGACCACAAAATTGCAGATCCAACCCCACTTAACCCTCAGTTGCTCCAGGGGGACTGTCCATGTAAATAATGATTGTTAGTCGCTCTGGATACGGGTGTGTGCTAAATGCGAGACTCCTCCTCTTCCACCACCTGGGAAAACAGTCGAGACACAGAGTTCAGCAGGAAAACACTACTCTCACTATAGCTATCACCCCCACACAAATGTGCCCCACTCCCCATATTAAAACTTCTTCTATGCCCCAGGCACTAACATAGGTAATGTTGTCGTTTGGATGGTTTACTGTCCAGTACATTGTCCAGTAATATGACAAACTATGCTAACTATTTACTCACTTAATGTCCTATGCAAAAGAGCAGCATCAACCAGTTAGTAAATGTATGAACATTGCTATATAATGAATAATAATGAATATTATTATATGAATAACACTATATTAGTATATTAAGTATATTAATATATAAGTATATTAAGTGTTGAGTGTTATCTTATTTTAGAGTGTTATCAGGGTAGTTGGGTTAGGGGTGTGTTTGGGATGGTTAATGGCATTTCTAGTTTGCATATTTATTTTCACAATGAAACAACTGTAAATGTGTGAAGATGAACCTTGCCATGTCTTGGGTATACAAGGAATATGTAAACATACCAATTTATTACTTGAAATGATTACATCCAATGGTTAAAAATCCATCTTTATGAGCTTTTGGTCTCTCAGAAAGATTATTAAACTACTCTTTTACAAGGAGCCTTAAGATCTGACGATGCACTAGAAATATACTGATGTGGGAAAAAAAGTTTATGGTAAGCACTGAGTCAGATTTCTGCAACCGCCTCCCCCGAGTACTGACACCTGTTCCCCTGTATGACTTTTATTATATTGTGTATATATAATTCCTGGCTTGGTTTGTTTTGTTGCCACCACAACAGTCTTTATTCCTGTTCCTGGGTTTGTCCCATAAATGAACCTCTGTGTAGTGTCTCTCGCAAATCTTCCGAGCGCTGCAAACTAGGCACAAAAAATCATTGTGTCTCACATTTACAACAAACCAATTGCTTATTTGGGCAGATTTACAGAGGCCAGCATCATTTCTGCAGCCTCGGTTAAGAATACTTCCTAAATTAAATTGGTTCTGGTGGGCCAAACTGATTGTGGGGTGCTCTTCTGTTGAAAAAAGCATGGGATACAGAGACAGAGAGAGACTTGTCCTTTATTTTCTGTGGACATTTGAACCTGTGGGTTGTACAGAGGCAGAGCCACCTGTGCCCTACTGTGTTTGTCAGCTTAACAGAGAAGCTGTCACCAAGCCCGTGACCTGAGGTGCCTTCTGCCAGGCCAAGCTGCAAGAGGCCACTATCCTCTCACTCTACCATTGGCATCCATCATAAGCACATTTTAAGACCTAAAAAAACATTTCATCACAAAGAGTCTATATCCTTCATTATTCTTGTATTTTATGGCTTTGCCTGAGGTCACTATATGATGTATGTCAAGGTTTATATAACAAAAACGACTTGAATTCATTTTTACTCTACCAAGCCTTTTTAATAAACAGGGTGGCGCTGTAGTGTTGTGTTACTGTGCCTATAACAAAGCATTATATCTTCAAACAGCAACTTTAAAGCAGAAGGGAAAATAACATTCATAACATTCAATGGAAGTCAATTTAAAAAGTCCTTTTGGGACATTTATAAATCATGAATTTTTCACACAATGTAAACTAGCTGGCAGTTCCAAATAATATATATAAAAACTGTACAAATGGAGATATGAGGTTTCGTCAGCCAGCTGTGTCATGTAAATTGACTGATTTTGATTGACTGCCTCATTCAGAAAGCAGACTAGGCTGAAACACTATGTTTTAAATCTATTGAATATGCATATATAACCTGTTTTTGTGACATCACAAAACAGAATGGATTCAAAATAGACTATTTCTGCAGCTTAGTTTCCATATTTTTATGCAGAAGTTAGTGATTGTCATATTATGAATTTTTACACACTCCATCTAAAAATAGTTGTGCATGATATGGACCCTTTAATATTTTGTGCTTTTCCAAGCCCTGAGTTTAACTGTACTCAAACTCTATATTCAGTGTGTTTTGAAGACAACACACTCAAAGCATTTCGGAATATACTGCAAAAAGCTTAATATGCACATATATGCAATTTGATTTGTGTTACCTCACAAAGACAATGGATGGGCTATTTTTGCAGCTTATTTTACATTTTTTGGGGGTTTTTATGTACAAGGGAGTGCTTGTCATGCTTTAAATGTTTCCACACTAAATCTAAAATTAGTTGCACGTAATATGGACCCTTTAAAGTTCTAAGTGCGACTGTACTCAAATTCAATCCCAGTTTCATTTCAGTGTTTGTAGAGGACAACATACATTAAGCATATCTGCTGACTTGTAAAAGGCATCGGTGTGTGTAGATTTTTTTTGTATGAGACGTCACATAGGTATTACAAAATGAAAAACTGAAGTGTTTCATTGGTTGGCCAACTTACGCAAGTGAGTGAGAGAGGACTTGCACTCTGCTGACGATGAGTTTGACGTTCAGAAGATGATCCAGATGCTGTAAAAAGTGTATTTAAGTTGAAGTGACCTCACTCGGGGCCACATTTGGATGGAGGCGAGGTGATCGTGGCGTGTCCAGCCGTGGGCCAAAACCCAAAAAAAACATCCTGCTTCATGACTCGCTCCTCTCTCTCCAGCTGGGAGTAAATGACGTAGCCCAACCTGAGTCAATCCGCAGCCTCCATTAATCCGCTCAAACGGCGCGAGCTGCTGCCTCACCTCCACCGACACGCTCGAGAGGACGCACCACGGCACCACCGCACCGGGGCTCTTCTTACTTTATTATCTCACAAGTTCGGATTTCCCCCCCCCCGTCTAATGGTGCTCAATTGGTCTCTCTCTGGACCTGTAGTGTTGAACGACGGTTGCTGAGTGTTTAACGGCTGTTTAACGGCTATTAAACACTTGGCACTTGCTGCGCGTTGAGCTGAAGTGGTGGCTTTCTCTTCTCCCATTTCTAAAGAACTTCTCCAGACGTCCGAAGTTCATGGAAATTAGGTGCTTTTGTGTTTGGTCCTGTTTAGAGCAGGAAACTAACTTTATTTTTTGACTTTTTTGGGGGATTTGCTCCGTACTGGTTTTGGGTATAAACAGTAACCCGCCCCCGGTTTGAGTTCTGTTTGTGCAGTCGTTATGATCCCCCTGGCTGTCGGGCTCCTGTGCGTGTGCGCGCTGGGAACCGGCAGGGTGGCGCGTGCCGGCGCGCAGGAAAAGGGGAGCCGCTTCGTGTGCACGGCGGTGCCAGCGGGCACGGACCTCAGCTGCCCCGTGGAGACCACCAACCGCGTGCAGAGCGCGAGCCCGCAGGAGGACGAGTTCAGGAGCACCATTATCCAGCTGCGAGAGACCGTCCTGCAGCAGAAGGAGACCATCGTGAGCCAGCAGGGCACCATCAAGGAGCTCAACGCCAAACTCGCGCGTTGCGAGGCGTCCGCTCAGGACAGCAGGGCGAGGGGGGGCGCGCGCAGGAAGGACTACGGCAAAAACACGATGGGGGACCTGCCGCGAGACCCAACCGAGACCATCGAGCAGCTGGGGAAGACCATGCAGAGTCTGAAGGACCGTTTGGAGAACTTAGAGGTGAGGATGCTTGCACCTGAGTGCTTGTTTTGACGTTTTGATAAATACACATTGTAACTCTGCAGCCTCAAGAAAGAACGGTTTATGGAAACTCTTATATATTGCCTACTCTCCTGATACATGTTCTTGCATTGCTCTTACATAAAGATTTAGCACTTAGTACTGTCCTATGGTTCTCATACTGTCCTGAAACTTGAATGTGTCTGCACATTGTAAATTGCTTTAGATAAAAAGTGTCTGCCAAATGAAAATAATGTAATATAACGTTTACTGTCTAACAAAATAAGTCCCCTCTGGACACCCCCTGTCACATACACACACATAAACACTTCCATTATAGCTTTGTAGGGGGTTCCCCATTGTTCTGATTATCTGGCTGGGCATCACTATGGCTGACACCAAGTCCTGCCATTCATCACTGTACAGAAAAGCTCTATGTATTTTGTGTTGGTTCTTAAAAAGGCAATAAAACTGCACACATGTACACACACTCAGAATTGTGTATTATGTGACTCATCACATCTGTCTCTGCTAAACCAAGCGTAAAGAACATTGTGGCACTGTTTTGATGCAGTGACTATCAATATTCATGTATACATCCATGTGCCACAGTCAGCAGAGTTGTAAAGGCTGATTCAGTTTCTTTTCTCCTGCAGCAGCAGCAGCTGCGTGCCAATGTGTCAGGTGCGGCGTTCCCCAACGACTTGCGCGATTTGCTGAAGCGGCGACTTGGTGACTTGGAGAGCCAGCTCCTGAGGAGAGTGACGGAGCTGGAGGAAGAAAAGAGTCAGCTGTACAACGAGACGACGGCCCACCGCCAGCGCACAGAGAACACCCTGAACTCCCTGCTGGAGAGGATCACAGAGCTGGAGAGAAGTATGCCATGCTGGCCTCGTTGCTTACAGATAGAACTGAAGGACTGGACAAAGCACACCGACCCAAACACCAGCCCACACCTGTATGGGCCTCTTTAGACAATCTAGAAGGTTATCCTGGGCCCATTCGGGTTCCTGTGCTTGTCTTTTTAAAAAACAATCATTAACACGTCGGTGTTCATGTTGGTGTGCTGTAGAAATTGACTTTTAATTGTTGATATTGATACAAAATGTCAACTCTTACTATATGCATTTTCTTTCTATATGATCTCTGGAAGCTCTCGTTATGTTTTAAGGCAGGCCTCCACTGAACCTATACAAGGTTATAGTGAATGTAAGGGTTTTTGTTGGTGCTAGACACATATAAAATAACTTATTTGCAGGCAGCTGTTCACCTTTCCCTACTGCTTCAGCTGGGAGACACGTAGCGTCTGGCCTTGTTGGGCGAGGTGTTTATCCGTGACCTATCTGGCATCACGAGACAGTCTCATTTCCATTTCCAGCATTGAGAACAGGGTCAATGATGCAAACAGGACCAATTTACTAATGACAACTAGTGATCAGATCTGACCCAGTAACATCTGTATTGCAGTTTACTGACAAGCCAAGACTATAATTTCATCTTGACATTAGCCACAGTGCGATTGGACTGGGAAAGTGAAATGCGTCTGGTTATTATATGCTGAAATTGAATTTAATCTGTGTTTCGATCTGACAGGTAACAGTGCATTCAAATCTCCAGAGGACTTCAAGATATCCCTGCCCCTGCGCACAAACTACCTGTACGGCCGCATCAAGAAGAGTCTACCAGAGATGTACGCTTTTACTGTGTGCATGTGGCTCAAATCCACTGCCAGTCCTGGCATTGGAACTCCGTTCTCCTACGGTGTCCCTGGGCAGGCCAACGAGATTGTGCTGATAGAATGGGGCAACAACCCCATTGAGCTACTCGTCAATGATAAGGTGAGTTATTAATTAATTGTAATGTCCCTGTGGAGGCTTGAAGGATGTATGATCAGCATCTAACTGTGGTCCCTATTGTACTCTAGTTAGCTCCAATGTGGTCCTTTTTATATTATTATACGATACACATAATATGATACTATACAAGCATCATAACATGACACAAGGTATAACCTTACGCTCAGTTTACAAGTTTGTTTTAATATACGATGCCGAGGTCATGATTCAATATTCCATCATTGCACCATTTTAATGAGGAAACATGACTAGACAGTGGTAGTAACTTAATGAAGCCAGAGCTGGGAGTGTGGCATGCTGGATTTGGTTGTTGCTGCTGATAGTATGCACTAGTGGTGTTCAGACATCTATAGCATGTCCATTCTTCACAATTCATCTCACATCTTCATGATGCACGTTGACATTCACACTATTACAATGTTCGGATATTTTGTTCCACCCCTAGATACTAAAAATTGACAGACCGGCAGATGTTGAAAGTTTTGAATAATGAATGATGAAATGAGGTTAAATAATTTACTAAGGCGTCTAAGAGATACAGTATGTATTTATCATGGTGGTTCTTTCTAGTGTGTTGGTCAGAGCACAAAGAGAAAGAAGACTGAACTTTTCACTTTTAATCACAGGCAGGAGGTGCACAAAGGTCTCAGTCAGTCACTGTAAAATCAATGATGTTTTTGCTGATGCCTAACCAGAGGCACATCTGCTTTACAGTTAACACTGCTACACCATGAAGCAGCACAACAAATATGTAACAAAGTAGCAAGCACCAACCACAGCAGGTAAAAAACATACAATTATTAAATAATCTTACAATTCAGCAGTATATGATTGAGCTGAAAGGTACATGACAAGCATTAAGATGCATTAATAAAGGATACTCACTGTGTTGATGAGCACAAAAGCAATGGATAAACTTACTCTTTCCCAAAATATGTTTACAAAAATTATGTGACTGGAATCAAGCTGAAGGTGGCAAAGTATCATTGCATTTCCTGCAACACTTTCTGCAACACAGCATTTTTATACAAATAATAATAAATAATTGCACACAGTTGCAACTTCCCATATTAGAAGATTTTTTATTTGCCACATGCATAGTCATACAAATACAACACCCAGTGAAATTCTTTCTCTGCATTTAACCCATTCACTAAGTGAAGCAGTGGGCTGCCGCCAACAAGGCGCCCGGGGAGCAGAGTGGGGGCATGGTACCTTGCTCAAGGGTGAACAGTGACACTAGCAGCTGGGATTCGAACCCCAACCCCATATGTAATGAATGTACTTCTCTTGAGGCAGTTTCTTTTCCACAGGTCCATAGACACACCATGTAAAAGTATGCTAAAAGAAACATGGATACAGCCTTTATGGCATTAATACATACACTTACACTCAGAAACCAAACCCCTTAATCTGACCCCTTACAATTACCTTAATTTAGTCCTTAATTTCCAGGAAATTAAGGGAAATTAAGGGGAAAAGTGCACAGATTAAGCCTGATTAAGGGGTAAACTGCTGAATTTTCCCCTTACTTTTAAGTAACAGAACCTCCTGGATAAATGCCTTATGTTTAAGATCAAGGGATTCCACACTCATGGCTTAAATCCACTTTGAAGGTAAAATTAAGGGGTCAGTTCACAAATTAATGGCCACTTAATAAAATAAGTGGGTTGGTGTATTTTCAGGGGTAAATGAAGGCAGGGTTAAGCACATTTTAAGTACATAGTGTTTCGTAGTGTTATTATCTTTTATACAATATCATTATACAATATCATTTTGAATTATATTTTTTTAAACACAGCTCCACCTGATCTTGCAGCTGCCCAGTGCTGGTTTCTTTGGGCAGAATTGTGATCTAAAGATGTGGTTGTTTCAGATGTTAATTAGGTCCCTTGCCATGTATTTCCAATGGGGTTTGCCATTGGTGCTTTGAAATACCTTGAGATTCGCTACTCATCATAGCATCATCATCATATTAGCTAAGTTTGCTTGCCTGGTTTTGTGCAGGGCATGTTTACTTCCTACCGTGACACTAAATTAGAACCAGCATACGTCATAACTACTGTCAGTTGTCTTTGTAGCCCTCGGATATAAGCCTCATCAATCAGATATTAAACACAAATATATTGATGTGGTCACAGTTAAAAACTAATGGTCACTGGAAAAGGCACTGAAATGTAGTGTCACACTTTGGGTGTCCCCATGTTTGAAAAAAACATGCTTTTCTGTGATGGTTGAGTTTAATCTCCACATTTTAAGTAGATTTTATTTTAAGCAACGGAAATCAATTTTTACTCTGCCTGTGGTCTCTCATTTCTAAACGTTTCTTTCAATTCCCATTTCCCATTTGAATTTAAAAAGGGACACAAGCTGAACCAAATGGGGGAAGAGTTATATAAAGCGTTTAGAAGCAAGAACAGATGACTAACTTTTTTGGCCTGTGTGCTATGATCTCCTAGTTCTTTTTTTTCCCCATGAAAATCTACCACTAAGTTTCTTTATGAGAAACTCAAAGGTGCAGTTACATTTCTAAAGCTCCTTTGCTACAGAGTGTGGAAATCATTTGATATCTGTGTCTCTGGCTCCTGTTGAACATAACCTAAGGGTATGGAGGGAGTGGGAGAGAGAACTAAGAGAGAGAGTTTGGCTGCCTGACTAATTCCCATGATACCTCTCCTGAGCTGTGTCAATTTGGCATCTGGCTTATTGAGAGAGGCAGCTTGCCCTACAGCTCGCTGCTACAGCATGCATTATACATGTGAGTTTGGGTGTCTGTGTGTGTTTCCGGGGTGTGTGTGTGTGTGTGTGTGTGTGTGTGTGTGTGTGTGTGTGTGTGTGTGTGTGTGTGTGTGTGTGTGTGTG
>JBBPDC010000153.1:0-13626 GCA_037974485.1 Hemigrammopetersius urotaenia | reverse complement strand
GTGTGTGTGTGTGTGTGTGTGTGTGTGTGTGTGTGTGTGTGTGTGTGTGTGTGTGTGTGTGTGTGTGTGAGCATGTGAGTTTTTTGGGGCTTAAATGAGCGAGAAAAGGAAAGAGATGCTGTCGTGCTGAATCTGATTACCTGTCAAGTCCATCTTCAGAGCATTTCCGTTCCTCCATTGAATGCTGCACTACTTCTAAACACACTATTCTGACTCACTTCACTATTTTTATTGTACTACATTGAATATTCTGAATGTGTCCTTGTGTGGATTCCGAGTGCATAGTGGTTACTTTATTGATACATAGTTCAATGGAAAGAATCTACACATGGCAGACTTTGAATGAGGTCATCAATCACTCCTGCATATGGGTTCATTTTATAGTCACAACAATGGATATGTTTGTTGTTGATAGTGCTTTGGAGTCCATATTGATGTCTTAGCCCTGATCCATCTCTGGATATTTTGTTTATTACAGATATGAAAGCATAGCTGGCTTTGTATGTGTGTGGTGAGTGTATGTTTGGTAATGTGATGATTTAGATTTAATATACATCTGTCAGGTTTATACACCACACACTGTTACCCCAGAACGATAATACATGTATTTAGAATATAAGACTGTTTTTACATAAAGTGACAGCTTACAGCATGTGGGTTGGTTCCTCACAGCCTTGTATGTTTCTTGGATCACAGTGTCAGAGCACTCTTGAAGTCACACATTGTGTGTTCTCTGTGTAATGTATGAAGAAACAATAGAGCGTCTTGTTCTACAAAGTCATCAGATCACGGACGTGGGATGGTATGGCTTTGTTTAGTTTAGCATCACATAAATACAACAACAAAAATTCCTGGCGTAAACCAAGTAAACAGTCTTTTTCAGCCGAGCTCATGCTTGTGCCATCTCCCAGATGCTCTCTGTACTATTAGTCTTTACAAGTTCATTGACCCTGCATCTCATTATGGTGCCCTGTTGCATATTTTCATGACACCATATGTTATTGAAATGTATGTATTCATGTATGTATTCACCAAGCAGTGTATTTAATTGTATACATATTCAACAGCTCTCTTCAGTACAGTCATGTGTACAGTGTATATTCACAATCTAATCTCCACAGGTAGCTCAGTTGCCTCTGTCTGTGAGTGATGGCCGATGGCATCACATCTGCATCACCTGGACAACCAGAGACGGCTTCTGGGAGGCCTATCAGGATGGAGAGAGGCTAGGCACCGGGGAGAACCTGGCCCCATGGCACCCAATTAAACCTGGAGGAGTGATTATACTGGGTCAAGAACAGGTAAGAGTCGTAGAGCGAGACGTAACACCTCCCTTAAGGGGGTGACAGGTAGAAAATAGAGCGAGTCTTCACACGCGATGACTAGAAGACATCATCTTTATTTACAAGACACCTTGTCTTTGCTGTTACACCACGTGGAGTGAGCAGAGAGTGATTTACGACTCCCGAGGGATGTCACGCAGCCAGAGTTCATTGAACCATTGAACTACATTGTTACTTATACTGTACTTATCCTCAATGTAGCCATTGTCATTTGCACTACACATTGTCTTGTCCTCGTCTCGTTTAGTGGTATTGTTGCTTTTGTTCTGTAGTGTTTTGCACTTGTGTTCTGTTCTGTTCTGCTCTTGTGTTGCTGGTCCTGGAGGAGCGTTGTTTCATTTTAACTATGCACTGTGTATATAGTAGAAATGACAATAAAATCTACTTGACTTGAATTGACTTGCCCAAACGGTTGTTGTGTTACACTGAAAACAAAAAGTTGGACATAGAGTTGGCATTTGTGATGCTCATTTCCAAATTAATATATTTAGGGCTCCAGGCAGCAAAGATATTGGAAAGCTTGTGTTTTTATTTGGATTTTAATTTCCTTTCTTTCCTCGCACAGGTAATCAAGCAGCTTGATATGACCCTGTGTTCTCCACATTAGAATGAACTTGGCAATGTTTCATTCTGCAAATGGGAGCTACAGTAGTAATTGCATATTTCGAATTCTCATTGCAGCCTACAAAAAAAAAATCTTTGGTTCAGTGGTAAAGTGTTCGTCCGGAAATCAGAAGGAGCCTCATTCAAAAGTGAGGCACTATATAGTGGTAGATGGCTATAGAGTGGTGTTCTTTATATGACAGGGTGACATGTATTTGTGGCGTTCATGGTTAAAAGCCAGATCAAGTGTGAACACTTTCAGAGGCTGCAGATATTCCATGTTAATTATGTGCACAGTGACCTATTTTCTCTGTTTCCTTTTCATCAGGACATCGTCGGAGGGAGGTTTGACGCTACCCAAGCTTTTGTGGGAGAACTCAGCCACTTCAACATGTGGGATAGGGTTTTGCGACCTATAGACATTTCTGGCATGGCCAACTGCTCGGCCTACATGCCCGGCAATGTTGTGCCCTGGATAGATGGAAATGTAGAGGTGTTCGGAGGAGCCACAAAAGCGCCCCTGGAGATTTGCGAGGACCGTCTTTTCGACTCGTAAGATCAAGCTTGCCTGTTTTGGATTCGTTATTTTTTTTTCGGAGGTTAAAAAATAAAATAATAAAAAACCTCGCCATGCTGCTTTCGGACTGTCATGGAAGGACATGGTCATGCGATGAACCAGTATTCACTGTGCTTACACACATACACTCTGGCTGATTTTCTTCTTCTTTTCGCCGTTTCTGTCGTCGTTTAAGGTTTTAATGTCAGCAAGGTCAACGATTGAAGTAATCGCGAAAAAAAAATTATTAAAAAAAAAAAACCTCAGTCCGCACATTCAAGGTTAAAAATACTTGAATACTCCTGGTTTAATCCAAGCTTCAGTCTCTTGTTGATGTTTGGTATGCTTTTGTGTTGCACATGTTATTCAGAATCCTGTCTTCACTATACAAACTTTAAGAACAGCGTGGACTGAATTGTGGAGTCCAGACTGCATGGAGGTTTACATTACAGTTAGTTGTGAGTCACAGTACACACACTGAAAGTACCATCTTAATCACATTCAGCGAATGGACTGAACCTAAAATAGGGCTTCAGCTCAAAGACTGGCCTTTCTTTAATGTACGATTGAACAAGCCCATTTGAACGCGCGTGTGTGGGTGTGTGTGCGCACGTGCTCTTACATGTAGGTGTTTAGGAGATTAGTCGAAGCAAATGTTGACATTCTTGCAAATCTACTCTAATACTACTCCCTCTTGAGCAGCTGCCATCTCAAGCAGATTTGCCACCCAGCCCGGTGAGGTTAAAGGCAAAGCAACCAAGCTGCCAAGGATTGGCCTACAACTTGTATTGGCTCACGTCAGTGGGAAGCAACCGGGAGGAGGGAGGCCTTGAAGGGATCCACTTTGTTTGGCTTAAGAGACCATTGAAAGAATGTTTAATCCTCATTCGTCTTGTTAAGTACTAGCTTTATGGATAATCGGAGGTAGACTGGCGCTGCTGAATTTTTTTGATGCACTTTTGCAAATGCGTTTTTGATTTTTTGTTTTTTTGTCAAGGACAGGCGATATGACCCTGACTTTAATTAGATTACGTGTGTGTAGGTTACCAGAAGATAAGAATGCGTGTTTAACAATGCATGTACATAATCAGAGTCTCTATTTCAGGACCTGTTAAGACCCTAGCACAAAGCACTGAAAAGAAAAATGAATAAGCTTCATCTTTAAGGGTGTGAAAGAAGTATTGATGCGTACTAATGATGAAGCTCTCTTTCTCTACAAGCGTGACGACAGCAAGATTGAATGCATTATCCTCCTGCCGTCCGACAGGAACCTGCGTTATTTTTGTACAGAACCACTTAGCATTTTAGAAGATCTTGATCGAACATGTACATTAGTGTAAAGCCGTGCAATATCTACATTATATGGGATTTTTATGTAAGCCAAGCTTTCAGTGCTGTTTTGTATGTTTTCATGCCCAAAAACACCACTATGCCTGTCAGTCTCATTTTGTTCATCTGCATTAAAGAGGTTGGAAGGAGGAAGATTTCATTAGGAATGTACAGTGTGGAGTGGAAAAGTGAGATCAAAGTTCTAAGTGCTATTCTTAAATACACAGCACCCACTAATTAGCAATAATTGTTTCCCTTGTTGCCACTTACTGGCATATGCCCTTTATGAATGAGATTATACTGAGATGAAGTTTACTGGTATTTTTTTGTATTTCTTTTTGTTTTCCGCCCCCTTTAGGGCTGTCACGATTATGCGATAAAATGACGTGATTAAGAAATAATTAACATTGACGTTCTTGATGAATCAGCTTAGTGACTACTTTGCGATTTGATGGATAAATACGGTCTCAGAATCAGGCCTGCAGGTCAGAGCATTCTCCACACTGGAGAACTAATAACTCATCAAAAATAAATAAAAGAAAATTCTAATGAAATTCAAATCAAAATGAAAGGAAAATCCACCCCAGCAGAATCTTTCTAGTGCTCATGTATATGAAGTCAAATATCTGCTGTTCAAAAATGTGCATGACTACTAAATTAATCATCAAATTCACCAAATCACTTGTTTAATAATATAGTGGCAGCCCTAATTTCAATTCATGGTACTGTACCTCATGAGTTTCTACTTACATTCAGTCAGGTTTCTCCACTGGCAGATTTAAACCTGCATTCATCCCATTTTGCGTTTGTTTTGATGGCAAAAAATGGCACAAACCTAAAGGAGAGTCTATCATTCCACAAAACAAAGCTTTTTTTCCCCATTGTTATTGGTTGTCAGATATTTGTTTGACATTTACTAATCTTAAATTCTAGTTTTTTACTCATATTTTACTTGTATTTATTTATTTTTACACCTCGATTTCTATTTGGTCTGTCGTTTATGTTTTACGCTGTCTTTATGCCATTTGAATATTTTCAGTCCCTTTATGCACTGTAAATGCTCGGCTACGTTGCAAATGAGGGTTACCTTCGATGTATATCCAAGTGGAATTAAAGGTTGATTGATTTGAAGGCTCTATACACAGCGATTACTTTTATCGAGATAAAAAATTTCTCCAATTTTGTTTACAAATCTGTCACCGACCAAATGTCCAAAACTGATCTTCTGAAATTGTTTTATCCAGCTATAAAATAGAGTCTATTGAATCCCACCATGCCTTTATGTTGACAACTGCAATGTCCAAATGTTAATGGCGTACTAGACTGGCACTGGTATGACATCACTGATTACTTCATGTGCGTTCATTTTCAAATTCAAATGCTCTGTTGTCACTGTGTGCTCACAGTGGGGTGAAAAAAATGTAAATGTTTCGTGGATTTATATTCGTTCTGATAAACTGTCTGAATTTTTGCTCAAAAAAAAAACTGAATGGCCTTTTCTGAGCACGAATTGGGCTTTCTTGGTTTGTCAAGGACATCTTTAAATATAACCAATTAGTCTGCAGAGGATGGGGAAGGAATATGAATGGAATATAAACACTTTCTATTTCGAATCATTCCCTCTTTCCTCTTATGGATCAACGTGTACAGCTCGATGTGGAGGTGTTGAATATCTTTTTGCACCCAATAAATGATTCTGAAAAGAGTAAAACTGTTTTATCTGACTATGAAAGTGTCCCACATACAGCTGTTTTCATGTTTTTGCAATTCAGAATGTATTGGAGAAATCCTTAGTGACGTGGTCATAACTCTGACGGACCCTCGTGGATATAAAGGGGATATTTGATCAGCTGTTGAGCTTTCCAGACTCCAGACATTTCCGGGCCTTTTTTTTTTTTTCTTTTTTAATCTCCCTATGATGTCTAATAGGTCACTACTCAGATTACATAAGAGACGATCGCAGGATTTTTTTTTTTTTCAAATAATTTTTTTTTGGTTGTTTTTGATTCATGCATTTTACAGCATGACAAAATACTGATTTCACTACAGAAGCCTGGATCCGACATAAATAGCAATGTTTCCACATCTCCTGTTGTGGATTATAATGTTACCAGCAGTGCAAAATCCTCTGATTGGCAAGACTCCATATATATAAAAAAATAAATCGGTGGATTATGAGCAGTTTAGTGCTTTTAAGTACCCATTTTATACTCTTCTGAAGCTTCATCTTGTAATTCTCACCGTTCTGCTTGTTCCTGTCATGAATTCATTGCTTGTTTTCCCCTCAGGCCTTTGCATTAATTGCTTTGTCATCCGAGCCCCATTCATGTCAATTAGCGCAGGACAATAAAAATGCTTTGACAAGCAATTATTCCAGATGTAAGCAGGGTCGGGTATAGTCGGCCCGCATAAGAACTTTTTTATTGGAGTGTATTTTTAGTCATTGCTGCCAGTTTGACTGAAGCAACAATCTTAAAAAAGGCCTTTGGAGCCATGCCACAGAAAAACACCATCATTTTAATGTGACCATTTTCCAAGCTCTTTGTCCTTTACCCCCCCTTACTTAATGCTGTTTCTGTTACTCTGTCTTTAAGGCCTATCTGTGTTCTATTCTGAGTGGATGCTCATTCAAAAAGCATTCCAGAATGAAATATTCCGATGGCTGAATACAATGACAAACCATACACCTGCATTTCATCTACGCTCACTGCCTATTTTATTACCATATGAGTACACTTTGTACAGAGACTGTTTCTCTGTTAGTCCCCTTTACCTCGCTCCTCAATAGCCAGTCCCCACAGGAGCGCTAGTAAACAGATATTATTTGGGTGGTGGATTATTCTCAGCACAGCAGTGAAACCAACATGGTAGTGGACTGTTCGTTTGTGGGTGTGTGTGGGGGTGTGTGTGGATATTTACTGCACAGAGTGAATCGCACACAGTAGTGCCACTGGAATTTAAAAATACTGTTTCTGCTTACTGTCCACTTTATTGGACACCTAACCCGTTGGTCCACCTTGTAGATGTAGATGTATTCATGATAGATCATCTAATACTACACAGATGACGCTACAAGTGTTCTCTAGGTCTTCATCAGTGGTCAGTTTCTGGCCACAGGATGCAGTTGGCTGGATATTTTTGATTAATGGGTTATTATCAGTCCAGTCCAGGCACTCAGGTGCTTAAAACCTCCATCAGCATTCACCCACACATGCTAATGTGCCACTACCATGTTCATGTCACTGCTGTGCTGAAAATAATTGCTCAAATCGTGTCTCCTCACCAGTGGTCCTGTGGGGGGTCCTGACCATTCATGAATAGAGCTAACAATGTGCACTGCAGTCTGTAATTGGACAAAAGTGCACCTGTATGGTTAGTAGAGCTGATAAAATGAACAGTGAAGATACAAGATAAAATAGTCCTTCATCCGTGTATAGTACCAGTTATGCTTTTTAGCACTGGAGGGGTCAGCTTTCAAATTAACCATGTGTCCACACATCGCAGGACATAAACCATCACAAAAAAGCACAATTGTTGTTAAGGTAACGCTTATTCTGCTTGACTAGACTTTTTTCTATTACCCTTACGCTGCTGATTAAATACAATTCTGTGGCACTATTCAACGCTAGAGTCATGGCTTTGCATTTAATTACCCAGAAATAAAAAGAAACATAAATATCACATTTTACGCCATTCCCTCGGATTCCCTCGCTGGGACCTGAACTTGCAGGAAGAACATGATTTCTCACTGTTGCCTGGGGTTGCATTCAACTTTGAGAAGTGGAGTGTATCCGAGTATGAAGCAGTAATTAGAAGGCAGCGTTGCTGTATCTAGTCATTAGCAAGAGGCCTGGCTTCACTGCAAGGCGAGAATTTAAATGCCACTGTATTCAACATTGCCTTCAGACAGAAGGTTCAGGAAAGAGAGGCTTCGTGACTGAAAAGTCACCCAACTAACGGCTGCCTCTCCATAATTACATTTAGAGGAGGAAGCCTTGAACACGAGCATGATCTCTCATAAACTGTGCGTACATGGTCCTCTAGCTTTCTCTCAAATTCCAGAAAGAATTGCTCAAACTCCCCTTCAGCCAAAAGACATTCATTAAATTATAATAATACAGAGCACTGAAACAACCCCCCCCCTCCCCCCCCCCCACTGCTCCCTGTGTTATTTTTTTTTTTTTTCAAACTGCTCTAGTCTCTCCTTGTGTATCATCATCTTCTTTTATCTTCACTCATTACGTCATTCATGGGCTTGATGTATGCAGTTCACCTTAAAAAACAACTGCTTTTTTTCTACTGTGGTCCTCATTCCCATTTAACATCAAACTCTCCTTCAGAAGACGTAAACAGCCTGCTCTAAAACCTCGGTGCTGGTGCTTGTTTTGCCCTTTTGCTGCATCCCCTTAAAGCGATCCATTTTAAGGGGACACTGGTGTGACGAATAGCTGCGAACTCAAAGTTTACAAGGAGTCTACAAAGTTAAAACAGATATTTAGTGTGTCTGCAGGTTTTTCCGACAAACATGATAAAGTATTAAGGCCAAGCAAGCGTTTAATAAGTGTGGAAAGCACTGCTTGGCATCGCTTTGGCCCAGAGGTGTAACTAAGAGAGCTTGGACCCCAAGCCAAATAAAATGAATGAGCCATACAAAAAAAAAACCCATAATAAATAAATGGCAGTGCAATTAAATTGTTATTGCTGCTGGTTAAAAATGAAGGTGCAAGAGATGGTTCTTTGGAGGAATGCTATAGAAGAAATAATTGTGGGTGCCTTTTTAATGGATGGTCCTTTAAAGTAGTATTTTCTTATGTGAGTTTAATAAACACAAAGTCTTTATGCATTGTATGGACAAAAGTATTGGGACACAACTGTTTTTCAGGTTTTGGGCTCCCTTACTTTCAGTGAAGAGCAATCTTAATGCTTCAGTATACCAAGACATTTTGGATAACGCCACGCTTACAGCTTTGTAGACACAGTTTGGGGAAGAACCTTTTCTATTCCAGCATGACTGTGGGCCCAGTCTCCATGAGCCTCTGTGTGACTGAACTGCCTGCATTGCCAAAAGTTACATCACCCCTTTGACCAAATTTCTCATCCGTCCCTTAACCAGCAGGGGGCATGTTGCTTTTCTCCTGTAACCATAAATCAACAAGTCTGCCAGAATACCACAATCACTAATAATAGCAGTGTTTAAAGGGACGTCTCTCTTAAAACTCTTCAACGACAATAATCTCACCCACCGGATGCATTCACTGACCACAGGCTGACGACTAATCAGATGTGGACGGCGACGGATAAGGGCATTACCTGGATTACCAGTGGAAATGTTTTTGTCCCACCATCCCTCACTCCGTAGGGAAGCAACAGTGCGCAGATTAAGCATGCCTGGGGTTAGCTCATGCCCCACCCTCCTACCCACCCACCGCTTAAGCTCTTTCTGCTCTGACATTTACACATCATCTGCCTTTCATCAGGATGCAGAGTGATCTGCTCCAAAAGCCATTTAGAGCGCTTAGTTTTAATGCCAGCTGGGCAGGGCCTTGGTGAAAAGCAATGTTTTTTTTTTGGGGTTTTTTTTGCCTCAAAAAATTAATTTGTCAATGTCATTGCTGCTGCAGGTCTCTGATGGGTGACAGGCTGTTGGCGCTACAGTGTATATAGGAAAGCAGTGAAAGTCTTTTGTTGCGATATGGGTCAGTGTAGCGCAATAGCCTAGCTTCACTCTGCTATCGATCAAAGCGCAAAACTTACAGCCACCTATCCTGAGGCAGTTAGCAGTGTTAGCAGTGTAAAACCCTTTTCATGCTCAAAACCCAGAGCAAAACCAGGACAAATTTAACAGTGATGGTAGGGCTTCATACACTGTATGGGCAAAAGTATTGGGAAGCCCGACCATTACAAAACTGACTTGTTGCATTCAAATTTATAGACTTTAATATGGCTATAAAAGCTTCCACTCTTCTTGGAAGACGTTCCACAAGAGTGTTTCTGCGGGAATCTGTGCCCATTCATTCTGCAGAGCATTTATGAGCTCTGTTCCAGTTCATCCTAAAGGTGATGGGTGGGGTTGAGGTCAGGGCTCTGTGAGAGCCAGTCAAGTTTGTACACTGGTCAACTGTCCTGCAGGGATAGAAAAGGTTCTTCCCCAAACTGTGTTTACAAAGTTGGAAGCATAACGTTGTTCAAAATGTCTTGGTGTGGTGAAGTATTAAGATTGCCCTTCACTGGAAGTAAGCGGCTTAGCCCAAACCCTGGAAAAGAGCTGTGTCCCAATAGATTTGTCCATAAAGCCTATGTGCAGTCCTTACACAGTATTTCAGCAGAAAATGTCTTTACACTTAACAGATATTTGCCGGTTCTGTTGGTAAGGGGGCATGTGGGTTTAAGACTCAGTTGAAAAGTGCACACGCCTGAGGCCCTAAGACTCAACAAGGCCTTACTCAGCATAAGGTTGGAAATATCAGGAGCAGAGGGCCTGTTTAGCCTGAAACATATGACTTTTTCAAACACTCCTGAGTACATTCCTAATTAGTGCCAGTGGTGGACACTAAATGCCTATACTTTTTTTTAAGAATATTTCACCCCATATTACTTCAAAGTAAAAATCCTCATTCTTTACTTTCTCAATTCTTAATGCAGTTTATGTTGAAGGCCAGCACAGCTTTGTTAGCAATAACCATACAGCTACAACTTTTAGCATGAACTCATTTTCCTGTCTGTCATCACAAGTTAATTCATTCATCCATTCATTCATTCGTTCATTCACCCATCCATTGATTTGAGCCTGGACAGGTCGCCAGTCATTCATACACACACACATACAGACGAGCACATTCATACACACAGCCACACCTAATGAGCATCTAGTACACTAGTACACCTGATGAGCATGTCTTTGGACTGTGGGAGGAAAACCCACACAGATGCAGGATTTGTTTAAATGCTGCGAAATCTAAACACTCACAAATCCACCTCTCACCTGCAAAGACGAATGTTCTACCTTTGTAAAATATAGAGGAGGGTGGGAGGTGTAATTCCTCCTAGAACAGAATGTAAGTGGTTATGGAGTGCAAACACACTAATTAAAAATGGCTGTCCTCATCAACTCTATGCTATGCTTTCATGCTCGGCGAAGAACAAGATTTTTTTGGGCGACAACACCACGTCTGCGTTCTACTTTATGTTTCACAAGCCATTGATGGCTCCAGTGCCCTGTTATATAAGCTTTTACATGATTTGTTGAAACAGCCAGAAGCATTAGACTTTGCTTTAATTGGCATGAGTCAGATATAAATACCTGATTAATAAAACATGAACTGGAAAACCGGGACAGAATTTGTTCTTCACCTCTCTTGCACACTGCCATTTTTAGAAGACTAGAGCTCAAATAAACACTCCATCTATGTAGCCTTGAATGCTTCGAGCTGCACAATACTGTCTTCTGCTCACTGCCTCTTTAGACTGTGTTGTATATTGAGTTTTTCTTTTTTTTTTTTTCCTGTTCTGTTCATGACTAAAAAGGAAAGCGTTTTCATTAAAGACATCATTACAGCAAATCGGTCAATTTCCACCCCTGTAGCAAGTAGCTTGACTGCAGTACTAGTGACAAGCTTTCTGTTCCAGGGTAGTAGTGTTCCTGCTGTTCCCTTATGCCATGGTTGAAGATGCATTTTGTGCAGGAGATGCTGATCCCAGGCCAGAGCGAAAGTGAAGCCTGTGACCATTAGGCCTTCTCAAGGACAGTCGATAGCGCCAAGTGTTCCATGTGTGGAGATGTCGGGAGGGGGGCAGCCCTAATGTTCTCTACCCCTCGTTAATCATTCCTCCTGGTGCCCTTTTGATTGATTTGCGATTCAGTCACTCAAAACCCTCCCTGGGGTTTCAAGGTCAGGTCTGAGAAGGTTAGGCATGCCATAACACACCATTATGTGTACACTAGCAGTCAAAAAGGATTTCTCAGATGCATATATGTGTCATCCAATAAAGGACAGTAACTGCTTTTAATGGATTTATCTCTTTCGTTCACTTACCCAATAAACACTGAGCCAAAAAGGGGTTATTTATGCCTTTTTAATCACATGATTTCTCGGCATATTGCTCATTTTTAGCGATGTGTAAATAAAAATTGATTAGTAGTGGATTTGTATTTTTCTTATGTAATACTAACCTTTTGAACAAGCTGGGAAAGTCAGAGGTCGTCTTTACACACAGCAATGTCAGCGCCGCACTCCTATTTGCTACACTAATGTTCATGTTCCTGTAATTGTGTTGCACTACTGTTTATTGTCTATCTTTCGGTCTTATTATCTTTAATTCTTCCCTGCTGCGCTGAGCATGTTACACAAGAATTTCCCTCGGGATAAATGGCATTTTTCTTATCTTGTCTTAATAGAATAGCTCAGGAAACACAGTTTTTTCACTAATGTTGTTTTACTAGTTACCGAAATCCTTTCTGTATATACAATTCTCTTCTCCTAACACACACAAACCTCCCCGAGCTCTTCTTTGGCTATAATACTTAGATACTGCTGATCTCTACTATGTGCAGTAACATACTCCTAACCACCATTTGTGTTGTTAGTAATTTATTAGGAATGTTAGTAAGTTACTTATCTATTGTATTCATTTCCAAGCTTTGTATATATATAGTAGCAAAGTGTATTTCATATTGTGTTCTTTCTACAGAGGTTTACTGGATTCATTTAGACTTTATGTTTAATATTGTTCTTGTCTCTGTGTCTCTGTGTCAACAGAAATCAGGATCAACTGAATGGTTTCTGATTCCGAACCTGATTTGTAGACAGGATTTAGGACACAGCATGACAAACTGTGAGCTATAAAAAAAATGAGGTTCTTTGATGAATTACGACACAAAAACTCATTCTTGACCTGCACTTCTAATCCTAAGGTGATTTGTGGCTTGGCGCTGTTGTTTAGAAAGGTTGATTGCAGCGCTTCATTAATTTTTAATGGCAAGTCATGTGTCCTAAACCACAATGACAAGACTGCATCATCCAAAATGAAGAGCTGGATGTGACTCGGACAGATGGAGGGAAGTTGTGGGGATGTATTTACAGAAACTAATTTGGTTTGATAGCAGTGCAGTGCTGACACCAAGCATGTCTTGT
Organism: Hemigrammopetersius urotaenia; assembly: GCA_037974485.1. Lineage (NCBI taxonomy): Eukaryota > Metazoa > Chordata > Actinopteri > Characiformes > Alestidae > Hemigrammopetersius > Hemigrammopetersius urotaenia. The sequence goes on along the minus strand of JBBPDC010000153.1, from coordinate 664 downwards.
CTGAGCAAGCACATCTGGGGTAAGTGGAAAACAGTGTAAATAATGCATTAAAAACATCCAACAAGACAATGCAATAAGCCGTACCACTCATCAAAGGGAGCATTTTGAGAAGAAGGACACACATAATGGCCAGAACAGGCACTACATATTAAACTCAATGAGAAGAAAAAAAAAATCTATAATCTCATACAGAGGCAAAGAGTTAGACAAAAGAAGGAAAACAGGTTTAATAATGTTTAATAATAGTAATAAAAAGATTTAGCCCTATTAACTAATTGAAGAAACTGCATTGAAGCTGTTTTTCTCAGTATCCCTGTTGCCATAGATACTGCTCTTTGCTTTTTGGGGCAGCGAAGGCCTGTGGACAGGGCTACAAATGTGTGGGAAGCAGTTTCAGTTTTTTATTTTCTTGTATACATTTGGAAAAACTTGACCAAGCAGTGTGCAGTGGTCATCAGTAAAGTGAGGCTTGCAAAAACAGAAAAACCTTCTTAGTTGCACTTTCTTTTTAGATTTTTGAATTTAGTGTTGTGTATCAGCGACCATTAAAGACCAAGACCATCATGCCCGCTAGCTGGTAGCCTAGTGGGGGCAGCTGGTAGCCTAGTGGTTAGGGCATTCGCCCTGTGACCAGAAAGTCCGGGTTCGATTCCCAAGACCGCTA
>JBBPDC010000150.1:26717-37921 GCA_037974485.1 Hemigrammopetersius urotaenia | reverse complement strand
GTTATATGATCATATTTTCTGGATCTAGTGAGAACCCTGGCGGCTGCATTTTGGACTAATTGGAGCTTGTTTATTGCAGATGCAGGACAACCACCTAGCAATGCATTACAATAGTACAGTCTGGAGGTCATGAATGTGTGAACTAGCTTTTCTGTGTCAGATGCGGATAAGATGCTCCTAAGCTTGGCAATATTTCAAAGATGGAAAAAGGCTGTTTTTGTGATATTGGAAATGTGACTTCCAAAGGACAAGTTACTGTCTAATATTACGCCCAGGTCTTTTACTGTCGAGCTGGTAGTAACAGTACATCCTTTTTTTTTTGAGAGCTGTTTTGTACTGGTTTTTGGGTCAATAAGTAATATCTCTGTCTTATCCGTATTTAGTAAAAGAAAGTTATTGGTCATCCAATCTTTTATATCCTGGACACACTCAGTTAGTCTATAACTTAGGTTCAATAAAAAATCAACAGAAATTCTACAGATCTATAGCAATACTACAAAACATCCACACTCATATCTACATTAATACTATAAACAATCCTGTAGAAGTTCTACGGATCTATAATAATGCAAAAAAATCTACAGAAATTCTACAGATCTATAGAAATGCTACAAATTTTTTAAAAAAATTCCATACATATAAAGTAACACAAAAAAATTCTAAAGAAATTCTACAGATCCATAGCAATGATACAAAATTTGTACAGACATTTTACAGATTTATAGAATTACTACAATTCCATAAAAAATCTACGGATCTATAGCAATACAACAAATAATTCTACAGACATTCTTCAGACCTAAATTAACACTACACTATTTCTACAGACATTCTACAGACCTAAATTATCACTACATTTCTACAGACATTCTACAGACCTAAATTAACACTACACTATTTCTACAGACATTCTACTGTTCTAAAAATTCACTTTTTTCAAAATGAAGGAAAAAATCCTGTTACAGGGACTGTGATCCTTTTCTTCCCTATGATTTCCTCTATTAAAGGTAATGAGCAACGTGTTGCTGTGATTTAAAGATGTTTCTGGTAATCAGTGAAGGTGATGTTCAGGACTGAATGTTCCCTGGTCTGATCAGGTCATTTCCTCCCTCAGCGTCTGAGTGACCGGGTCCTTAAACAACACCAAGTCAAGATATTACTTATCACTCCTTTAAAGGCTCTCAGTCGCCTCTCCAGCTCTGCCCAGGGGAAATTACCCGGTGTGATATTGCGTTTGACACGTTTGTTTAGTCGAGTGCATGCATAATGCAAGGCTTTCGCAAAGCACCCACAGAGTACTGGGCACCGCCACGCACTCCACTCCAATCAGAGCCGGCCAGGAGCGTCTGTTTATCACATCAGATCACCTGCAGCACCGTCCGTGAGGGGCCAGATCACGCGTTCTGCTGAATTAAGCTTCCAGACCTTCTCACGCAGAGGGAGCCGAGCTGCCTGGAAATGGAATCACACTAAATGACAGCCCTCTGGAGTAATAACCTCCAGTCCTGTTCCACTCTCTGCCCTTTTCACACCATACTGTACCTGCTTTCAGGTGTAAATCTGCACCTTTAGATCTGCCATGCTGAGCCTGATCCTTATCCAAACCTGTGAAGTGTACATGCATATATATATATATATAGTACTAATCCCTTGCTTTTTGTGGGGGTTATGTTCCAAGAGCACCCATGTATAGTCAAAATTTCTTGTGTTTTGTTTAAGAAATGCCTAAAAATGCCTAAAATTTTTTAAAGTGTAAACCCTAAATATGGCCCAAATCTGCTCCCAGAACACTTTCATTTCATTTTAAACTCAAGTAAATTCGAATTCACCTCTTTTAATTTAAATTCCCCGCCAAGATATGCAACTCGGAAGTTCGCAAGACATAAGTATTGGGACACCGCTGTGAACGCTTCACTTTGTGTAAAAATATACTGCGGTTTCCATGTTATTGTGGGAATTTCCGTGTAAAACTATGAATTTGGGTGTCAGAAACAATCTGCGTGTGACTAAATCCGTGACTCCTGATTCTGTGTAAAACTGGGGGGTTACTGTACATAGTACTGTGCAAAAGTCTATGCAAATAGTTTGAAGCCATTTATATCAGCAGTGGGTTTCATACTGCCAGCAAAACACAAGAGAAATTAAGAATAAATTAGAGAAAATGCAAACAAACAAGAAAGCAGTAAAAAGTATCAAGATTTCTATTTTCTAAAGAGTAGTTGATTTTTTGTGAGCTGGTTAGAAGAACACAGGTTTGGTTCCAGATTTGTGCTCTGATCCTTCAGCCATTTATAAAATAGAAGAAGAAACCTGGTATTAGATGGAGCTACAAGTAATCCTGGGCTTCCAGGAGGAAAGAGGTCTGGAAATGGTTAAGAGACACTTTACTGTACATAAAATATTGTAATATTAGTGTTTAACATTAATTTAACACTACTGAACGCAGCTTTTTACTCAGGTATGTAAGTCTTTTGCAGAGCACTGCGTGTGTGTGTGTGTGTGTGTGTGTGTGTGTGAATATATATATACATATACACACACAGGATTGTCTGTCTCTATGTATAAAAGTCTAAATATATAAATATAGTCTGTATCAGTTTTATTTTCAGCCTCATGAAGCCCTCAATTTATTACACACACACGCACTCGGTTCAGTTATAAGACCTACGGAGTGTGTGCGGCATGTGAATGGAACAGCTGTGTGAGCGGAGAGGCTCCGTGCTGCGGCAGGAAGCAGGAGGATCAGATAAAGGGAATTGATGATGTGGCTTAAGACGGATCTGTGGCTGCAGGCTGCTGCTCCGGCTAATGCTCCTCCACTTCCTATCAGACCAGCTAATAGAAGGCCCAACACAGCAGCATTCCCGGCCCGCTGAAGGATTACGGCCAGCCTATATGCTGCAGTGGGGATAGTTACACTGGAAAAACTGTGGAAGGCCAATAAACTAGAGTCCGGGAGATAGCAAATTAGAGGAACAATGGTGTATCTGATGCTCCAGTACCTCCTAACGGCCCTGACCAGTCTAGTTAGCACTCCTTAACTTCAAACGTGGCTTGGAAGTGCATCTTAGAGACTCAAGGCTTGACTTGTACTTGTATCTCAGAGAAACGAGACTTGGCCTGGACTCACGTCCTAGAGACTCGAGACTTGGCTTGGATGGGTATCTCAGAAACTTGCATCCTAGGGACTCAAGACTTGGCTTGGACTTGTATCCCAGAGACCCAAGACATGACTTGTACATGTATCTCAGAGACACGAGCCTTGACTTGGACTCACATCCCAGAGACTCGAGACTCGGCTTAGACTCACACTTCAAGATTTGAAAATCTGAACTGCACTCCAGAGTCTCAAGACTAAACATCCTCAAGGTTTAACTGACTTGCCTGCAGGGATTGATTCATGCTCATCTCATACCCCAGATATTCTGCTAGACGTGCATAAATTGAGTCATGATCATCTTCACCAAAAACAAACTAAGGGTGCAAAAATTCAAAACGAGAGAAGGAAGCTGTAAACTTGTCCCACCGAGACATCTGCTATGTGAGACTCTTCTCTGGTCCTCTCTAATTTTGTTCTTTTTTTTTTTTTTTACAGGAACTTGCCTGGCGTCACAGCAATCACAGTTTAACACGACACATCGCCTTCCAAGACACATGATGAAGAGATGGTTATGCTAATAATAATGCTAATTCGGAGCTAAAATGGCACTTAATAGTGTCTGAACCTGTGCTATCAGTTGAAGCCCAGCCAGCTTTTATGAGAAAATGAGCCAGCAGATGCTGAATTAAAGGCTCTTCTCTCTCTCACACTCACCTTTTCAGTCTCTCTCTAGCTCTCTTGCCCCTAAATGTTTTTTTTATTATTATTTCCAGAGACAGCTTCATAAGAAGCATCCGTCTGTCTCAGGCTAATATGTGGTCTGTCTTCACCGTAGCTCTGAGCCGTGTCCTATTTCAATTTGCTCCTGGGCCAAAGCGCGAGGCGCATTTAATTGAGCGGAGTTCAAGCCTTCGCAAACAGCAAGGTAACAGGCGAGGAAATCGATGGCGGTGGAGGCATGGGAAAAAGAGATAACATTGATTTATCCGCCATCGATAGGGCTGGATCTCTGTCTCCGAGCCCACAGGCGGAACGTGCGCCGTCTGCCAAAGTCGGCGAGAGGGAGCTGCAGCAAAAGTGTCAGGCGGACAGAGGACAAGGAGAGAGAGAAAGAAGGAGAGGGGGGCAGTAAGAGAGAGACAGACAGAGAAAGATGGTGAGAGAGAGAGATAAAGCATGACGGAGAGCAGGAGAAGTGGCAGTGGAGGGCACAGGGGACGTGGGGAGATATGAAGGAGAGGAAAAAAAGAGGTGTGGATGTGATCTGATGAGACTGTGGGGATAGGAGTCAGGTTTGGGGTTACAAGCGTCTCTCTCTCTCTCTCTCTCTCACACACACACACACACACACACACACACGCACACAACACACCCCACTGCTGATGGAGCTAGCTGTTGTAGCTGCCTGGCCTGGGGTCTAGCAGTGAAGGTCAAAAATGCCATGAACACCCTGGTGTTGCTAGCATAGCTAGCGCCAGACTTCCAGGGCCAACATTAGCCGTGATTAAAAACAAAGCCTGGAGCTTTCGGCCTTAATGAACAACAATCGACTTCTCTCGCTCTCGGCTCTTCAGGATATCACCCGGCGCTAAGCTTCCCTTGAATAGCCATACGCCACCTAGCATAGCACTAGTAATGAACTTTATGGACTGAAGTGACTGAATATTCCCTGAGAAAAAAGTGTAGCACAAGTTTATTCTTTTGTATTACTTTTCCTTTTATATATACTAAATTTTATGTACTTAAGAATAGTATAGTGAAGTATACTTTACTTATACTGATGAGTATAAAGAAAGTATATATAGTACACTTTTATAAACATAAAATGACCTTATGAAGTATCTTTAAAGTATACTTTTATAAACTTAAAACTGTTCCAATTTAGTCCAAAGAAGTATTAAATTTGTATACTTAAGCATATTTAATAAAATGAACTTTTTGCTAAGAGTTAGTGAAGATAGTTCATTATTATGTTGTCTTCTAGCCTTATCTGAGAAACAAGTTTCCAAAATGGGTCAAGCTCTGCAGTAGCACTTCTGCTAGCGAGGGGCTAATGTAGACTCACTGCCTGTTCCTTTTGAACTGGGAAGTCCGAAATTCAGAGTTCCTGGTAGGACATTTCAACTGGAAATCTCCCTGAAGTTGGAATTCTGACTCAGAACATTGGAAGAACCTCACCGATCACAACCTCAAAATCCAAGATATGCATCAGCATTATTGACTGCTGTTATAGAGACTGTTTACCAGTACCTCTGTCTTATTAGAGTCTCATTGCTGTCCAGCGTCCTTCTGTGGATGTGTTGGACATGTCGCTGTGGTGTTTGTGTGCCCAAAATACTGCACATTATCAACTGGTATTGCTACCAATGTCCAGCAATTCCTAACCTGGGTCAGCCATGATAATGCAAAACTGAAAAACATGGGATAGATTTTCACAACTTTAGAGCAACACTCTAAAGACAGACATGCTAACATACACATGCACACCCCGGTCCAGCGACCTCATGACCCCCTCAACCCCCAAATCGTCCACTGACTATGAGAGAGTCATCACGGACATGGATGTCATAGACGAGGTACGAGACTGCCTCAATAAGGTCAACACTGATTTCATTTGCATAACTATTACTGAACTATCAATATTTTCCATTCACATATTTTGGTCAGTATAACATTTACAGTCTAAAAATATAAATATGGACATCTGTATTGTAAAATATAAATATACGTAAACTTTATGTAAACTAAATGCAGACATAGGCATGTTGTATGCATGTACACAGTGAGCATATATATATAAATATATAGAGTGGATATATAAGAAAATATAAGAACATTGTAGAGGGTTAATGTGGCTAACAGAAATGAAGCTAACTACTTACATACTAATTTAATCCACTATTATCAACAATATTACTTTATTAACTATTTCTCTAAATATGTGGGGGAGAAACATTTGGAATATAGGTGTGAAATTTCCTGAAGCCTGTGTGAGCTGTTCATCAGAAGCTTGGCTTTTATCTCAGGAGCCTCTCCCAGTGCTATCCTGATTTGTTCTTCACACTCCTTACTTTCTTGACAATAGACACAGGTGAGATAAGTCTACCTGCTGTAAAGAGGCGACTCGAACCTCATCTCAGCTTTTCTTAATCTCTAAATGTAGCTGTGAAAATTTCCCCCCAGCAACACGGTGCAGGAACTGACGTTAAAAATGCTAATTAACATTTGAACCCCTCGGGGGAATCGCGAGACCCCATCGCCGCCCTCTCTGCAGAGGCTGTGATCTTAAAAAAAGACTGAAAAAAGTGCCATTAATGCCTTTAACCGACTCTAAATCTTCTGATGTGCTGGTGCTGAGTATAAGAAGGCTGAGTGGCCCAGTTTAGCGCTCTCTCTGCTAATCTCCTGATTAGCTGAACAAGGTGTGTGCAAATCTCCTGCTGTACTGCTAATTCACTTATTAGCCATAATGCTAATGCGTTATTTTGCCTAACAGCCAGGTAGCAGTAACTACAGAAACATTCACACTCGCTTTCGGTTTTCATAAACAGTCTTCTCAGCAGCTGCTTAGCCAGGATTAGCAACCCAGGCGGCTAAAAGGTCAACGCTAGCTGGGCAACCACATATGGATCACTATGAAACACAATGTACCTAAAATGTGTTTAACCCTCCCTTAATTTATGCTGAAAGTTCACCAAACACCTTAATTCGAATTAAGTGGTTGTTAATTTGTGAAACCGACCACTTAATTTGACCCTAAAATCAGATTTAAGATCATGAGTGTGAAAGACCTTGATCTCAAATTTGAAGGTTCTATTTCGGAAGGTTCTATTTTGAAAAAGTAAGGGAAAATTCAGTAGTTTTACCCTTTAATATCTGCATTATCCCCTTAATTTTCCTTAATTTCCTTTATGGGGAATTATGGTCAAAATTAAGGTCATTTATGGGTAAAATTAAAGGGTTTGGTTTCATAGTGGATGGGTTACAAATGAAATGAAAGTGAAGAATAAAGTAATAGAGAACGTGCAGATGCCTCCAGGCCAGACCTGAATGCTTGACTTCTACAATGAGGGACTACAGGGGGACATTTTGTCTATGTGACCCCTTTGAGCCAAGAGTCATTGAGAATCAATGCAGTTGTTCAGACTGACCTCTCCTGTCTTATGGTCCTACGGCATTTCTGTCCTAGAGGGAGGAGTCCTGGACGACAGCGCCCCCAACCAACAGGGTCACGAGGGGTCACTGAACGGCTTGTGTATGGAAAATACAGCCATAGGGGAAAATCATTTGTTTCTGGTTATCATAGGTCACTATTGTTTATACATTATTAACCAACACTGAATTCAAAATTTCAAACAAAAAATGTTTAGAAAAAACAAGAAAATAGTACAGAAATGGTTTATTATACCATGGAAATGTTAAAGTACGCGGTTACATTATTTTACAACTGCAACAATTAAAACAGTGATGTTAAGAGCAGAGTATGTGTGTGACTCTGTTTAAGATTAGATAATAATGTATTAGTCCCACAAGTCAGACATTTACACTGTTATGGCAGAAAGTGAACAGAAACAAAGATAAGAGCAGCAAAAAGTTCAAAACAATAGAATAAAAACACTACAGTATAAAACATCCACTATACAAACAATCTAGAAATATAAATATGGATGTGTATATTGGAAAATAGATATGTGTATATTTCACTGCCATGTTGCTATCTGTCTTCCTAACTACCAGATCTCACAAGGTTGGAAAGTCTTGACCCAAAATCATTTACATTTATGGCATTTATCAGATGCTTTTGTCCAAAGCGACTTCCATTCCCTAACTAGAAGGGGCAGTCTCTCTGGAGCAACTTGGGGTTAAGGGTCTTGCTCAGGGACCCAGTGGTGGTGTGTTGAAGGTAGGATTGGAAGCTACACCAAGAATTGATGACCTTATTCATAGCTTAGGCTCTGCTAAATGGCTAACAACTATTGACTTGGCGAAGGGCTACTGGCAGGTCCCCCTCAGTAAGGCAGCAAAAGAACTGACCAAGACTCAGGTACAAGCCTTTTTGGGCATGGCTAGTTGGTACAGGAGGTTTGTACCAAAGGGCAGCAGCCCTGACGGACTTAACATGCAAAAACTGTCCAGAGGTTCTGAGGTTCTGAGGTTCAGTGGACTGGGGAGGCAAGGGAAGCCTTTCAAGACAATGTTTTGTGTAATGAACCTGTACTGTCTGTACTGTCCTAACTTTGCCAAACTGTTTGTGTTGGATACCAATGCATCTGATACAGATATAGGGATGGTGCTTCTCCAGGGGGAGCCTTGTGAACGACATCCTGTTGCTTACACAAGCCGGAAGTTGTACCCGAGGAAGGTGAGATACTCTACTATTGAGAAGGAGGGTCTGGCTGTTAAATGGGCCCTTGACTCCTGCAGGTATTCCCTCTTCGGCCATGAGTTTCTCCTAGAGACAGATCACTGGCTGGATGCGGGACAGTGGTGGTATTTGTCCATGCAGCTCTATCCGTTCACAATAAGCCACGTCCCCAGGCGGGATAATGTTACAGCAGACTTTCTCTCACATCTACCATTGCGAGACTAGAGCGAATGTTGCTCTCACAACACGCTGATCTTTGTCCTTAGAGGCTAGCAGCCTGGAAGTTATTTTTGCTTCAGCTGTAGTCTGCTTATTTTCTTACTGTCTACTATTTGATCACAACCATAGATTTCTATTTTTTTTCTTCAAGCCTTAAATAAATAAATATTTATTTCACCCATACTCTGACTCTGCATTTTATGGTATCCTAGTTGGGTCCATCACAGGTGTATCCTCCTGAGAACCAAAAGAGAAAATTAGTCCTACAATTTCTTTTTTGTGTGATTTCCTCTATTTGGGTCTAAAAAACAGGTTACAATGTAAATTACTTAGAATATATTTTTTATTTTAATTTCCCAGCACGTCCACTGTAGAGGACAACAGGATGAATTGACTTTAGGATGAAGAACTGAATTTAGAAAATAAAAAATGTGATATTAACCCAAGAACATGTTCAATTTGTTCATGTTCAATTCTGTTTCACTGTTCCGTTGCTTGCAAGGACAGCAAAACTTGTATTTTATTTCAACAGTGAATTATAAGTCCTAGAACATCCTCTGGATAGTTTAGTTGTGATGGTCCTGGTTTTCTTTTTGGTTCTGCAGAAGAACATCTTGCATTTGGTGCTTATATGTCTTGTCATTGCAGTCCTTGTTCCCAGAATGCAAACCCTCACAGGACCATCACTGGAGAGCCCAGGATCTCCTCTACAGAACACTATAGGGCTTGATTGGGATCTCTCAGGAATATGTATGTAATCTTAGATTAGTACATGGGATTTGAACACCTAGTCCTAATAGACATACTGTATGCACACCCTGAATTTGTATATGCACAGAGTGGAGAATCTAGGCCAAGCCCCTCCTGCAAGGTACTGCAGACCTGAAGCGGCTCCACGAGTCTCGTAACGAGAGTAACGGCGGCCTGTTGCCTTTCATCTCGGATACAAAACGGCGAGTGTTTATTCCCTCCTTTGTCTCGGCCCTCGGCAGCAGCTGTGGCGGACAGGGCTGCCAGACACACGCCTGACCTTATTCACAGAGTGAGGTGGTGTCAGCATCACACTCCACACTACAGCAGGCCGAGCTTTCAGAGCCATGCTCACACACTGGTGCCTCTGACAGCTTCACCAGACACCCATCACCCCCCACGTCCAGCCTGGTACGCAGAAATACACACTCAGGACATTTTAACGGACAGCGACTGCTTATCTGCTGAATTTAAGCTCCGACATCAGGTGAGATGTGCATAAACCTTTATTAGTCCCACAGAACAAAGGTAAGAGCAGCAAGACAACAGATTAAAGCTACACAACACAAGATGAAATAAAGAGCACGCTTCACAAAAAAAAAATACAGGGCATCCTCAGGCTACAACAGTCTCGACATCTGATGTTTCGAGTTTACAACACTCACTCCCACTCGGTTTACACTGTTAGCCTCGTACTGACGGACTACCTGGGAGAACTAGTTTGGCTATGGAGGGAGCTTTCCTTTTCCCTTTTTCTGAGGCTTAGTTGTGTTTTTATGATAGTAAGTGACTCAGTGTGTTTCAACTTACACCGAAATTCAGGTTCCATCACTGTGGAAGGAATTGATCTGTGTCGTAATTCGAGGACTCGTATGTGTATTCAAATATATGTGTACATATGACCTATATATGTATGTGTACATAGTGTGTATATATACATTGTGTGTGTGTGTGTGTGTGTGTGTGTGTGTGCGTATGAACACTGTGGATATACTGTATATACAGGTTCACACTGGAGTGTCCTCAGTTGTTTGGTATCAGCAGGACAATAGTAATGTAAGACAAACTGCAAGTTGCTCACAGTAATATTTTACCTCTAAATATTGTACAAAAGACATCATGCATACCTGGATTTATATAGTTTGTTTAAACGCAGCAAATTAATGTGTTAAGCAGCAGATAAAAACAAATCATGTGATCTTAAACAGGACCACAGCCCACCTGTCGCTGCACAGACTGCCAGCCCCTCTTTACCCCATCCATCACCAGCCAGCTTCTGACCGCAGGGCTGCTGTCGTCCAGATGTTGTTTGGTGGGCTGTTCTCACACCGGTGATGTGGCGGCCGCAGTAGTGTGTGTGAGACGAGGGTACGAGTGTGTGAGGCCTAGCAGGGACACCAGGAGAGGCTCTGAGGTCAGAAACTGACCCTGATGAGGAACTAGAGGAGATGATATACACTCTCCATCAACAGATCCAGGTACAGTCTCTAACCAGAGCTACACAGTGGAGCTTCTAATAAAGAACAGATCAGATCAGATAAACCTTTATTAGTCCCACAGCGGGAAATTCACACTGTTAGGGCAGAAAGTGGACAAAACAAAGGTAAGAGGACAACAAGATAAAACACACACCCACACATATACATATATATGGGTCATTCCACAAAATCGGTACATTTTCAGCTTTAAAATGTTTTTTTTGAAAATCATTTTTTTCTCAATTTTTTAAATATCTCTGGAAAGAAGACATCCTAAAGTGTCAATAAATTT
>JBBPDC010000149.1:22084951-22096637 GCA_037974485.1 Hemigrammopetersius urotaenia | reverse complement strand
CAGAGAGAGAGAGAGAGAGATGATCGCAAGAACGAGAGAGAGAGAGAGATACAGAGAAAGAGAGACAGAGAAAGGGAGAGAGAGCGAGAGAGACAGAGAGAGAGAGAGAGCGAGAGAGAGAGAGAGACAGAGAGACAGAGAAAGGGAGAGAGAGCGAGAGAGACAGAGAGAGAGAGAGAGACAGAGAGAGCGAGAGAGAGAGATGATCCGCGCACTCCGGAAAAGACACGAATGAGAGAGAGAGCGAGAGCGAGATATAGAGAGAGACAGAGAGAGAGATAGAGAGAGAGAGAGAGAGAGAGAGAGAGATAGAGAGAGAGAGAGAGAGAGAGAGATATATAGAGAGAGAGAGAGAGAGAGAGAGAGAGAGAGAGTAAATCCGAGCTAAAATATCAAGGTGAAAGCTTGCGTAGTACAGACCCAGCTCCCAACCCAACTTTGTGAATAGATTAACGGCGATATTGCGCGATAAGAGTGTTAACACCGTTAACGGCCCAGCACTCATCTATATATATATAATGGGAAATACTTATAATGCTAATGGGAAAAAAAAAAATTTCATTAGCATATAGTTGCTATATGGACAGAAAGAGCTTTGTTCAACATGCAACACTTCTTGTGATACTATTCATCAGTCCTCATGGGAAACTCAGTTTGCTCAGGCAGGAGCTCAAGTGTTAGTCTGTTAGTCTGGGGAGGGAAGGCATAAGAAACAAACAGCAGTTTTTCCAATTTTACACAACTCCGTCCAATGATATAAACTGTGAATATGCAAAATGATCTCACACTGAAAACAACTGTCGGGGTGTCTTTCTGCACGTCACTTTTAAGAAAAGCAAGAATCTAGTTAGTGTCGAGAACGGCGAGGAGAAGTCCGAGCAGGTGTATTTAATCGAGAGGAAGGCCGTCTACGACGCACTCCGCTCAGGACAAAAACAATTTCACATCGAATGTTCAAAAGCAAGCTTTCTGCTGTAACACTACAAGGTACTGAGGAGAGCATGTTTCAAACCCAGAAGTGAACGAAGAGGGATATACTTTTCAAGCAGCACGGATCTCTCCATTCCCTCTGCTCAGCAGGTAGTGCCGAGACCGAGCCTTGCAGGATCTCACTGCATGGATGGAGTTTAATCACTCAACAAAACTCAAAGAGAATACATTCTATAAATCAATACGCTGTAAAATATGCATCAAAGGCATCCATCAGCGCCGCCGAACGTGACGGCTCGGTTCCGTCGGAGAAACGTCTCCACACTCGCGTCTCTCCTGTCAATGACTGACTTCGGCGCGCGCAGCCGAGGCCACAATCGCTCGGCATCGGCCGCCGTACCCTGCAAACTCTGAGGCAAAGGTTTCACCTCCTCAGTCACGTTTGTTCTGGAACCACTCGCCGAGGCGGAAGTAGGCGCAGTTCATTCAGCCCGAGATCTTCCACGGCATTAGGAGAAAAACGGAAATCGGTAGAAATGGAAAATGCACAGAAATGACAACAGAGGCCGCTTTCCCAGACCTAAGCTTAGACTGAACCTAAATGAGGGTAATTTCTAATTTCCTAAAGAGCTTCAGGAGCACCTCGGCGTCTAACTACGTCTCGTATTCTACTGCTTACTGTAAAAAAAAAAAAAACCTTCCTTTCTCTTCTCTTGACTTTTCTACGGCTTGTGCTGTTCCGGCATTGTCTGGCAGGTGTTGGCTGATTATTGTTTGACGAATGTGCGGCGTTTCAGTTAAATAGTGGACGTGGATTTAAGCCATTTATAGGTTTAAGAAACAGTTGTGGACTTGAGCGCTGATGTAGGTCGCTCTGGATAAGAGCGTCAGCCTGTAAATGTAAGAACTGGCTTAATCCATGTCCAGGAATCCGGCATGTTCCTTTACATCATGTTCCTTTACATCATGTTCCTTTACGGTCCGTGAGTCATTTGGGACCAGACTGCACAGAATATATTTTATTGATTATCAAAGTCTGAAAGGTCTTTTATTTTAAAAAAATCCGTAAAAAACAAACACACTTTGTTTTTAGTTGCATCTATACCGGTCCGTTTCCCATAAAACTGGTCTGTGGCGGAAAAAAGGTCGGGGGCCGCTGCTTTACGTGTGATTTCAGACAAACGGCAGCAGCCCGAGCCACACTGGACACCGAAGATAATTGACTTGACAACAACTGAAGGCAACCCCCCTTTAAGTCTATGTTCACACTAGGAGCTCTGAGAACTTCATGATTCACTCCGACCGTCGAAGACTGAAGACTCTAATACAGAAGAAACAGGTGACTCTTTAAAAGGGCTGCGGTGTCTTTTTCCTGACTGCATTAAAATGTGTACTTCAAACAAATGTACTGAGACATTACTCACAGTGTGATTTCAACACAGACTAATGATTACACAAACTCTGCAGCATGAAGAGCAGATGATAAGGACACACTGGCGAAAACATGTCCTTTAAAATTCTGAAACGAAGTGAGTTATAGTGGGCCGTCGTACAGCCAGCGCCTTTCGTTTGACAGCATTACTCAAACATTTGACACGCAAGTAAATATCCCTGTCTGGTCAGGCTGAACATTTAGTTACGTTTTAGTTATGGTTCTTATTTTCTCTGTACCTGTATGTTATTGAATACCTGCTATAGTTACTTGCTCGTTTGTTACAGTCATTTTGTTATTCTTGTTGCATTGAGCATGTTTAGAAGAGAATAATTTCCCTCGGAATGAATAAAGTTCTTTTTTTATCTTATGTTACAAATGAGTCATTTTAATGTTACCGACTGGTTTCCATAAACCAACATCATTTTTATTCTATGGCACTAACGTTTAAATGCAGTTTTTTGCTGCTTTCAAAAATGGTCTACTAGAGCCCGACCGATATTATCGGCCGATATTAGGCATTTTCCAAACTATCGGTATCGGCATTTCTAACGGCCGATAAATGAATATTTCAAAAATAAAATAAAAACGGACGAAACACCCTTCAACCATGTCATGAGTGTTGGCGTTTGTCCACCAGAGGGCACTCTACACCGTCCCTGTTGGCAACACTCGTGTATAACGCGCCACACATCCTGCAACCTGCCGATCCAGCCAGAGTCAGGCCGCGAGTGAGATCATCGGTGAAGTGTGTTCAATAACTAATGTTAGGGAAGTCTGTTAATGTTTTGTTGCGCATTTCTGAAATAAAAAAAATAAAAATAAAAAATGTATATATATATATATACCGGCCGATATATCGGATTTTAAAACCAACAAATATTTATATCGGTATCGGCCTTCAAAATCCTTTATCGGTCGGGCTCTACGGTCTACCATCTTTCCCGGTACGAACAAAAATAAGCAGAAAATCAGCCATCAGTCACCATCCTCTCCTCCACAGTACTAGACTGAGGAGCAACTAAAGTTTAGATGTTTGTATAAAAACACACAGTCAACAGTTGTGTCACTGGCTCACATAGAAATTCATTACTTCTGTCACTTTGTGAAATAGTGTAACACAGTAACAGACACAAACAGATTGCTAAGTGTAACAGAACTACGATTGCTTTCTATTAAATGGTATTTACATTTTGCAAACATATGCACTGGAAGTCCTTTGAATCTGTCGCCAGAGACATTACAGTGCATGCGTGACTATGTTTGCCACAGTTAAATTTAGAAGTAATTTAGAAGAACCTACTATTATTTTTATATAAAATTGAGCTGGCCTGAATCATTTTAACACAAGTATTTGATTGTATTGGGTCTCTTATTTAGTATTTACTTTAGACCCCCAGAAGCCTAGAACAAGGGAATTCTAAATTAAACGTCAAATAACTCGCCATGTCATCAATTCTGAATTTGATTGATGTCTATTGTAGTTGTTTCACATGTGAAGCAACTGAACTCCCCTCTCCAACAGTGACAAAGTTGCACAAAGAAGTGTAAAATGTGTGATAATGTTTAGAAATGTACTTAGCGCAGGTCCTCGTTTATAATAATAGGTAGCCAAAACCTGGGACACTGACTCAACCCGAGCGGAACGCTAATCTAGTGTATATAAGAACAAAAACAAAAAATAAATAAATACAATTCAAAACGACTCTGAGTACCATTAAACCACTACTATTAAAACATAAGGAAGGGATGTACCGCTGCTTCCACCAGTGCATGGAAGCTGTTAACATACAACAACAGAAACAGTTGCTATGCAACAAAATTGCAACGCCTAAGATCTGAATCAGTGTGTTATATTATTGAACAAAGAGCTCCAGTAATGATGCCTTTATTTCTCATTAAAGTTGTCCGTACAGTTTTAGGGACGTTCAGACGAGGCCCTTTTAAACGTGAGACGCGCCGCGTCTCTATTCTGAACGCAGCTGATTAACAATTCAATAATTCAATCATATTTCCATGTCAAAACACACAAATAATAAAAAGTATACAGTCAATTGTGTATGAAAACCTCCAGGGTGAATGAGCGACTAGAACGATGCGGATGATACGTGGGTGCTCAGTACGCAAGACGTCGTTTTTAACTTTACCACTTAAAGATGCAAAGTGCTTGCCCAGATTAGAGGAGGAAAGTCTGCCCAGCTCCTGTCTGAACACCCCCTTATTGAATGCATAATATTAGTCTTTGCCTTCGGCCACACTTATCAAATAACTCGAATTCAAAAACAACACCTTTCAGCCACTTTCTCACTCGTCCGTGACATCTCTCACCTTCCGCGCTTGGACTTGTCAGATAATGATTGTATCCACGTCTACAAACTTTTCGCGGCTAAATTTAACATCATGCCGAACAGACCAATGCCATTTATTCTTTACAAAGTAGAAATGCATTTCAGCTCACATAGTATGGATTCAAATTGTTCTGTTCTGCTGCAGCAATGCATTGAACCTGTACAGAACAGTCAGAAGGAGAATTTAGATTTTTATGTGTCAGAGGAAGAAAATAACAAAACGAGGGGAAACAACATGAACTACGTGAATCTCTGTATGATCTATATTCTTACAGCAAACTGATTAAGATGATTTCACTTCTTTTCTGTAGGCACTTACTCCAGCTGTGTTTAATGGCCAATCAGCATGTGGGTGTATATCAGAGCTGCACGGTGTTAGCCGTTATCGTGATGTCAGTCCTTGTAATACTACAATATGCAAATGAGCTTCTAGTCAACGTTAGTGTTTCTGACAGGGTGACCAATCACTAAACAATTACAAAAAGCTGTGACTTGAAAATGTGCTGTTTTTCTTGCTGAATCGGCGCTTTCAGAAGTAGGCGTGTCACACGATTCAAAACATTAATCTAATTCATTACAAGCTCTCTGATTAATAAATCGAATTAATCGCACGTCTATTTTTGCAGTAAATGTGATTTTTGGCAAATGAGTAAATGAATCATCAACATTTCAGACTTTCAAAGATTTTTATTTAATAACTTTTTAAGACAACGTACACACACACACAGGAAGCATTATGCTGACTGTAGCAAATGTATTGATTCACGCTAGCTATCAAAAAATGCTCCCTTTATGTTTATACCGTTTATACAGGCAGTTTATAACACTGATAATAATGAGAAATAGGCAAATAATATGCACAATCTGAGAAAACATACTTTATTTAAACGAGAAGAGCCCAGATAGATCCTTAGACGTGCACAGAGTCAGTTTATACAGTCAGGTTCTAAGAGAAATGCTACTGTGAAGCAGGGCGTTCTGACGATTTCTGCTCCCTTGTCGAAAAGTGATACCGGAGCTTAAATCGACAGCAGATTCTATCGATTCATGCTACCCTTTGGAAAAATGCTCCCTAGAAGTTTAAACGGCTGCCAGTGTCCCGAGGTAGCACAGATTCGTGAGCGTGAGACTGAATCCCAAGAATGTCTAACTGCACATGTGCAGACGCACAAGGTAGCACATCTCAATGGGCAGCATGTTTCGACAGAACACCGGACCAGACTGTGATTAACTGATTGAAATTAATCCGTTAATCTGACACCCCTAATTACAAGCAGTTATAACAGTACAATCCTATCCCCCCAGTGCATTTGGACACAACTTGTTTTAATTTTATGCATGACAGCGTGAGAGAGAGAGAGACAAAGAAAGAGACAGAGAGGGAGAGAGCAATTTCTAAAAGATGAAGGAAAATAAGAAGAAGGAAGATACAATATGAGAAAGAGAGGAATGGAGAGAGCATGCCAACAAACAACTGGAATACATTGTGTTGCTGTTAGGACAAAGCCCTGTGTTAGGGATTAGGGATGTATTTAAGCCCTGCACCCCGGTCTGCTGTCTTTCCACCTTTGTGTATGAAACGTTCTCAACAGAAAGACCAAAACAACAAAGATCTATAAGGATTACAACAAAGTATCTTATATGAACACTGATTTTATGGGGGAAAAAATTGCACACACACAAACACACATACACACAGTTGGGCTTCCCACACCATGCATTCGTTTAAGGTCAGAAATATAAATATAGAGTTATTTTGACATTTAAATCCACGCCGTCTTAAAGTTCCAAAAACCTTTACGTAACTGATTTTTAATGTTTAAAAAAAGAGACGATCACGAAACGACACTTCCTGTGGTGTACGACCCTCTGCTTTGAGGCCTCCTTACCCGTGATGTGACAGACTCTCTCTCCAACACACAATTAGAAGGCGATCTACGTTCTCTCTCAATACTCTGCCCCTGATCGTCTGATTGATAAACTGCGTACAAATGCACTGAAGCAATTAACCGAAATTTTAAAAACTGTAGAAGAATGAGAGGCACCGAATTCCAGCTCTAAAAAGAATAATAAAAAGTAACCACCTAGTAACACAGCCATCGCCATAGCAACCGCCATGGTTGCTATGGCGATGGCTGTGTTACTAGGTGGTTACGAATGGTTGCTAAAGTGCAGCAGTTACATTCTTTAACTTTTTAACTTTCTGTAAGGAACTGTTAGAGGCGGACGTCCTGTTTACGGGTCACTGGAGCATCTCACGTCAAACCCAATCGGAACCTCTCTGCTTATCATAAATACTTCATTATGAGGAGATTTTTTCCTGCAAAATCAGCTCTCACTCTCAAACTAAAGCACTTTAGCCACGACCAGCCTGGCAGTATTTTCCCATTTCTGCATCGCGTGTTTTGTTGAATCTTTAAAGCTTTAAACAACGCTCAAATAGTTCATATATTTGTTTCAGCACAACCTAGCAAATATGAAAATAAGACTCACAAAATACTGTTTATTAATTAAAAAATAAAACATCGAACATTTACAAATGCAATCAAAAGTAACACAAACACACACTTTCTCTCTCTCTCTCTCTCTCTCTCTCTCTCTCTCTCTCATACACGTCTGCTTTTCTAAGATCAAAGAATATTTATTTTCTTATTTTGAATCCAATTTAAAAAACTCAACACCATTTTTAAATACATTAGGATTTTAAACCTCAAAAATTTTCGGAGAGTTAGGCGATTAAAGCCTTAAAAATGAACACGTTTTTCTCACACAGTGCTCAGACAAAAACTTGCTAGCTAAGTAAACAGACACATTTCAAACTGTTCCGACAAACAAAAACGAATTGTTTCCTTATTAATAAACAAAACAACGGGTATAAATGAGACAAACATGTCTTTGACTTGCGGTTTATCTCTCCTAATGGCTCAGTGTTTTCAGCAGCTCTGCTGGACCGGCCGAGTGAGGTGACGTCACTCTCTCCCTCTCTCCGTATGCACTTTAAAGGGGGCTCGGACTTCGGCTCTCTCTTCCCATACGTTGCAGAGGTCACTCGACCTCAAAAATCGTATTTTTTAACGATTCTGCCCCTGATCAACTGAGTAGCAGCGTACACTGGCAGGAGATATTAACAGATATTTTACAGTTGAACCCTTGATCATATTTTAAAGGCTCTAAGAGGAATTTCAAAGTGTAAGTAACGCAAATGTAACTTTATTAATAACCAAAAAACAATTACAAATGTTTTTAATTCATTAAATCACAGGCACTGAGGGATAAGCCCAGGGTGTCCTAAAATTCAGTGTTGTTTTCTGTTTGTAAGGATCAGGATTTTTGTCTTGACGAAGTTGAAACTGGATCTAAAAAACCGTGTAAAAGGATTAAGGATGAGGAAAGGAGCGAAAAGACAGAAACGATCACGGCGTTTATATTGACAACGTGAGGGTAAGACAGAGCGAGATAGAGGTTGTGTAGTTTCTGTTGCTCACTCTCACCCAGACATCCTCATGCATTAGTCATAGCATGCCAACTGTTCACTCACAAACTCTTTGTTATCTCTGCCCCTTGGACACGGACACGCGAACACTCACGCGCACTTGCATGCAAATGAAACGCTGTTCCGTTCCGTAACGCCAGTCTGAGCAAGAAGAAAGCAGAAGCTCAAGCCAATTTTATCTGTTTATCTGGTGACCACTCGCCGCTAACTGTGGCCTCAGTCATTACTTGCTCCAGTAGCCTTTTTTAAGCTAAAAGCATTTTTGTACGTGTCTCTTGAGAAGCCAGACGACTTCATAAAAACTCTAAAAAAAGCAAATCGTGCAGAAATTTGATTCAAAATTCAGTGATTTGCTGAACGGTTTCCTGAAGAGCTGCACTTGACTTCGTTTAGAGTAAGGTCAGATATACCATGTCCACAAACAATGACCAGAAGAGAAGAGAGAAAAGGAGGAGGCTGAAGGAAGAGATGAGTGAGAGAGAGAGAAAAAAAGAAGCAAGAGTCCAAAAGGAGTTAGCAAGTGAAAGCTGGTTTTAAAGCAGGCAGAAGTGAGCACTAAAAGCATGGTTCGAATTACAGGGGGTACAGATCAAGACCTATGCCCCCCCCCCCCCAAAAAGAGACAAAAATAGCAGTTGTTAACAGTGTTATGAAGGCAGTACCCCCCAATTATGGAGGGGTAATTCACACTTTGACTAAAAGGAACAACTAGACACTCTGGATAAGAGTAGGAAGACACTGTGTGGCACTAAAGCGGGACTCTTTTCAAACATCTTCACATACAACAGCTCATAATGCGGCTACAACACACATGTTATTTGTCCCAGGCTACGAAATCAGGCCCAAAATCGTGACGGCCATATCTGAAACTCTCCGAAGCCACAAGCACAGAAATCCCCACGTTTTTTTCCATGATGGTCATCGTTCGCGCGGTTGTATACTTTTTTATTTCATATGAATAACGGTTTACTGCATTTTAACTAGACACCATCACATATGAAGTCCAGATGAGAACTCTTTGCAAAAGCAAACAGTGAAAGACGAATGAAAGCGATAGAGAAGAAATGACGTGAAACGTCTGATCAGAGTGGTCTGTTCCTTCATTCATTGCTGTGGTATTCTCTCGTGCAACGTAGCGTAGATTTCCACTCGGGTGCTCGCAGAGGACTTTGCCACGAAATTAAGTTCTGAACACTCAGACGGTTTAAATATAACGAAGGCATAAAGGTCAGCCACCGACGAGCGCAGCACACTAGCAGGGTGCGATAAGTCCGTGTGCATAACGAAAGATGAGAGAGAAACAGAGAAAGGAGGGTTAGAAGAGAGATGCGACCTTATTTTAAGAGTCTGTCATACAGACAGACATTAAGATATCGTCAGCGTCTTCTGGCCACTAGTGCGTTGAGTTCGTAAGGAGGGCTAAGAGGCGTACGAATCCAATAACGAATGGTCCACAGCTGTCTCAGTTGGGACCTTTCCTTTCCCTCTAATACGAGGACATTTCTGTCTGCCCCAGGGCCGCGGATAACTGACCTATCCGTGTGGGAATGCCACAGCCCACTAGCTTCATTAGTGAGAGATTAATTGATTAATTAAGAAGCAAATTAAGGGGCAAGCACAGTAGCACTTCATTAAGCTCAACTGAGATTGTAAATGCTGTTAACAATGTCAGTCTTTGATATTTAGACGCTGAAACTGACTCTGGTGATTGAACACTGCATATGAAAGAGTGAGTGTGTGACAGAGATAGATAGATAGAGAGAGAGAGAGAGAGAGAGAGAGAGAGAGAGAGAGAGAGAGAGAGAGAGAACCACATAAGGGGGAAAGTACATAAACTAGTGATTATATCTCTCTCTTTGCCTCACAGTCACACCAATAAATTATGAATGCTTATTAAAAAAGGGCAATATTCAGCATCCAAAATAAACTCAGCTGCAAGAGCCACAAAAGTGAGATAAACAAAAAGTGTCGTGAAGCACTGGGAGAATATCCTCCTCCCAACACACACACAAACACACACACTCCCTATAGCTCATGCCTCTCCTCTAAGGACTCTCTGTTATGCAGATAACAGCAACACAAATCTGACGATGCAGCTTGGCAAATCTCACCAGGCGCCGCTGAGAGGTCTGGCTATTCTAACTCGGATCTTCCTCGTGTTTAATTAAAAAAAGACACAAAGTCTTTAACCCTCGAGACTTTTTCCCACGAATGTGGCAATGAGTGTGATTTTGACAGGCACCTCTTTTGGCTATAAAACACAGCGAAGAGTAAATGCCGTTGTAACTAGATTTTTTTCTAGTTTTCTAGTTATTTTTGCGTTTGATTTAGTGACTGAAATTCGGCCTGAATTTTTGGTCCAGGCTAATGTAGGTAAAATCTGGCAGCGGTCTAGGCCACGTCAGAGAGATGCCTCCAACGTGAAGATGGAACGCATCACAAGGAGGTTTCTTTTTATTCCTCACTCTGGTCATGTTACCACATACAAGCAGAGCAAAACATTGCGAGGCTTACACCCAGACGACATCCCTCACGTACCGAGCCTCCGACAATTATGTCTAACGACACCCACAGGTCTGTGAAGAATTAGAAGGTAGATGTTGCGGACTAAAACGGGACAGCAGGAAAAGCGGGATACTTTTTTTTCTTCACAAACACGCTTGATTATACCTGTTAGTATATATCTGTCAATCAAGTTTCTCTACAGAAAACTTTGCCTACAACTTCATCACAGAAATATGAAATATGCATAATTCATTCTCATTAAATTCTCATTAAAACTAAACGAGACACAACTCTATTGAGGACCCGATAATACCACACACAAACGCACACACACGCGGTTCTTACCGTAAACCCCCTGTCCTCGCGTGTAGCCCTGGATGGCGGAGAGCAGTAAGATCCAGAAAAGCTCCATGTTCAGCCGCGAAGCCTCATCACCTGCGGAGAGCCACACGCACCGTCAGCGCCGGGTGGGCTGCTGCCGAAAAATGCAATTCATTTTCTCGAAACCTTGGATTATCTAAAGATTAGACGAGCCGCGGTGGAGTGCGCGGGATTGACGGGATTGCCTGAAACAGAGTTATTTATGAGATTGGCGAGCAGGTACGCGGACAGAGATTATGGCTGTTTGCTCGGCGCTGCTCCAACACAAAGCCAAAGTGGACAGGAGGCAGACTTATTCCTTATTCTCGGTTAAAATCCTGAACTTTAAGTCAGAAAAGTCACTCTTATATTTCCCCGTCCTTTTAACGTGCACCTTTTCAGCTTTTGTGCTTTAGAGAAGTACATATTTCTCACCGAGCGCTCTCCAAATAACGTAAAAATATTGTCGAGCTAAATGGCCATAAAGAAACCTTTAGACAGTTTTTTAGCGACAACGCGGAGTTTACAGATTCAGCAGTTTAAAAAATAAGGATCGGTTGTAGACGCTGCGCGCCGCGTGTTTAATAATCGCGGGTGTTACATGTGCATCACCTATAT
>JBBPDC010000149.1:22012050-22024107 GCA_037974485.1 Hemigrammopetersius urotaenia | reverse complement strand
AGGAAGAATTTCGTGCTGTTCACACTGTGTGCTGTGGTGTGTTCACGTATGACAAATGGTCACTTTCACTTCACTTACATTAGATCTGAAGACATCATCTGGAGTGTACTCGACGGGACAGGGTCGAGTAGTGGGTTTGCTGGACAGCAATGCTACATCCTCAAGAGAGAGAGGTGAGAAGCCAAGAAACTGTGTAGCACTGGTGGGTCTCTGGCTGACGAGCGGCTTGACAATTGTTGGGAAGGATCTACTAATGTCATCAATCTACACATCAAAGAACACAGCGAAGTCTTCAGGTGATAGAGCTGAAAAAACAGGGAGAGATGGAGACTTAAGAAGAGACAAAAAGGTGGTAAACAGCTTGCAAGGGTTGGATGCTGATCCTTCAAATTTCATTCTGTAGAAGGAAGACTTTGCAGAAGTGAAATCCATGGCAAATTTGGATAAGAGAGAGCGGTAAGTGATAAGGTCGCGGTCATAAAGCATTTTCTTCTTTCAGCTGCTCTTAGCTCCCTTTTGTTACGAAAGATTTTGTCAGGAAATATTTCTGCGTCGTAGGCGATACATGTGGGAGATGAGACGAGGAGGTTTGGAGAGGAAATTCAAAAGACAGAAGATGGTCAGAGACATGTAAAGGACTGGACAATATATTGAACATAGGAAGTGACTTGGTCAATACTACACATCGTTACACTCACATCGGCGCTGTAGCGTGGCGACGCGTTGAATGCTCACTATACTTTACTTTACTTTATACAACTTAAGACTACTGTTGCTGCACTGTGTTGTCTTTCATGTCTTTTATGTCTTTATGTCTTTATCTGTGAAGAGGGTGTTCAAGTAAAAATTTCATTGTGCTCTGTACACTGTACTCTGTACATATGACAATAAACTTCAACTTCAACTTCAACTACTAAGTCAAGAGTGTTGCCGGCTTTGTGGGTCGGAGGAGAGTCGCAGAGGGACAGGCCGAAGGATGATAGGAGCATTGCAAGCTCGCAGGTCTTCAACTTGTCACCTGGCAGATTAAATTCCCCAAGGAAGATGAGTGGAGACTCATCATCTAGATATGAGCTCGGGAGGACGTCAAGTTCTTCGATGAAGTTACCCAGAAGATCGGGTGGGCGATAAAGGACAATGATATAAAGCTTAGTTGGATATGTTATAGTAACAGAACGGAATTCAAAGGATTAGATGTTGAGCTGGGAAAGACTGAGAGGCAAAAAATGCCAACTACGTGAGAGAAGAAAATCTGTACCCCCTCCTATGCCTGCAGTGCGAGGAGTGTGAGGAAAGGACATGGCAGAGGAGAGAGCGGCCGGAGTAGCAGAGTTCTCCGGTGTGATCCAGGTCTCTGTGAGGACCAGGAAGTGAAAAGTGTGGAGAGACCAGAGATGAAGTCAGCTTTCTTGAAGCAGGATTGGCAGTTCCACAGACCCCCATCAACCACTGTAGAGGACTGTGGAGAAGAAAGCAGCAGAGAGAGGTTACTGTGGTTTCTCCCCACCGACGGGGAATGTATCTTCTTGGCCTGCAGGATATGTGAACAGGTATAGGTGTGATGCACATTATCTGTAGTCCTTTATACTTGAGGGTGAGTATAAGCCACTCCCACTAATTACACCAGGTGAGACTTATCTAGCTGATTGTAATTAAGCTAATGAAGCTAACCCCACCAGAGACAAAATCTAGAACAAAGAAAGTCAATGTGGACAGTAAGGTAGCAGCACAACAGTTAGACAACAGAAGAAACACTAGATGAAGATACAGCCAAGTAGACACCACAAGCACAGATATGCCTGAAAAAAAATATGTCTAAACACAAAGGGCAATATTTAGCACCTGAAAAAAAGTTAGGTGTCTATTAAAGAAAGTACTCAAGGAAAAATAATTAAAGAGCAACTAAAAACTTCAAGCGCTGTGATGTCTGGTCCGCATCTGTCACGCCCGCAGCAGTCTGGGTTATGGATTGCTGAAGCAGAGGCATAGGCTTGCCCTTCACGTCCCCTTGTTACATGTTCCTGTCCGTGTGGGATTGAGTCCAGTGCCTGGCATTCCACATGTTCCTGATTAGCCCATTAGCTCTACCATGATCTGGGTTGCTGGATGCCCGCTAAATTGGGTCACCTGTCTGGATTACGCCATGGTGTTCTCTTCAGCCCTCATGTCCTCCTCCTCCTCCTCTGACGAGAAGTTCTACTCTCCAGTTCTTGTTTATAAGCTCAGATCTCGCTCACCCTCTCTCCCCTTGTCTCACAGAAGTGACCAGCTGAGCTGTCCTTTTGGCTGGCTGCCGCACATAGCAGAGTTTCTGTTCCGGTTTCCTTCAGAACTCCCCAGCTGGAGTCCAAATGCCCTGCCAGGGGTGGAGATACCTTTGTGGCCATAATAGGGAGTCATCCTCACCCAGAGCTAGGAGAAAGAGCCTGGTGTCTGGCACTGTGGTCAAAGACTCTTTCTGTTATATCCAGCTGTTGTTACTGAGCTGTGTTTTGTGTTTCTCATTAAAACCGCCGTGTGTTTGATATTTCCTGCATCGGCGCCCTTATTCCCCATGCCAGATATGACAAACGTATTCAAGCCAAAACTACCATAAACGGTATTAATCGTGATAGTTAAATAAAGGCTACCCATGGTGACGTGACTGTGTAAAGGAAATACATGTATCTGTTGACTGATTACTGTCTTTTTATTTTGTACTGCAATAGGTTTTAGTAACATTTAGTTTTCATGTATGTTGATTACAAAATGTCATTACATGTATTTCACTACTTTATTAGTCTGGTTGATTTGCTGTACTGTTAGTCGTGTCATTACATAATAAATTACACAATTTGCTGGAAGCATTTACATTTGATTTCTATTACATATGAACATTTTGTCTGTTTACTTTTCCGTCTCGATATAAACACTGTTTCTCACAAAACAAACGGTACGTTTTCATTAAATTCAAATCATAATTTGAAACATTTCTTCTCTGCTCATGAACCCAAATGTGGCGTAAGTTTAGAAGTCATATTTTTGCCAGAATGCCTGCAACTGTTTTAAACAGCTGTGCATGAGAATTACTATAAAATTCTTGCTATTTCCTCTTTATCAGGAGTTCCGAGTTGGTTCAATAGATGTAAAACCTTGAGCGTGGTTAGCATGCTAAAAAAATACCCCTTCTCCCTTTCCCCTTCTGTGGCCACATTAGTCACTAAAACATTTTGGGCAGAAAATAAATATATAAAGTAAGGATATGTAACATTAATTTACTAAAAGGGGCGCCTTAGAATTCCGAGTTGCCAATTTCAATATTATGCCGCCTGCTGCTGCCTGCTGCTCAGGAAGGGAGTGCGGACAACTCAAGGACCAGACCGGAGAAATATATGCCCTTAGAAATAAAGGAGCCTAAAAGGGTTCTTTGGAGCGATGCCATGGGAGGGTATTTGGAAAGGAATTCTGGCCAGCACTACAGTTTAATATGCTATTTGTTGTGTTTAGCAGTACTGCTAAGCTCAGCATCACATTGTTTTCAGTGGATTATAGGACCTTACATTAGGAAAATACCAGATTCAACCATTGACTGCCGGCCTACCTACTAATCTATGGACTAATACATAGATACGATGATTTTAGCATTAACAAACCCATCAAAGAAAACAGCAAATCTTTTTTTTCCCCCATTATAACATGCATGTTCTACATTTGCATCCTTTAATCTGATGTTAAATATCTAGACAGCTTGGTAAACCTATATGTTATAACCATGCAAAGGTATGTAAAAGCAAAAAAGGTTAAACTGGTGAAAATACTCCTCTGACAAGACATCGGTACAACGTATTTGAATAATGGAGATAGGCTAAAGTCATCGAGATTAGACAAGCATGCAAATGGTCACAGCTCGTCTGTTTCCTATGTAGTTAATCAGCGTTCAATGACATGCAAACAGCATAATTAGCCTGTCAGCTCGTCTTAAATGCCACATTTCAAGAAGAACGTCATTGCAAATTATATTATGCACACACATGACCAAAGAAGTTTAAAAGGAAGCGTGAAACCGAATGCTGAATGAGCCGTTTTAATTATTAATTAATAAAATAAGAAATCAGTGTGGCCCTCAATAATTGTTCTTAAGACAGGCCCCGGTTTGCTGCACTGAGTATGAGGTCCTGAGCCTGGGAGTATAAACCTTTATTGAGAGGGATTTGTGCCATTTTAATGCTTTTCTGAGTTGTGGCAGTGAAGGAGCTAGTAGAAAGAGAATGTGCTTGTGTGCATGAGATGATCACATTCTGGTCTTTTAATATTATTATTGTTAATGCCTTGAAATAAAGTGAATATCAGTGTGAAACCGTTATCCTCGGTGCAGCCGCACGCTTTCCGCAGATCGACCCATCTGTGCGCAGTCATTTAATTTGGTGTGAGGGGCACAAAGTGCGCAATCCATTTTGTGATTGTGCTTTTGTCCTCTGTCAGGAGCCGGTGTGGGTGATTTTGCTGGATATACAATTACAGATAAGTTTTTTTCAACACAAAATCACCTACCTCACCGAATTCCTCCAAATGACCACTTTAAGCAACCACAACAGGTTGCTTTAACAACGCTATTGAATAATCAGAATTGGTTGCCTAAAGATTCATGTTTGAAAAAGGGTTCCACTATACTGGTATGGGTATTTTTCCTGAAAAATGAGCTCCCTTAATGACTTTTCGGTTGATTTAGCCACTGCCAGACAGCTGCAGTTGGTTGCTCTCACAGAATTCAGTTTGGGGCAACACTGAGCTGTCAGTATTGTTCCATCTACAGCCAGTATGCATGTGACAAAATGGCCTAGTCATTGCAGAAAACAGCACAAGGCTTAGGCTGAAACAATGGAGAGAGAATGCATGTCCTCTAAAAACACAGGCAGCCTTGTCATACCGCCGTTTATCATACGGATTAATTACACCCGCTATCTTCGGCTCACAGAAATGGAGAGATTATGAAAAATGTAATGGTCGTCTTTTTTTTTGCTGCTGCTGCTGCTTGTATTAATATGGATTAAGCCATCAGCATTTCTCTTCTATAAGAACCATTACTCCCACTGAAGATCATTTGAATATCTCAAATAACAGGGGGATGATGTAAAAAATAGACAATCCTCTGTGTGCTCGAGAAGGGCAGGGGTGGTCTTTTTGCTTGACCGGTTGGTTATAGCAACTTAGTTACAAAATGAGGAATGAGACTCTAAGGGTCAAGAGGGTTTGTTTGTTTGTTTGTTTGGTTGTGAGTGGTGGGCTTATTGGTAAGGGTTATTGTTGGGTTAAGCAGTTTCCCCTGAGATCAGTAAAGTTTTGTGATTCTGATTTTAACAATACCTTTTCGTTTTTACACGGGACATTTAGATTTTGCTTGTTTCATTTTGTTTTGTTTCATTTCATTTCAGTTTTGGTTTGGTCTAATTAAATATAAGACTATGAAATTATATTTCTTCACATTACATTGTGTAATGCCATAGATAAACCATTTATTATTCCATACAGAATCTTTTAAAAACTTGTTCTTTAGAGAATTATTTTCTGTAAAAAAGATGAGCAAACATTTATAAAATGTATAGAATCTCCATATAATACATCCTTTAAATATGTGTGTGTGCTGAGCATGTCCTTTCAGATAACCTCTATCTGAAATAGCAACCTCAGCTCTGTACTCTTCTGTACTCTAGTGTGGCAGAGAGCTGACGGTGAATTAGCTGGATTAGTCAGTATGGGAGACGTTCAGAAGAATTGGATGATTACAAAACCACATTCGACCCAACAGGCCTCAACAAGAAAACTTCATGTATGAAAGTCGATGTTGCTGCATAAGTCATAGGCCAACAGATCCTTTGGCCTGAAGGCATACACAAACGTGACTTTTAGAGAGCGATATCCCTTATTATGGTCAAGGCATACACCTTGGGTGCATCAATATTTCATTTAAAGACCGGGGGGGTGATTCTGTTATAAAGTTCATCTGTAATTTTTCCTCAAGAACTACTCAAATGAGTAGAGATGCGTACACAGTTTTCAGCCTAAACCAAATTGCACATCTATTTTGCAGGGGCTATTTTTTTTCTTTCACTAAAGCTCATTCTGTAGTTTTCCTTCACTCATTAAACTAAATGGAACCGACGGCTGGTTTGAAGGGTGCTACTCTGAGGGTGTATGAAGTGATGTTTTCCTGGAGGCATACCAGATAAATCTTTAAAATGTGGATCATCTCCACGCATTATTAACTTAGCCCCCGGCAGGGAGGTCATAGGGCAGGGTTTTACAGTGGCACTGCCAGATCTGGCTCAAATGCACATTTCACTTTTATGTCTTTTAGAAATTAATGCACACACAGGTTTTATTTATTATTTGTACTGATGTTTTGTATTCGTAATCTACTATGTCTAAAAGACATGACTGGATTTTCAGTTTTAATCTGATCTATTTTGTCTGACAGAACAAAATTGATCAGATCAAAACTGAACAATGGTTCACAAACCAGTCATCAGGGACCACCAAACAATCCAGATTGTTCTTCTTTAAGGAATCACATGTAAGATGTGCCAGTATAAAGAACATAGAATCTAGAACACATTAAGACTCTATCCCTGTCACAGTTCCTGCCTGCGACCACTAGGGGTTGCTATAGACTCATGGTAATATATCTTTTCACTGATTGCCCTCTCACCTGTACTGTGTTCCCTTATTTTGCCACTGTTGTCCCATTGGTTCTTGTGTTTTCTCTGCGGTATTTATGTTGGGGTTTTTCTGTCACCAGTTATCCGGACATACTTTTCCTCTTGGTCATTGTCCTTCCCTTCCCACATCTACCCTTGGTATTATAAGTCTAAATATAACCCTATCTAAAATGCCACGCCGCTGCAGTGCCTTCTCTTTCCTGCCAGGACAAGGCCGAGTCATGACAGAATGTCCGGATCAGTTTGGCACTGCGGAGTGGTCACCTCCATGTTAAGAACCACCACGGGGTAAACAAAGAAACCAACGCCGGGGAAGACGAAGACAAACCAGCAGATCTTACCTTTATGATCTTCCGGAGGATGACAGCGAAGAGGATGAGATTGCGACTTATGGCTGGAGTGGTCATCCGGAGGATCCACCCGTCCTCTTAGATCTCGAGAAGTTTCTTGCTGGATTACCCCTTTATCTGGACAAAGAAAAATCACGCCTTGGAACCCGACAGACGGCTTCCAACCGCGCTCCTTTCGCATCTTTTTACCCCCGTGCTGAGAGAGGGAAGAAACGCAGGACCGGCATCTCTGCCGCGGCAACCAGCCCCAGCCGCCTCTGCTTCTCGCCCAGTCATGTCTTCAACAAGCCCAGCCTCCTTTGCCTCTCGGCCGGCCTCCTTTGCATCTCATCCGGCCGCGTCTTCATCCAACCCAGCTTCCTTCGCATCTTGGCTGGCTGCCTCTGCATCGCGTCCAGCTGCGTCCTCGACCAGCCCGGCCTCCTTCACATCTTAGCCAGCCATCTCTGCATCTCGCTTGATCAGCCAGTTTGACTGCCTTTTCAGCTAGCCCAGTGGCCTCTGCATCTAGTCCAGTGGTTCTTTCAGCTAGTCCAGTGGCCTCTGCATCTAGTCCAGTGGTTCCTTCTCCTAGTCCAGAGGTTCCTTCAGCTAGTCCAGGCGTCCCTTCAGCTAGTCCACAGGTCCCTTCAGCTAGTCCACAGGTTCCTTCAGCTAGCCCCGTAGCCTTCTCAGCTAGCCCCGTTGCCTTCTCAGCTAGCCCCGTAGCCTTCTCAGCTAGGACCTCTGCCTTTTCAGCTAGGACCTCTGCCTTTTCAGCTAGCCTTTCGGCCTGTTTAGATAGTCCAGTAGCCAGCCCGGTCAGCCCAGAAATCTTTTCAACCAACCCAGCTGCGGTTCCTACACCGGGTGACCAGGTGACTCCTGCCGGTTGCCTCAACTCCAGTGACAGCCTCCACTCCGGCCTCCTCAACTCCAGCTCCTGCCTCCTCGACTCCAGTGACGGCCTCCATGACTCCAGTGACGGCCTCCATTCCAGCTCCTGCCTCCTCGACTCCAGTGACGGCCTCCACTCCGACCTCCTCAACTCCAGCTCCTGCCTCCTCGACTCCAGTGATGGCCCCCACTCCAGCCTTCTCAACTCCCCTGACGGCCTCCACTCCAATCTCCATGACTCCTACACCGGTCTTCACACCGGGTGCCCGACCTTTGGCACTGGTGGGGACATGTGCCTCGGTCGCAGCTGGCCTGCTCCTCCTCCTCCGGCTGTGCCATGGATAGGGGTCCTGGATGTTCCTGCGCACCCCCCCCATTACATGGGTTAGGGACTGGGTGTTTTGTTTCGCCGCCCCGGAGTTGCGCCTTTTGTGATGGTACTGTCACAGTCCCTGCCTGCGACCACTAGGTGTCCCTATAGACTCACGGGCCTTTTCAGCCCTCACCTTATCTAGCACCTGTAATACATCTTTTCACTGATTGCCCTCTCACCTGTACTGTGTTTTGCCACCGTCTTCCCATTGGTTCTTGTGTTTTCTCTAGGGTATTTATGGTGGGGTTTTTCTGTCACCAGTTATCCAGACATACTTCCTTTTCCTCTTTGATTCTTGTCCTTCCCTTCCCACATCTACTCTTGTTGTTATAAGTCTAAATATAATCTAAATCTAAAATGCCATGCCGCTACAGTGCCTTCTCTTTCCTGCCAGGACAAGGCCGAATCGTGACAATGCCAATAAAGTTTTTTCCTAGACCCACTGTCCAAGTTAATAAACACTAAGGAATTTTTAAATTGTATGATGAGCTCAAGCATCAAAAGCACACCACTGCTAAAACGTTGCATACAAATGTTTGTCTCTTGTGTCTGTTTGTGTATGCAGTGCCTAGTTTCATGTCATTTAGTTACAGCTGTCAAGTGTTTATGTGTTAAGTAATTGTATGTCCTTATTGAATCATGTCTGTATCTGGTCTGTATATAAGTTATTGGTCCACTGACATCCGTGTTTAAGAGTTAGTTTTAGTCTTGAGTGTAGCCATCATCCATGTGCAAGAATTTGTGTTAGTTCAGAGAGTACCCATAATGTTTAGGAATTTGTATCAGTCTTAAATGTAGTGTTGCTTCAGATTCTTGGTTTTCTTTGTGTTTTGGCCCTCATGCCTTCTTTGTGTTTTGTTAATAAAGACAAGTAAAATGGAAATCCGCTCCTGCGCCTCCTTCTCAGTGAGAGACATGACAGTGTCATGTAAAAGACGAAATAACTAAATACATTTTTATTTCTGTAAAAGAAATGAAAAAAAAAACCCCACAAGAAGCCCCAGTCACATGTGTGTGAGTGGGGCTTTGCATAAGCTTATTACCTTTGACTTACTTCTAGTAGGTGTTTTGCCATCCAATTCATTGCGTTGCAAAAGGAGTGTGTTCATTACAAGCGTTGTTTATTATACTTTTCCTCAATAAATAAGATTTGTTTTTTAGGTGTTCACCTAATCAGTACCTTATAGAGCAGAACGAGGTGTTTATGTAGGAATTTAACAGACACTGGAATGGAATGGTTGTTATACATAGAGATGCTGATTCAAACATAAATTGCAGTGCTCTCTTTTTTTAAAAATATTTTTCACACTGGAGAGGATCTCTACCTAAAGAAAGGTCAAGAGCACCTGAAGAAAACAATATATATAAATATATATAAAGGGCAACAGGCAGTTCTAAATGGTGCAAGAAAAAAAATACAACATTTTAACATGACAGTGAAAATATGCCTATTTGTCAGAAAATATCTGGGAGCAAAATACATTTTGTTATTTTAGATTGCCACATTGTAATAACCTTTAAGTATTCATTTTAACTATTACCATTGCAATATATAATGCAGCAACAGGGATTTGCAGCATCCATCTATCTCTCATAAATGACAGCGACCCCCCCCGCTTATGTCACATAACATTGCCTTACCTGCTGTAGCCGCACTGCTCACACAGTTCTATTACCGGCTCGTTCTTGGGCTAAGACTGAATTTTTTCCGTAGCCTTTTTCTAGAGATGGCATTTGTTATCCATGAGCCTTAGATGACAGATGGCATGGAATAAACAAATGTAAATAAAAAAGGAGGAAAAACAGAATGGGAAAAAAAAAGCAATCCAAAGTCATGGCAGGATGAATAATGCCAGAAACAGCGTCAAACTTTCTCAGAGGCAATATTTTCTTCACGTGGGCCTTGGGTAGAGATGAGATTTCATTACAGAAGCCTTTTGATCTGTTTACTGTGTCAGAGCTGCATTGGGGACGCAGGCCGTCTAGCCAGAGTGCTTTATTAAACTGCCCCGCCAATGGTGCAGCAGATCCACAACGGGCAAATAAAGTGTCACAGCACATTTCTCCGTCGCAGATTAAGGCGCTGCATGGATGCATTAGGCCGAATTAGTCTGGAAAATGAGAAAATAAACAAAATGCCAAGGCTGGAGGAGGGGGATGATGCTAGGGATGACACTGATGCGTGTCATGGATGGATGGACGGATGGACAGATAAGATAGATAGACAGACAGACAGACAGACAGACAGACAGGTGAACACTAAGGTATAAAAATCTTGCCATGTAGGTATGCTCCAAAGTACATAATGACATTGAAGGCCCTGAGATAAACACTTAGATTTAAATATAAAATACTAAGGGAAGGTGGCTTAGTCAAATGTAGTCAAATGTTAATAATCTGGCACAGGGCAGATGAGTTATGTCTGTGATCTTAGCAGTATCTACCAATCCCCTACAAATAACCAGTTCCAAACCAAAGTCTGTAGCGTGAGAATTCTGCCATATGTGAACACACCACGAAATTCTTCCTCTGCGTTTAACCCGTTCACCAAGTAAAGCAGTGGGCAGCCAGGAACACAGTGCCCAGGGGGCAGAGTTTGGGGGCAGTACCTTGCTCAGGGTACCTCACTGGTGCTTAGCAATCTTGGGAATCAAACCCACAACTTCCTGATTTCAGGGCGAACGCCCCAATGCCACCAGCTATACCGAGCATCGTGATCTCTCCAGCCTTTCTAGTTAATTTAGGGATTTTTGGACCTGTGCCACTTTTAAAGAGCTACATAACTGCTGTTAGCTGATCTAATTATAGTTTGAAATTAAACTGATGTGATTGTTAAAAGCAAAAACAGAGAAACTCAATCCCAAAAGAGGCAGATTTTCTAGCTCTTCATAACTGTCTGTAAATTCTGGATTTGTTTTATTTGTATGTTCTTTATGTGTTACATGCTGCAACATCTTACCGTGCTAAAGATTTAAGGCATTTGTTTGGTATCGTACTCATAAAGGTGCTCCAGGTAAGGCAGTATTGCCGTAATAAAGGTAATTGACCCGTGTAGGTACAGTCATAAAAACATCATTAAACTCCTCATAAATCTGCTGTTTGTCTCATAGTTGGGCTGTGTGTTCACTAGAACATAATACACGTCCCTTACTTCAGTGTTCTATACCCACGGTAACACTTAAGTATACATTATAATACCATTGTAAAGCCCTAATTAAGCCTTATGAAGCCTGTAGTTGCTCATTAACCAGCTGCTCATTAACTGTTACAGCCCCGAGATATTTCTGAGCATACTTCACGACCTTCACGCTTAAGATCAAAGGGCCCTTCTCTGCCTCCAGATATCAGTGTTGCATTTCAGTGAAATCTGCAGAATGTAAAATCTCTGGAAGGCAGAATAACACAATTTCTGATGATACAATTTTTTTTTTAAATTTTATTATTTAATCTCCTGAAACATCAACTGAAACAGACCTTTTGTTTTTTACAGGCAACGATACATTTGAATTTCTTAGTGTTCAAAGGCACTTTTATAGGGGTCTACAGGAAGTGCTAGAGAGGTTTAAATTAAGCTGAATTTGCACCTCTCTCACTCTCTCTGTCACGGTCGGCGGCCGTTAGAGGCCGCTGCCTGTCTATTTTTTCTGATTCTGTTCTCTGTTTTGCTTTAAGGGCTTTTAATTTGAAGGTGCGTTCTGTTTTGCTTATGTCACGTGTTCTTGTGTTTCACCTGTCCTGTGTTTTTCGGTCTGATTGTGCTGTG
>JBBPDC010000149.1:21994404-22004667 GCA_037974485.1 Hemigrammopetersius urotaenia | reverse complement strand
GAATTACAGCTAGGTAAAATGATTGAGGCGTCTTTATAATAAAATTTTATTTAATAATATAACGTGGACGAGTTCGGCGGGCCGGAATAAAAAGCCCAACGGGGCGCATATGGCCCGCGGGCCTTAGTTTGCCCATGTCTGATCTAGTAGTATCTATTGATGAGGGAAATGCACGTGTACAGTGCGCGTACACCACTCCTCATCCACAGCTAGTAAAGGGATCATGTTGTGTGCCAGGAGGCACATTGTTCTTTAACTTGATACGTACAGCTTCCAACTAAATCTTGAATGATTTTTTTTTAAAAAAAGGACACTTTTTTAGATTGGTGGCGTGGGACACATGACATGCTTTTAGATCGATTTCCACGCAAGAATAAGCATGAAGAGACATGAAAATAATATTCTGAAATAAAGATTTGCATCAAGAGTTCTGCCTCTAAAACAGAACAATAAATATCACATACTTCAAAATGCAGCATCCGCTGCTAAAGCTGGTAAAAAAAAAAAAAACAATTCTGGCACCCAGAACAGGAGAACGGCCTTGTTTGGGGTAACGGCCACTACTTCACAGTAAAAACAACCATCAAACAACTCTTAATGCATTTGTGTGACTTGTCATCGCATTACTTAATGAGACTAAGAGAACAGTCTCTATGCATCCATCAGCAGATTGTGCAACATGATTAACACAAGGCAAGTGTAGGCAGGGACTTTCCTACACTGTAAACTCAATGAGCATCTGTCGAAGCATCTAAGCCTGTTAATAAGGAATCAATAAGGAAAAATGCCCATGCCAGAAAAAAAGAGATAACTCCAAACCCAGGTAAACAAGCCAGGCTTTATTTAACTCCGGAACAGCCCTGCACACGAATATTTATTTCTGGGTAAGCAACATCGACCTTCATAATTTGAATAAAGCATAACTGGCTGTAAAGCAGGGACAGTGGTATGCCTTTTTCAGTTTTGTTTTAATTGCTTCTCTATTCCCTTTAACAAAAAGCACCACAAAGACTCATTGGTGCTCCCTTGAACGCCTCCCCTAAATGCATTCTTTTACTGGGTCACGACTGCATGAATCAAGGCATGTTTCATGCAAATGATATGGTTCAATCAGGGCACGTCATTTGCAAACAGAAACAGGTGAGCGGTGCTGGATCTGCTCATGTACTTGTTTCTGTGAAGCTATGATGAACTCAGGCCATTGTTTCTACGCAGATATGATGGTCGGTTCCCCATTTAAGCCTGAAGATCTGGAGGCACTAAAGGCCACAAGGCAAGAGAAAGACAAACAGAACAGAACTGTTGAGTGCTTTTGGGAGGAGGGGGTCACTCAAGTCACCATACACTGCTGGACAGGTGGCTTTCTGGCAGTGGTCATCATTAAGATGCTTAATAGACCGTGGCAGTAGGCAGGCCTGCCTTCCAGGGGGAAGAGAGGGTCACCTTCAGGGGGATACCTGTTCCACCAGACCTGGGGGCCGTCATAGCGGAATGCACTCACCCACCTTGCACAGGCACACAAGATGGATGTCCGCCGCCATCCAGGTGGAACGGCAGGAGCTGACTCCCACTGTCCGGAAAAAAAAGCAGGGAGGCAATCGACTGGACCTTAGAAGTGGTGCGAACCAATACAAGGACCTTTCAGGAGCATTGACAGAGGCCTCTGCTCATAAAAAAAAAAAAAACATTGCACATTCTTTTTCATCTTATCGATGTCTCGTTTGTCTTTCATGCCCTCGAGATAAAAAGCCCATCTATTCAGGAAGCATTGATTGAAACAGGCAAAAATGAAACACCTAAAACCCAGTATTTATAGACCGCGCCAGAAGGGGGCTTAGTCTATTTAACTTGCAAAATTATTTTATGAGTTATGAAAGGTCATTCTAAAACCGAAGACGTTGTGAGCGATGAACACATTACTTATTAATGCCAGCGGAGAGGCTGTTAACCCTCCGACTTCAGAGCATGTGCTCTAATGAGAATGTAGTTCGTGTCCTTCCGACCATGATCTCATCTCTGCTCTAAAACGTGTAAACGTGTGCATGTTCTGCGTTCACAAACAGATTTGTGGACTCGATACTGGATGACAAATATTAAACAGAGAGCCTTTTTAAAGTTATCAACCCAAATCAAGGTTATTGAGACGGAGTTTGCCTTCTTTGCTGCAGTAACACCCTCTGGAAGGGCTTTAGACTAGATGCTGGAACATTGTTGAACAAAAAAGGTCTCTTTCTATTCACAGGATTTTTTTTTTTCAGGAATGAATGTACCTAAAAGTAGCGGAATTCACTAAATAGAAAGAATGGTTACAAAATGTATAGTTTTCACAGATTTCCATGCATTCAGCCTATCTCTAAAATATGTCCTAGTAATAATTAGGGGTCCATTACTTATTATCGGCTCTGATATGGGCCAAAATCACTGGATCGAATATCAGAAAAGGCTGTTTCTCAAAGAGCGGCGTCATGCTACCCCTAATATCAATTACGATTCTGCACAACGGCATTAGCAAAACGAGTTTGTGGGGGCAAATTAACATGCAGATGATATTCAAGGGGATGGAATTTTATTTTTTAATTGAAACATTGTTTATTCAGGAGGAGGCCGGCTTGTAATTGTAACTGGCACTTGTAATTTGACTGGAGAACACTGTATTGCTGCTAACTAATTTTCATACAGCTGGTTAAGGAGCCTATTCCCTGCAGATGTGTATAATGATTATGCATGTCTCCCTCGCTCCACTGCATCGCAGACCACTTCCAACAGCTATTCTGGTTTGTGTTTACCAGCGATTCTGCCCGGCGCCTCCACAGAAACAAAAATCAAGAGTGCGCCCAAGGCAGACTCCGAGGCTGTGCTTTATCTGGGTCTGGACACAGGTGCATCTCCAAAATGAGTAGCACTGAGGAGGGAATAGGGTCCCGGATGAGCCTAAAACTGCAGGAGCTGGAGAATTGGACTCAAGGTCGGCTGGTGGTAACCACCAGTTTGGTGCTGCTGATTGATTGGGTGCAAGAGGAGCATCTGGCAGAGAGGAAGCAGGAAGGTGACTAGGGGAATCACCAGGTGGTTCCAATGAATTATAGTCACTTTGCTTGCTGCTGGGCCCTGTTTCCTATCCTGGTACACGACGCTATTCTCAAGTGGCACTGTCAAGAGCTTGAAGACCTGTAATAAACTTGAGCTATGGGTGTGCAACAAGCTCTGACATTGGTCAACTTATACTGGAGGAGAGTTCTAAGAGAACTGAGTCGGCGGAGTATTACATAATAAGTAGATAGCCTAAACCATACTGAAGTAAAAACACACACTTCCATTACATAATTACTCAGGTAGTAATCACAGACTAGCAAACTGAGCAGAAACAAAACAAAAAGAGGCTGCTATAAAACTGTGGATAGCTATAAAAAGTCGCCAGAGTCTGTATTTCTCCCAACAATACAATATTTCTCACAAAGACAGTTGTATTAGAATTCATCACAATGTTACTCAAATAGTCAATACTTTCCTGTAACATTCATACACCTGTTCTCTGATGGCATTCACCTATAGGCAATATCCATCACCTATAGTCACACACATTCGTAGCACATTAATTAGCATCTAAATTTGGCGACTCCCGTTTTAATTACACCACAAAAGACGGCCCGTGAAATATAGGCCTATTACCTAGAGTTCTAATTCAGTAACGCTAGTGCGAAAATGATGGATCATGTTAGAAAAAACACAATTCTCCTCCTCAGTTGTACCAGTGGTTTTGATTCTGCTACAAAATGTTTGATCAAGAACAGATCAGGCACAGCTTAAGGGTCACGGGCACTCCAAAACAAAACAACAACAAAAACGCCGAGCATTTGCATATCTTCAGAGAACCACAATCTCAATAAGAGAGCTACTCTTTTGCAGATGGTTTTAATAAGAGAGAGCTCTTGGCCAGACACCCACACACTTTACACTGCACCGCTAATCAGTTCTGACTCTGCTTATGAAGCTCCATTACAGCCATTTACATCCTTACCATATGTCTGGGTTTGTGACCATTTCAAAACAAAACTTATTCACACACACACACACACACTTTAAACAAATAAGGAGCTTTTTAACAGCAGCGTTCCCTTCAACAGTTAACTGCTCAGTTCAAATATTTCTAAATCTCAACTTAAATATTAATGTAATCTAATCAAATATAAAAACAAAGCCATTTGCCACAGAAGGGCCTTCACATTTTATTTAGTTTGTTATAGGAATCAAGGTAGAATCCAGAGCATGGGCGCCCGGAAACATTATAACCACACTCGCCACACACACACACACACACACACACACACACACACACACACACACACCTGCGCACATATTAATCCTGTTTCTGGGTGTTCTGTCAAAATATGCTAACCATCAAGATGCATGCCTTCTGTGCATGTGCAGTTCCACAGTCTTGGGATTCGGTGCCACACCCACAAATCTGTAAAATATTTGTCAGTGTTAAGTAAATAATGCTGTAACGCAATAATAATGACCTAACGTGACCAGCACTAATATATATATATATATTAGGGCTGTAGCGGTGCATGTATTGGTACCAAACCGTCACGGTACACGGGTCACGGTTCGGTACATGATGTCTTTCGGAGAATACATGGTACGGCGGAGAAGACGTGATCAAAGTAATACGGAATCACAGAGGGACCAAAAAGCGCAAGTAAATCATAAACCTGGGTCGTAGTGTGGTGCAATAGTGCCACCTACTGGCGTAACACTTCTGCTGCCTTACACATACATAAAAAAATAAGCAAGAGTGTGTGTTTACTGGGTAATACACTGCTGTTTATTTA
Organism: Hemigrammopetersius urotaenia; assembly: GCA_037974485.1. Classification (NCBI taxonomy): domain Eukaryota; kingdom Metazoa; phylum Chordata; class Actinopteri; order Characiformes; family Alestidae; genus Hemigrammopetersius; species Hemigrammopetersius urotaenia. The sequence continues at coordinate 21,999,832 of JBBPDC010000149.1, read as the reverse complement.
AAATAAACAAAAACATTCCTGTTGTACCAAACCCGTATCGAACCGTGACATCTGTGTACCGTTATATATACCAAAGAGGTGGGATGAGCGTGCTGCTGTATGACATCAGCACACAAGTCTAGTGTCTCTGGCTGGACAGTCCACAAACTGTGTGAATATGTTAAGTGTCCGGTTCAGAGAAAGTGGCTGAGGTTTCTGAAGATGAATGAACAATTAAAGCACCTCATTTAGATGTAGCCCGCCTGCTAACAGCTCAATGTCAGGGCTGCAGACATATCCTTAGGCACAATGTGACCAGGCACCATTTCCTGGGTGGTACAATTGTTCCTTAAAATTATCACAACAAGTTCTGTCTGCCTGAGCAACAGCCACCGCAGTCAGGAATAAGCTCTTGCAGAAAAGCACATTGAACTGCACTCGCTAATGTCCCTGTCGTGTCTGAGAAAATGCCCGAGATGATCTCTCTGTGCTCCACTACATCTTGCCTCAGTAAGACCAGAGCATGTGGCCATGTTAGCATTAGCAGCATGTGAGCAGCTTGAACAATGAGTCATTAACACTATAGATGCTTTAATAACTCTCTCAACTCTCAGGGTTTGAGAGGGAACAGCTAACTAACACTAAATACGCAAAAAAAGACTAAAATACAAAGAGATCCCACGTAGCCTAAGCATCCACATGAATATTAGGACCCAGCAGGACATTGTTCAGAGCATCACATCGTCTCTGACTGCTTAGCTTCTTCCTTTAATGTATAAAGTTGCTGTCTCTTCTCCAGGTAAGCAACACACACAGCCATCCACAAGAAGATAAAGAAAATGTCATTCATCAGACCATCTTCCTCCATCGGTCCATGGTCTAGTTCTGATTCCACATGCCCATTTCAGGTGCTTTTGAAGGTGGGGTGGGATCAACACTCATGCTCTGCAGCTATGCAGCCTCATACTCAGCAATCTGAGATGCACTGTTTGTTCTGACACCTATTACAGGCAAAATAATAGTTTTTTTCTTAGTATGTGCTACAGTATCTCTTCTGAATAGAGAGAGACGGGGAGAAAGAGAGAGGGGGAAAAGAATTCTAACTGCCTTTGCAGAATCATAAACTTATCCAAACCAAACACAATTTAAATAAACATAAGATAAGAAATAGGCCAAACCAAATTAAAGGGTCAATAAACTTTATAAATGGACGGAAGAACAGATTACGCATGTATGAAAGAGAAGAAGAATATCCAGATCAACGTTACTGTGAGTGTGTGCACTTCATGCCATGCTGATGTGTTTGTGCTACTGTGGAAGGACGATCTAAGGTTAGGGTTAGGGTTAGGGTTAGGGTTAGGGTTAGGGTTAGGGTGCAGGACAGTGGTGAAAAGTAACACTGCTTGCTGTACTTAGCTTTTTGCTTCAGTTTAATGTACAAATCAGGTGTTTTCTGTCTGTTACCCCTTTTCCACTACACTGGTGCTGGTGCCATGCTGGTTCTGGTGCTCGGCCGGTGCTGAACTGGGAACCAGCCGAGAACCGACCCGCATTTACACCAGGAGCTCAGCGGGAGCCGCGGGAGAATACGGGACAGGCCACGCCCACTAAACAGAAACAAACATGGCCGAACTCAGTTCCTGCTGGTTATTCTCCAAACTTTGAGGATTTATTTCAGTGTCCAAAAGCAGCTTATTCCGCGGGTTATTACCGTTGAAAAAGATCAACAACGATTACGTGCAAGACTCCGCCCACAGCTCGTGACGTCACTGGTTCTCGCTAAGAGACCAGCAGAGTTTAGGCGCCGGTTCGGGCCTTGTTTTTGGGCACCGGCACCAATTTTTTTCTGTGGAAAAGCGCGGCACTCGTTCCAAAATTGGGAACTGGCACAGAACCGGCACAGAACCGGCACGGAACCGGCACGGAACCGGCACGGAACCGGCACGGGAACCAGTGCAGTGGAAAAGGGGTATGTGTGTTATGCACAAAAAGACTCTGCTTAATTTGATTGGCTGGTTTTTAAAGGTGGCACATGCTAAAAGAATCTTAATGCCATGATGTGGCTACAATATAATTTACAAACTTAGAGCTAAACCCCTGTATGATATTTTTATGAACACTGTTGGGTTAAGTGTTGTCTATCACATAACCCAGTCAGAAACTGTGAGTCAGAAACTGTTAACTGATGAAGTCAGAAGATTCTGATTCTCAGAGATTGTGCATCTTTAAGCAGGTTCTAATGAATGGGCCTCTAAAGACACGGCATAAACAAGGACATGTAACATACATAAACTGATATATATGTGTGAAATGGAGATGAGTCAACACACTCATTAGCAAGTGCCCGGCTCATTAGCTGCATATGCAGCACAGTCAGGAGTTTCACACGTTTATGGGGAGCAGCGCACCTGCCAGAGTGCATTACATAGAGGACACGGACACTTGGCACTAGCAGACGTGGCATAAACAGGGTTTTCTGCTTGTTTAATAAGTTCATTAAGACTGAGCTCCTTACTCTCCCGCTCATTCCAGGGTTTCATTATAGCAGCAAAACAAATATTCTTTCATGCGTCCAGTTTATGGTCAGTTTTCCAATAACCTTGCTAAGCTAACCACAGCTGGATGCTCTCAAGGTCTTTCAAAGCCTCTCATTTTCTGTCCATCTGACCACCATCAGAAGAATGCTTTTTTGTTGTTTAAGCCACAATGCAACCAACAATTCTTTTAAAAACAAAAAAAAATGAACTTTTGAGGATTCTAATGCCGTTTATAGGTTTTATAATTGGTCACCCATATTAAGGCACTATAGACTAAACCAGTTAAGAGAACCTAAGCTTTAGCTTGGGGAAATTCCAAAAAGCAGTTTTGTGTGTAAGAAGCAATGAAAAAACGACGGTATCCATAAATGGTTGCTACAATGTTGCTCTGTGGTTCTGTTATCCAAGGTAGTTGCTAAGGTGTTACTAGGGTGTCTTTGGCATGGCTTACCAGGTGATTGCTAGATGGTTATTTAGATATCCCAGGTGATTGGTAGGGTTTTGGCCACTATTTTGGTTGCTAGGGTGATTATTTGTTACAACTTATCAGCTACAGCGAGGTTATATAAACCTTACACTGATGACATTTCATGCTGTGCGAATGGGAGGGCTTTAGAAAGTCTGAGAATTTCAACTAATCTGATGAAGTACTTTTAAAAAAACACCAATAAAAAACACCATAAAAGGCTTGGCCCCCAATAGTGTGGCATGAATCTTCACATTTGTTCATTTCCCTTCAAGCTGTAAACATCACAGGTATGAACCTTCCGTCGTTTTAAAAACGTTCTCAAAGCTAATATGAGTCAAGGTCATGACTTGACAATGAGGCAAATGGATGACCTGTCAGATGACACCCAGAATGTATTACTGAGAGACTTGAGGTAGAATTAATGGAAACGTCAGGTAATTTCTAATTACCTCCGAAGACAGAGAGGACACTTTCACCTCAAGCACTGAAAGTCTGTTAATGGGCAAACTGAGGAAAAGTCAGCCGTCTAGAACATATGTATATAAGTCAAAAAACGAATGAGTGATGTAACGTCTAATGCAACATATTTACATTGACTTTTCCACACATTTTAAGGGTCATATCCTTGATCTTATTTGCTATGCTGGTGTTGCCCCTTATAACTGTGCTGCATCTGATTTGTCCAGATCTGACGACAAATTAAAATGCTTCAGGGTCAATATAACATCTTACAGATCTAAGCGATGTTGCACAATTTCATTTCGTAACTTTAAAGCTATCGACTTACCTACTCCCTGAGGTGGAATCCATAAACTTAATCTTAAATCTGTCTACTACTGATGAACTGGTTCCCCGTTACAATGACAGACTACACAGCTCCTTGGACACCCGTGCTTCTCTTCCTTTTACCCACACTGCTCCTTGGTACGAAGCTTTTAAAATGAAAGGTCGTAAACTGGGACATCTGTTTGATTAGCAATAACTGGTTTTGCTAATCATAATAAAATAATTTATTACGATCATTTGTTTGTCTTTAAGAATACTCTTAGGCCTCGTTTACACTGCAGGTCTTGATGCTCAATTCTGATTTGTTGCCTAGATCCGATTTTTTTGACCTTCTGTTTACAGGCTTTTTTAATTGTGACCCAAATCCGATTGGCTTGTTTACACTTGCTGTAGCAAAGGGGGTTTGTTACACCACACAGTAGCCAAATAACAGCATGATTTTGAGGCAGAGAAGAAGTAAAAAGGCGATTATTGCAGCTGCGCTTCAGTTATTATGGCCTCGGCCGTTCAGAGGAGCGTCTGGGAGCGTGAGAGATCTCAGGATCGGTGGAGAATATTGTGGCGGCTTTAGCGAGGAGCAGTGGGTCCGAAATTTTACAATGAGCCAACTTTCGATTTGCTGCGTCAACGTTGGTCTGCATTCCTCTCTTACAACGACATAACATTTTACCGGCCGTCCCTTTGCAGATGCGCCTCGGGGGGTCGCTCTCTGGTGGCTTGCAACAGGTGCGGGCTATCGCACATTAGCGCATCTGTTTGGGATCAGCGGCGCATCAGTGCGCCTGATAGTCTGCGACTTAATGTTAATGACGTACAGAACGCAACGCCCAGGAAAATCCGATCTGCCTGTTTACACCACAGTCATGTCGGCACACATCTGATTTATATCTGATTTATTTCCACATATGAACGAGGCCTGAAATTGATCTCAGAATATCCGAACGCATGCGTTTTTTTCCTGTTTACACCGTCATGGAACAGATCCGATCTGTGTCACATACGAGCAAAAAATCGGAATTGGGTCACATTTAACTGACAGTGTAAACGAGGCCTTAAAGACTTGCTGCCAAATCTGTTAGTTATAAAAAAAAAAAAGCCCTGATGCCCTTTTCACCCGTTACGTCCATGGTCAGTTGCCACTAGAGGTCTCCATGGGTTAGAATACGTAGAACTTATTTGAAAATGATCGCATCGTCTTTAGTCACAGTTGTCAGGTGTTTCAGTAAACTGATCGTATGTGCTGATTGGTTCTGGTCTTAGTCTTGGCCCTCGTGCCTGCATTGTGTTCTTGAGTTTGTAAACAAAGTCAAGTAGAATGGAATCCTGCATCTGTGCCTCCCTAGCCATCACCTTACGTACTGAACAATGTAGCACTTTTATGAATTTCTTTAATCCAGAAATTAATAATATTCACCAGGATCTGAAGCAAAAAAGCACTTTCTATCGCTCTTCCTCTAAATCTTGCCTAAGTTGTTTTCTTTACACTTCCAGCTGTCTTTGAAATCACCAGTATTAACCAAAAAGCCAAATCTGAGACGTACATGTTTTTTACATTTACGGCATTTAGCAGACGCTTTTATCCACTTCCGTTCCCTACCTACAGGGGGCAGTCTCTCCCTGGAGCAACTTGGGGTTAAGGGTCTTGCTCAGGGACCCA
>JBBPDC010000149.1:21932841-21943309 GCA_037974485.1 Hemigrammopetersius urotaenia | reverse complement strand
CATTTAACCCATTCACCAAATGAAGCAGGGGGCAGCAGGAACACGGCGCCGGGGAGCAGTGTGTGGGACGGTACCTTACTCAGGATACCTCAGCGGTGCCTAGCGGTCTTGGGGATCAAATGCATGAATTCCTGATCCGGAGCGCAAATGCCCTAACCACTAGGCCACCAGCTGCACCAGTGGACTGTGGTGAACATCCACTGGCAAGGTCATAGTGAGCTGGTTATTGCTGTTGTAAATTTCATGCATGCACACTTTCAGGTGGTCTATGGGCTCACACAGGGCACTTAGTAAGACTCTGAACAAGCCAACAGTCAAAGAGGTGAAGACAAAAAGGCCCAGAACAGCTGTTCCACTCCCCTTATCAAACTCCCGCCATCTCGACTCGAGGTTAACTTCAGTCCGAAACGACGACGTAGAGCACTGCTCCGACACGGAAACAACCACACGCCACTTCTCTGGATCAGCAAGTGGCACTAATGTATCTAATGAGTAACTTAGTACTGAGTAACATAGTATGGCACATGATTATTCAAAATATGAATTTTGTATTTGTAGGTTTTATGTTGAACCACTTAATTTTACAAATATGTGATTAAAACCTGCGGAGTTTAGATTTTTCACCACGATGGTAGATTCATATGGGTGCAGTACTTCGCAAAAGCACCAGGTTTTATTGCGAGAGATTTTGACGTGTGTGTTAAACTGGCGTCAGGTTAGAGCGCTGGTAGGGCAGATGAAGAGCTGCAGAGTAAAAGATGACTTTCGTGTTTCTGCAAGACGGCATCTTGTTCCATCGACTCTGACAGTTGCGATCGTGCTTGAACTGTTATGCGATTCGCTTCCCTCCACTCCTGGAAGATTTTATGCAGCACATTTTATTTCTCCCAGCAGATAACAATTTGACTGGAAAAAAGCAAAAAGCTTCGGTAAAAACATTGCCATCGACTTGAGGGTCAACAGATTCCATGCCCCCACTTAATTACGTACTAAATGAACCAACAGCCTTTTGTTCGTTGCAGAGGTTGAGACTGGGCAGCACAGACTTGCCAGTCACTTTTGTAGGGCTCACTTAAATGGGTTTCATGTATAATGCAAGACCCCATTGTCCTATCAAAGAGGGCAAGAGAGAGGGGGGACGAGAAAGAGAATTGAAAAGAGGACGAAAAATCTATTAAACGCGCTTCAAGCTAAGAAAGAATTTCCACTTAAAGGGAAGAGTCTAATTGTGGTCCTCGGAAAGTTCCTATTATTTTCTAGTACATACAAATTAGGAGCTTAATAAAACAGATGACAAAACCTATACTCACCTCTAATCTTCTCCGGCTGATTTAGGACCGTTCCACGTTGCTAACCGCTAATCGCACCGGCTTGTTTTGTGAATGGCCCTCTCTCAGAAGCTCATTGAGATTATTCATTTCCCCTTATACAATTTATAGTCGAGTAGACTTGTTTGAGCAAAGAAGCCCTCTGATGAATTTTATAAAATGATGAACTACTGCAAGATAAGCTGATAAATCAATGAGGCAGGAGGAAGGTGAAAAAAGAAAGGAAAGAAGAAAAAAAAAACAATTCAGCCACATTAGATGAGATGCATCAATCTCTTTAATCAGCTTCAAAGGCAGGCTAAAGCTGGCCCCTTTGTGCAAAATGGCCCGGTTCTTGCATCAGGCCAAATTCATTTAATCCTCTTTCAAATGGGCTTCAAACGCCCCGATCATGCCAGTCTCCATCTGCCAATTGAGATTGTGTAGCACTTGAAAGGCAGACTCTGTGAGCAACCATTTGATTTATCAGCATTAGCCTTCGATTAGAAAAGTGTGATGTGCGACAGTGAGAAAGGGGGAACTTTGGGCTGAACTGTGAACTAAAAAACAACAAAAACAAACAACAGTGTCCATAAAAATGTTGAGTGTGACCTTAACGTCTCTCTTCCCGCTTCAGCCATAGAGAGGGAATAGAGAAGTAAAAATTTAAGAATAGGTCAATTAAATTAAGAAGAGTTTAGAATCCAATCAAAAAGTCAATTCTATTACAAAAACAGTTTTAAGACCGCAGATGTTCAGGGAGGGCGTTCCACTTCGGGGACTTTATGCACAGTTTAAGCGCACTCTCCACCGATACAACGCACAGGTTTGTCTCCACGAACACACCCAGGAAGCCTCGCTGGCTTCCTGCAGGGCCATGAGGGCGGAGCTCTGGAAGCGGAGGGTGGTCCTATAATCCTGAGCGATCTCACGCGCCAGGCGCTGGAAGTGCTGCTTGCGGATCAGCAGCTCCGTGGATTTTTGGTAACGGCGGATCTCTCTCAGAGCCACGGTGCCGGGCCGGTAACGGTGAGGTTTCTTCGCAGCACCGGTTGCCGAAGCGCTCTTGCGAGCAGCTTTTGTGGCCAGTTACTTCCTGGGAGCCTTCCCACTGGTGGATCTGTGGGCGCTCTGCTTTATTCTTGCCACACTAGCGAAGTGAAATAGTGTTTTGCTACAAGCAAAAAAAACAGTAAAAAAAAAAAATAAGAAAATAATAACAGTAAAATATATAGAACATACAATATTATGTATTGATCTGACGAATATTTACATTAAATTATAAAACTTCAAAAAACTACCAAACAAAAACATGCCAGCCTTGCCTGCGTTCCCGTAACCTAGCAACGGGATGGATAGAGATGGAAGACAGCAAGAGGTAGAGAGCAGGAGGGAGCTAAAAGTACAGAGGGGGGGAAAAAAACAAAGGGAGAGTGGGGAGATAGAGAAAGAAAGAGATGGGATCAAGATGGGAGAGTTAGGGATAGAGAAGAATGAAAGAAGAGGTGAGAGAGGGGTGGTGGAGTGAGAGGGGGTGGGAGAGTGACACAGAGAGATGGAGGGAGGGTGTTAAATTGAAGAAAGAGAAATGGAGAAGAAATGAGAAAGAGAAAAGAAAGCAGACACATTGGCATAGAGAGAGGGAGAGGGGGAGAGAGAGAGAGAGAGGGAGAGAGAGAGAGAGAGAGAGAGAGAGAGAGGTTTCTGTACATTTTCCACTCTCTCCTGTTCTCCAACAAAAGCGCAGTCTTTCAGGTTCTATTTGCATGGCAGAAAGATGAATCCCTCCTTGTGCTCAGGCCCTTGAGATGGGCGTGCGACAGCCGGTCTGAACCCACACACTTCGGCTGCTTTGAACTGCTCATCTCCTGCAAGCCTAGTGGCATCACTTTAACCCACATCCTCTTCACAGAGAGGCGAGAGCAAGAAGTATGTGTGTGGTTACGAATGCACCCACGCAAACACTCATTTGCAGCAGGATGGCTTGAACTCCACCATGTGAACTACCCTGCATTACAGCACAGCAGATAATAGCCTATCACCTTTTCCTCACGTGGGTGGCCGACACTAGTGTAAAATCCGAGTTAACCTTTCTGCAAATAAAGATTGCTTTTACAACCTTTCAGGCCAAGATTCATGGCTCTTTCGTAGACACAGATATACACCTGCTATCACTACTCGTAATTAATACGGCCTCCCAAAACTCTCCCATCTAGAGAAGAGGCTTTGAATCCAGTTGTTTTGCTCTAAGATTTGGTAACCACTGGTAGGTGACCAGGCTGTTACAAGCACTGTTCAGTTAATCCAGACAATCTGTCCGAGCAGCACCTGTACAAGCAGACTTGAATACAATTATAAACATGTTATTATTTGTAATAGTGCAAGTTAAACAAAACTTTCAAAACCAAAATGGTCTATAGTTAAGGTTCTGGAAGAAAAAACCTTAAAGTTACTTCTTTACGGCATTGAAGCTTGTGATCTAGACCTAAATCTACAATTCATTATGCACGTCTGAAACCGTAACATCATGGAAATAAAACATAGTTTTTTTAATTAGACTCTGGAATTGGGGTCAAAAGGGTCAGCGGGTGGCCTGGTGGTTAGGGCGTGGCCACGCCCCGCTCTCCAGGCAGCCTGCTGCTTCCCTTGGTGAATTGGTTAAATGAAGAGACAGAATTCCACATTGTTTGCACTGTGTGCTCACGCATGACCATTACGGGCCACTTTACCTTACTTTAAATAACGCAACCGGTTGATGCCGACCACAACAGGCGACACTGAAACAGCATTTCCGCGGCAAGACCCCTGTCGCCGCTACCAGTTCATAACGCAATCAGCTCATGCTGAAGTGCAATGCAACAGCTCCTTTTTGGCAGACACATCAATAGCGATCTGCTTCAGGCCTCCTCGGGTTGTGCATCCCTGTAGGAATGGATCCGTTTATGAGCGTGAGAAGGCCTGCTGTATAATTCATCACTGAGGCACTTCCTACCACACTGCTGGTTTAGTGTGAGAACAGGGAGGTCCAGTCACTGGCCTGCGTGTCGTCATCAAGCCACTTAGCTACAGAAAGATATGCATCCATTGGAGCAGGTTTGCATTGTGGATTTCTGTCTAAGCCCCCTGAACCATAACACACACACACACACACACACACACACACACACACTTATATATACATATATCCCTGCCCCCTTTCCAGCCTGGGAAAATGAGCTTTGCACACCGGCTGCTACTGTGCAGGGGAACGGGGAGCGGTAAATAATGCATGCAATCATTTATTTATCTTAGAGAGAAAGATGCGCACCAGGGACATGGAAGACAGAGAGGAGCGAGGGAAAGCGGAGGAGAAAGAAAACAAAAACAACAGCAGCGGTGCGCGCAAGTGTGTGAAAGTGGATAGATAGTGGAGGCAGAAATGATAATTCTCTCTCACATTATGGCTCTTTCCAAGGCCATTCATTTTGTTTCTCTTTGTTGCCTGTTTCCGAAGCCCTGTGGAAAAGATCCGTAACGCAGCACTTGGAGAGGAAGCCAATAAGCCCCAGTAAATGCCTGGGGTGTCATTTGCGTGGGGTCATCAATCTAATGCCAAAATTAAGAGGGAAGTGAAATGAAAGGATCATTTATGTGGAGGGTAGCAGCGTCACATCCCTCCCTGATGACCTCGACTCCTTTTACACCAGGTTTGAGACAACTACACCCAGCTCCTGAATGTAAGATCCTCACTTAAATCAGGCAACTCCACACTCATCTGCATCTCACTGGATGTAGTGAAAGCCCTTAAGAGCTAGGTGGCGTATGCCATGGAGAGGGTCGTAGACACCACATCATCAGAACCACCAACTCCCAGATGGACTCACTTTAATTTGCATACAGCACAGACAGAAGAGTTGATGATCATTTATTATAGACACATCGCACAAACATCTGGAGCAGCCTAACTCCTCAGTCAGACTCTTGTTTGCCGACTTCTCCTCGGCTTTCAACACTCTTCAACCCCATAGTCTGCCTACCTTCCTCCAACTTCCATCTGGACAACCAGTTAATCCTGTGGATATTGGACTTTGACAGATCGCAGAGAGTACATTCTCTCTGACCTCTGACCGCCCCAAGGCACACGCTGGTCCCAAAAACAATTGCCCATATTGGGACAAATAAAGTACTACTACTACTCTGTTCTTCATCGTACACTCGGACGACTGCAGAGTCACACAGTACGCTGATGACACAGTCCTCCTGTCTCTGCTGGAAGCCCCTTACACAACCATGGTCAGGTTCATGTCTGGAACTGAACGTCAGTAAAACCAAGGAGATGATGGCGACTTTCACCAACAAGCAGAGGGACCTGCCTGCAGCCGTAACCACCTTCATCCACAGGAAGCCAGTGGAGCTCGTCCAACTCAGAGGAGATTCTCCGGAAGTGTCAATACCTTCTTAGGAAGCTCAATTACTTTGGAGTCAGGAAAGATATTTTACTGTCTTTTTACTACTGTTTCATCGCGAGCGTCATCTCATTCTCATTCAATCATCTGCTGGTTCCATTCCACCAGCATGCAGCACAGAAACCGGCTACAGAGCACCGTCAGCGTGAGCTCTAAGATTATTGGACTGCCTGCGAGAGCCTTATCACACATCAGTGACCAGCAGACATGCAGGTGAGCACTCCGAATCATTAAAGACCCTTCACACCGACTGAATTCTGCCTTTGAGTGGCTCCCCTCCAAACTGCAGGACACGGAGGAGGGGGGCGCCTTTGTTCCTAAAGCTGTCCTTCTCGACACCCCCACAAACCCATCATTATCACCTCACACCTCCCCCCCGAACCCAGACCTCCTCAGATTTGAGTCTCTCTCGTTGCCCATTTTTCACTTTCACAACGTGATGCACCGTACTGCTTCGGTTATTTAAAGTCACTTATTATTGTTCATAGTGCAATATACAGAATATACATACATATACAGATACGTAGTCTCAGTCCAGTCGCACTTTGCGCAAGTCACTACCTCGTCCCTTAATCACTGCTTGTTTCCTGCTATGCCTTTTAAATTGATCCCCCAGTGATGCCACAGCAATCCTGCCATAACAGGAGTGAGAGTTAGTTTTCTCTTCTTAACACGTTGAGCTATCCAGTGATGTTGCATAGTTTGAAAAGATGGCATGGAGGTTCAAATGCTCAGAGAAAGCACATGCAAGCACTCTGCTTCCCGCTGCTGGTGGTATCTTATGTGAAAGTGATCATTCTGTCATACGTGAACACACCACAGCACTCAGCACGAAACACTTCCTCTGCGTTTAACCCATTCACCAAGTGAAGCAGGGGGCAGCAGGAACACGGCGCCGGGGAGCAGTGTGTGGGACGGTATCTTGCTCAGGGTACCTCAGTGGTGCCTAGCGGTTTTGGGAATCGAACCTGGACTTTCCAATCGCAGGGCAAATGCCCAAACCACTAGGCCACCATTACGGAGGTCCTAGCTAATGGGCCATTGAAGTTACCGACTTGTTTATAATTTATATGAATCCAATGCACTTCCAAGAGTAAACAAATGTGTACAATATGTCTTCAATATGTACAAAAACATTTTTTTTTATTGAACTGTGATGTTGCATAGTTTGAAAAGACGGCATTTGAACCACCATCACTGGATAGCTCAACGCGTTAAGAAGAGAAAACTAACTCTCACTCCTGTTCTGGCAGGATTGCTATGGCTATGGCATCACTGGGGATCAAACCTCTTGATTCTAGGGCCAGTACTTTTGACAGACATTGGCTGAATATTATTAAATATTCTTTTAACAGTTGAAACAAAAGAGCATGTTTGTCAGTGAAGCATAATTCAATAGAGTTCAATTCAAAAAACGGTTTTGTCCCCGAGGGGCAATTTAAAAGGCCTAGAGGAACAGATAACACACACAATTTTTATTTATTTATTTATTTTTAGCTGGGAACAAGCAGTGATTAACATTAAAAATTACGTTTCAATTGAATAAGTATAATTAAAAGTAATTAAAAGTATAACTAAAAGCTAAACAAAAACCTGGCATGGTTGTATGATGTATGTATCGTGATCCCCGGTGATGTCACAACCATCTGTGAGTGCGAGTCGGAGGCACCACAACTGGTCTCGCTCTCTCTGAGTGAATAGGGTGGCACCCTTATCCCCCATCATGCTAGACAGCTTGGGTGTGTGTTGGTCGATGTAACAGGGTTTGCAGTCAGCATTCTCCTCCAAGCACGTGTAATGAACAAATATGTCTCTTGGCGTTGTTGGACCCCTAAAGACCATTTATGCTTTTAGACCTTAGTATGGCCCCAGGCTTGTTTATGTTATTTGAGCTGTTCTAAAATTTATGATAAGGGCAGCTGCACTTAAGGTAACTTTAAGCCGGGAAGGCGCTGACATTCTATAAATTAGACGTACAGATGTTTTTGGAACATATATCCAGATAAAGACTACAGTAAAACTATAAAAGAGTCTGCTTGTGTTCTGGTTGGCTGTGAGATGGATGAGAAAGAAGAATTCTGGAGAGTGTCAGAGTGTACCCAAGGGAGAGAGTGCTGTGATTGGATAAGACATGTTAAGAACAGAGGTGATGAGGTGCTGAAGGGGTCAAGGAGAGTAATGCAGAAAGAACTGTACCGATGGATGGAAATGGCTGCGGTGAATTGTACTTTAAGGGGAATGAGGGGAATGAGTGAGTGAGAAGGCTGGAGGATGTGGAGATGGAAAGGTTTTTGGTCTAGATCGCATGACTGTGGAGGCTTGGAAGTGTTTAGGAGAGAAGGCAGTGGGGTTTTTGACCAAACTGCGACCAGTTTTCAGGGATAAGGATGACGTGCAGAGCTGCAGCGGTGACTACAGTGGGATAAAGTTGATCAGCCTAGGGCTGGGCGATTTGGCCTAAAATCAAAATCTCGATTAATTGAACATTTGAACTCGATTACGATTAATGAACGATTATTTTATTTATTTATTTATTTATTTGCCCTCATAGTTCACTGACAAGTTGCTCAGTCGTCTCAAAGAATAAAGAAACCAGCAAAAAGTATCAAGATTTCTTTTTTCTAAAAAGTTATTGGTATTAATGTGGTGATGGCCTAGTGGGTTCTGGACCAATCCTACCTCCAGCACACCACCACTGGGTCCCTGAGCAAGACCCTTTACCCCAAGTTGCTCCCTGCCCAAATGTACCGGCGGCCCAGTCCCGCCCTGAAAGAGGTCTAAATGTATTTGTATTTATCAGTGTTTTATTTTAATGTTAGTGTTATGATACTAACATGACACTTCTGCCCTGTAGTAAACAGCTTTGACGTATATTTTCTCAGGTGCCTAAGACTTTTGCACTGTACTGTATGTGAGAGTGATACAGGATATGTACAAGCGCAGTGTGACATCAGTGAGGTCTACGGTACAGGTGACTGACGCGTTACACCAAAGATCAGCTCTGAGCTCTGAGCCCTTTCTTGTCGGCTACAGTGATGGACAGGTTGACGAATGAGATCAGACAGGATTCCCGCGGACTATGATGTTTCAACCCGATCTCACGACTTTTCGTGCTGCCGTCACGATATACGGTGTGATCAAAATAACGTTGTCCTAGCACCAAAAAAAGCCCTACAGCGCGATCGCAGCACGTATTTGGATCACACTGTATATCGTGATGGCTGCACGGAAACGTGAGACCAGGCTCGATGTTTGCAGATGAAATTGTGATCTGTCGTGAGTAAACAGGTCGAGAGATGGAGATATGCTCTGGAAAGGAGAGGAATGAGCTGGAGAAGGTGGAGGAAGTGCGAAACCAGTTCGAGTTGGAAGAGAAGTCAGAGAGGTGAGACTGCACTGGTCTGGACGTGTGCCGAGGAAAGACTCTGGGTATGCTGGGAGAAGAATGCTGAGGATGGAGATGCCAGAGAACAGGAAGAGTAGTAGGAGATATATGGATGTGGTGATTGAGAACATGCAGGCAGTGTGTGTAAGAGAGGAAGATGCAGAGGATAGAGTGGTTGATAGTGGTTGATCCGGTGTGGCGACTGATCGGGTTGGTCGGCCAAAAGTAGAAGAAGCATTCCAAAGACAAACCAACCCCAAATCCATTAGAACTGCATTACTCCATACACAAGCTAGAGACAAGTATATCCCGAGTTCAGCACTTCAGCATGTCTAATATTAGTCAGAAATTTGTTTCTCTACACAGCACAACACAAATTCCACAAGCGTGTGTTTCAACACCTCCCAAACTCAGTCATAACTTTCAGAAATGCTAATAAATCAGCGAAAAGAGCAACCCTTCAGAGATTAGGGTCAGGACTCGTACTTGAACCCCCAGCCCTGGAGCCGTGAGGCCACAGTGCTGCTCATTGTGCCGCCATGGGGCCCCAGGTCAGCATTGGTTTATAAAAATTCAAATCCAAAAAGTATCTGTTTAGTGGTTTTCACAGGAAGATCGTCCAGAAATAAAGAATTTTAAATTTAAGAATTTCAAAGACCTTTTCAATATCTCTTACAATTAAACTGAATTCAAATTAAATACCAACCTGTAAAAACACAGAAAGTTAACCTCTTTCCAAATACAAATGTTAGAACGAACTTTAAGATAAAATGGCAACAACTGTTGTCCAACGCGTGCTCTGTATTCTGGTTCACTTTGCATCAAAATCAATACCTTTTTCAGGGCCTTACAGTTGATGAGAATTTTCTAGACAGCATAATCGTTTGTGGGTTTTGTTTTTGTTTGTTTTTATTTATTTTTGAGTTTATTTTTGTTTTAAAATGCAGCGGGAGGGTAAATAAATGTGAAAATAATAATAAATAATTAAAATTGCTAAATCAAATATCAATTGTTTATAAAACGGTTGAAATTACTACATAAACTGAACCTGGCTTAACAGGCATTTGAGAACATAAAGTTACAAACAATAACTAAAGCAATAAACATGAAACTCCCTGCAGCCTCTCTCGGACTCGAGTCACACTTAAGTCACACAAACAAAGACTTGTTCTTGACTTTAGACTTCCCTCAGCGACTCGAGACTTGACTCGGACTCGGTGCTGTGACTCATGTCAGAACTCGTAAACAATGTTCATTTCATGGAATTATTTATTTATATCTCGCACTCTTTCCAGCGACCCGAAAACCGCTCACCTCGCCCCGGTGTCCCA
>JBBPDC010000149.1:21875798-21887017 GCA_037974485.1 Hemigrammopetersius urotaenia | reverse complement strand
CACACACACACACACACACACACACACACACACACACACACACACAGTAACAGTGTATTTCACTCTTGGTCACACTGACACACACACACACACACACACACACACACACACACATCACCAGCATACAACCCCCCCTCTCTCTCATTCACAGACACACAAATGCCTACTTGAACACAAAATCAGGAGGAAAGGCAAGCCTGGCTAAACTGTAGCACGTGAGGATTTTGGTTTGGCCTTCTAGAAATGTACCCCAAACCCCACCCACCACATACAGTATGTATATATTGTATGTTGTTTTGTATATGTGTGTATATGTGCACATGCAGCCCATCTCTAAACGTAACTATAACTTAAGGAACATACGTTTGGCGTTAAAAAAACTGAATATGCACGAAGAGAACTACACTGTCTTCCACTGATTGTTCCTGGCAGCACGTGCTGCACACACACACATGAAGCGTCCACTCCAGGGCCACAGTCCTCCCTTCGGTCGTCTCCCTTTCTCTTACCCCCTCTAGTGGATAAAAAGCAAAACGTGTTCATTGTGAATCTTAGCTAAAAGGAAGGAGGGAGAGAGAGTGAAAGAGAGACAGAGAGAGAGAAAGAGGCAGAAAGGGGTGTGGCCGAAGGGAGAGCACGAGGGCCGCCCCCCATGACGTAACCGCGGAGTTGAAGCAGGGCTGCAGGCAGATGCATCTTCACACTTATAGTGAGCTCCAGGCAGCCCTGCTGAAGAACCCTCTCATGCCTTTCTTTCTCCTCTTTTTTTTTGCCCAGGAGTCTGCGCGCCGTTGCGTCTGAATACATGTGTGGACCCAGTGAGACGCGTCGCAGCTCACACTGCTGCTGACACTTTCTGGGCTTTTTCTGGTTCCGCACTCGGAGGCATTTCAACGCTGTGTTGGATTTATACTTAATTATGGATTTTTTTCCTCTTTTGCCTTTCCCCTTCTTGAGCTAATGACTCGCAGGTAAGTGTGCGCTCTTCCGTACACTCCCATATCCGTGCGTTTAGCAGAAAGTGAATAAAACGCTGGGAGACCTTCGACGCGAAGTCTGCACGCAAAACAGCGGACACGAGCAGATGTGTGCTCCAACAATCCGCAACTCCGAGCAGGAATTTAGTTTATCCTTATTTTTTTTCCATCATGTGAACTTCTCAGGTCCGTTCCACTGGAAGACATTTCGCGTGTTACCTCCTTAAGTCCTGCGGGGTTGGGGTTGGGGAGGGGTCCTGGTGAGTGAATACCAAGCCCAAAAAAAACAAAACCCCAAAAACAAACGAAATACCCTGAAAATACAGCATTGTACTGTTTGGCACTTCAGTGTCGCCTCTGTCGGGGCTGCGTTTTCTTTTCTGCGACTGTCCGTGAAGTAATACTGAAATTATATAACAGTACATCTATCGTTCATGTATTAATTAAATAATATGTAATATAATTATAATAGTACTAATCACTTATTCATAATTCTGTGTTGACCAGTGGCTGCGTTCAGAACAACCTACTGCTCAATTAGAGATGGTCTGCGTTACTGATGAGTGTTTAATAGTAAAGTGCTGTTTTTGACACACTGCTTAGTGCGGCAGCGTGTCGTTTAGGAGTCAAAAACAAATAAACCCTCCCGCCTCTGGACGGTACAGACTATTTCTTTCTTTTTCCCCTGTATCTTTTATTTTATTTTGTTTTTCCTGTAGTTTATGTGCTATTTGACGCCGCACGGGCGGCTCGGCTAGCAGCCTGCGCGGGGTTCGCGCCTCTTCGTGTTCAAGCATTTCTTAAATCATTTGTAACGTTGTGCTCCGTCGCGGTGAAGTCTCCGAACCTGTGTGTGTGACGTGGTGTTTTACACGAGTGATGTCGATGTGGTGTTAGTCCGATGTGAAATGAACAGCTCTGCGGTGCGGGGCGTTGAGCTTAAATGAGAGAGGAGCTGATTAAATCTGTTTACTGGAGCGTAGAAAAAGAATTTACACTGTAAATCGCGGCGTTCACCGTGACATGAAGCGGTGTCGTGTGTTTCAGGCCTCCAGAAAAGTCTGACGTCCTTTTGTGACACAGACGAAACGTTTTAAAACTCGCGTTAGGAGCTAATCTGCGTTCCAGACCAGGGAACCCTTTGAAAAGTACATGGATTTTGAAAACTTGCTCCGAGTCCCTTTGGTCCCTGTGTCTTACGGTGCGTTGTATTTTGCCTTTGTGGGAGTCAGGTTTCTAAAGAAATCGAAAAAATTAAATTAAATTAATTTTAGGCTCCATGTACTTACGAGAATCAATTTGCCCCCTTCGGAGAGGAAGCGAGAAATGTACCTAGCAGTAAATCAACGGAGGCTTTTCTGCCCTTGTCCAGTGGCAGCTATCCTCTGTACGCTGGCAGGGGGTGCGCATGTGGTAATTAAAGCACCAGCTCAGAGTGTGTGTGTGTGTGTGTGTGTGTGTGTGAGAGAGAGAGAGAGAGAGAGATACACAGGCCTGATGCAAGCGAGCCTACCACCCCCAAGTGGGGAAATGCAGCCCAGCTGCCAGGGACTGGTTTCTCCTTTTAAGTGGTTTACAAAAGGAAAGAGACCCCTTGCTTGTTCCAGGCTCTTCTGCTAGTGCCTGATGCCCAGCCAAAGACAAACTTGGCTTTCCAAATTATTCCCAATCTGCTTTTAAATTAGCAGTAAAGACACATTTAACCTGTTCTTCCAATTTCCAAATGTGTATATAAAACCCCCCTCGTCCCTAAATGCTAGTCATCTGCCGTACATTAGTCGAGATACAATACAATAAACAAAGGGAAGCGTTCGGTGTGAAGATCGTCTGGGGCTCAGACTCCATTCTCTGCAGAATAAAAGGCATCTGCCTCGGACAGACGAACAGAGGCGGAGATAAAGGAAATAAAGATGTAGCTGCTGATGTGGTGTTCCTTAGTGTAGGCCTCACCTTGAAATGTGTGTTAATCTCAAAGTTATAACAGTAAGAATAATCAGAACACTCACAAATAACAGATCCTTAAAGGACCTGGAATTTCTAATAACAACAACAATCCCTAAAATAACGGATTAAAATTAAGTAAACATTTTTAGCTTATGTAAAAAAAAAAATCGAATAAATAATATTTAATGTAACGCGGACTGCTCCGAGGTGTGTGAAATGAACACAAAACAAAACGGTTACCACTAAATGGGGTGAATATCACTAAAATAATGGAGAGATGCTTAATATAGCATCTCTTGTGCAGAGCAGTAGAGCAGAAGCAGGTCTAGCCAAAGAAAAGGCAGCCTATTAGGAAGATCGGGAGAATGTCCGTCACTTAGGCCTGTACACAAGACCGAGCGTTAGGGGGTGAGAGAGGCTTGGGAGGGAGTGGAGAAGGTTAACCGCGGGGAAATACGGATAATATATGACTAGAGATAAGCAAAGAAAAAAGGGGGTTTTCAACACCCTTTCAGATTTCTGAGCCCTCACGCTTGCCTTGTGATGAACAATACAGCCAGGCTAATTCTGCGGACTCCAGAGCTGGGGCCGTCAGCCCGCTCTCCGGCTACGATGAGCGACAGACGATGACCGCTCTGGCTCTTCCTGACAGAGAGACAGCCAGATGATGCCCCAGTCTCACCTGTTCGCTGCAGGGATTTTGAAGATGACGGTAAATCCGGGAGTGCGCTTGAGGACTGGCGCAGACACGCCAAGGCTTGAGGAGAAAAGTGTATTTATTTTCATTTCTCTCCCTAAATCAATATTCCCAGTAAATCGGGGCATTTTATGGCTAATCTCGTTACAAATCGTATTACGGATCATATCTGCTCCAGACAAAAACGAAACGACCCTCGAAGTTAAATTCATATGAATAACGTTTGTGTACTGCACTCCCAGCCCGCGAGGGCTAGAACAGATCATATCAAAGCTTCTCTCTGAACAACCTGTTCAGAAACATGCCACCCCTCTTTCCCTCTCTAACCTATAGGACATGCGTCTCATGGCTGCGCTGGCACCACAGAAGGACAGTGTTAATAGACAGCACTGGCCCAGGCCTGTAAATCGAGTTACAGGACTCTCAGTTCCCTAATCTTCTCCATATTAATCGGATACAACACTTAAGTGTCTGAGATGCTTGTAGCCAAACCCTCTCAAGTATTACAGAACACAGGTTGCCGTGAGGAAGGGTTCCAGGCAAGGGCGCAAGCCAGCGTGTTTTGAAATGTAGCACATTGTTTGGCGTTGGCAAAGGGGCGAGGTCTTAGGGAAGTGGTTGTGGTTGTGGAGGCCAGGAGACGGTGCAGAACAGGAGCTAGGGACCAGAGGTAACGAGGCGCTTTCTGCTTCAGTATTCATAAGTTCTCTTAAGATGAGCTCCAGATCATCTGCCTTATACATTTCTGAGTGGCACTGGGGCATTTTATCCTGTGCTCCTAGTGCAGCCAGAGGGGTCTGGAGTGCTTGCAGTGTTGCCTGTTGAGTGCAGCCCCTCTCCCTTCCACTCCCTCTCAAGTTTTCTGAGTGTTTCCTGCATCGGTCTTTGAACCGAGCAAGGTTGGAGGGAGTAGACCCCCAGCCCTCCACTGCGGCCGCGCCTCAGTCACTGGCGCTTTTCAAACGCAAAGGCATTCTTTTCTTCTGCCCCCACAGAGGAGACTGAGGGGAGGGGCCGTTGGGGTCAAAAGTTGTCAGGTCGACGCGCACACAGTCATGATAGCACAGTCATGGTGACGTGGAAGAACGTGTTGTTCTTGTTAAACACTCAAAGCCAGCGTTTTTATTAGAAACCTAATAAAGCAAAATAGTTTCAACCACAGAGAGCCCTTCATCATCTGACATCAGTCTCAGGCGGTTTCAGAAATGCTGTGTGGGTTTGTTTTCATGCATGGTGCAGATGTGTATTTGAACAAGGCAGGGCCTCTTTAAGACAAAAGGGCATTTAGGAAAAAAACTGTGTGTAATAATCATTTGTTTATGGCAAGAACTGTAGTGTTGATGGCTTGAAAACTATGTTCGAAGGACAGCAGCCAATTACCATTTGTCTGGGATGCTGTCATTTACAGCCCTGGCACTGGGCACTCATGCATGGCCAATAGCTCCACCGCAAGGCTGGGCCTGGGCTGGTGGGAGTCAGTTTTTACATGCTTTCAAAAGAGTGGAATCCTCCGTGCACTTGCAGACGTGACTAAACACTGATATCCATTTCTCTCTCTGATTTGTAGGAGAAGGACGCAGGAGATGGAGTAAGTATCTGACAGTGTGAGGAGGAGCACAAGAGACCGGTGACTGAGTTGGATACATAATTCATGCCTCTACCCACAGAGGAGGAACATGATTCGGGAACTGTAAGATTGGACCGTAGAACAGAACCGCCTTGGATTTGGGCCTCACCTGCAGTGTGTGCTGTACTGTGTGGTTGGGCCATGTCCACTCTGCCGTGGGACAGACAGGATTCGCTCTCTTCACACAGAGGAGTCTTCCACACTCACAAAAGGGTTTAATTAGGAGGTCACAGCCACGGTGTCACAAAGTAAAAGGATTCTCCATGCGACGGACTTTCCTTCTTTCTCTTTTTTTTCTTTTTTAATTATCCATGTTGCAGGCCTGCACCGGAGCACTGCACCTCGGACCCGTCCTGAAGCGGAGCGTTTTCTTTCTAGTTTTATCTGTCGCAAAGCCTTTGATGGCATGAACTGTTGGACACCGCAACACAGGCTGGAGGGCGTCAGCACACATAAGGATCAGTTCGGCGAAGACCAGTCCGGTCAGGATATAACCAAAGAGATTTCTTTGACGGCTCAGAGAAGAGCGAGAAGAAAGGATAGCTTCGAGCATCGCTGGATTTCTGGGACGTAGGGGATTTACCGGCTCTTCCACACCAGGTATGAGAAACATGGATGTGCTTCTAAATGCCCATTCTAATTTCTGTTGCTGAATACGTGTTGGAAAGGAGATTAAAACGATTGAAAAACAAAAGCATATTTTGGGGACAAAACAGACTGTAAACCCAGGCCTGCAGTAATCGCTGCATAGTGCTTTTATCTGTTGCTCATCGTTTGTACTTGTGCTGTAGATTATTTTGATAATGTTCTACAGTTGTTTGGACTACTCTAAGATTTCATTTCACACCAACGATCGTTCTGTAAATGAGCAAAACTTGACTTTTATTTAAAACTGGAGAAACAAAACATGTAATTAAATGTTAAAATGTAATTAACGCAGTAATCTTTAAAGCTCAGTTACTCGTCCGAATGTCAGAATGCGTCCTTAGGCTCCGTTTGTTTTTTTTGCACAGATGTGAAGCCGACACATAAAACCTTTTTTTTTTTATTTGCACTAGAAATATTTTGTGTATTTTATAGAAAGTGAAAAACGTAATTCCCCAAAGCCGGCGCATCACTAAGTCACACTAAAAGATCAGTCACTACAGTGTAGATTGTAACAAAAACTAGCCTAAATGTAACATTGTAAATGTTTTAGCGTGGAACAGTTAGCACAATGCTGATTAATTTTGCAGATTATTTCTAGGAGTACAGCAGCGATCCCAGTGTTTATTGATGAGGTTTCACAATTTTTAAAAATGTGTCTGATCTAGCATATCCTACTAATTAAAATTCATAGGGAAACAAGAAAAGCAGGAGGTTTAATAAACAAGTATGTTCATCCTGGGCTGTCTGCTACTATCCTGGGCTGACAGCTTTCAAGGGCAGGCACTGGCTCAGTGTGGAAATGTGTACAAAACCAAGACCCTTCTACTACATTACACTCAGATAAAGCCAGTCACAGGCATTTTATTCAAGGAAAACTATCTTCTCTATATTGACGGTTGATTGGGAATACCCCTCCGTTTTAATTGGACTTATTCTGAAACTTATACACAGTTCTCCGTTTTCCCCTGTTCCTGTGTTTGTCTTTGGGGCATATCGCGTTTCAGTGAAGAGGAACACTCAAGGCATGTTTGGCTCACACTGTTTTTCATTTGTTCCTGTCAGTGGAAATCTTAATAGCCGTTTTTCATTAATTCAGCAGCCATATAAGGGTGCAATATTTGTCTTAAATTATATCATTTAGCACAAAAGGATGCTTGAGGCAGGACTCACAATCTGCAATTATTTATTAAGGACTTTCCTTTCCGTCAGAATGCCTTTTGATTTTTTCCCCCTTTTTTCCCTCCAGGGAGGATAAGCAACAGAATACATTTACAATGGCATGCCAATACAAGGCTTTCTTCATCTACTTCATCAGAGCTGGGCTTCTCCTAGCCAATTCACCGGTGACTTCGGCCTCCTGTCCGTCACAGTGCCGCTGTGACGGGACTTTCATCTACTGCAATGACCGGGAGCTCACGTCCATCCCTTCAGGCATTCCAGAGGACGCCACAGTTCTCTTTCTGCAGAACAACCGGATTAAGAGTGCGGGGATCCCTGCTGACCTACGGAGGCTCGACGGCGTGGAAAAGATCTACTTGTACTGCAACAACTTGGATGAGTTTCCCACCAACCTTCCTTTGAATGTCAAGGAGCTCCACCTGCAGGAGAACAACATTCGGACTATCACTCACGCTTCGCTGGCACAGATTCCCTTTATCGAGGAATTACACCTGGATGACAACTCCGTGTCGGCTGTCAGCATTGAGGAAGGGGCGTTCCGGGACAGTAACCATTTGAGGTTGCTCTTCCTTTCACGGAATCACCTGAGCACCATCCCCACAGGTCTGCCCATGACGATTGAGGAGCTGCGCTTCGATGACAACCGCATCTCTTCAATTTCAGAGGTATCCCTGCAAGATCTCATAAACCTGAAACGCCTAGTGCTGGATGGCAACCTTCTGAATAACAAGGGCATTGGGGAAATGGCCTTTGGAAACTTGATCAACTTGACTGAGCTGTCACTGGTGCGGAACTCCCTTACAGCCCCGCCAGCCAACTTGCCGGGCAGCAGCCTTGAGAAGTTACAGCTGCAGGACAACCACATAGACCGGGTGCCAGCAGGTGCCTTTGCTTTCCTGCGACAGCTGTACCGCCTGGATCTATCAGGCAACAAATTGACCAGCCTGCCTATGGGGGTGTTTGATGACCTAGATAACCTGACCCAGCTGCTGTTACGTAACAATCCATGGCACTGCAACTGCAGAATGAAGTGGGTGCGTGACTGGCTACGTTCATTGCCATCTAAGGTCAATGTGCGTGGCTTCATGTGCCAAGGTCCCGATAAGGTCAAAGGGATGGCCATCAAGGATCTATCTACTGAGCTCTTC
This sequence comes from Hemigrammopetersius urotaenia, assembly GCA_037974485.1. NCBI lineage: Eukaryota > Metazoa > Chordata > Actinopteri > Characiformes > Alestidae > Hemigrammopetersius > Hemigrammopetersius urotaenia. Next base: position 21,878,797 of record JBBPDC010000149.1, on the reverse strand, counting down.
GACTGTTCTGAAACGGAGGAATCTCCCACATACGAGACCAGCACAGTCTCAAACACGCTGCCACCTTCACGTCCTCAGTGGCCTGTGTATGTAACTAAAAGACCAGTAATTAAAGGCCCAGATTTCGGTAAAACATATCGCAGCACTACACCACCAGGTCGTAAGATTATCACAATTAGTATCAAATCCAGTAGTCCAGATACAGTGCACATATCCTGGAGAGTATCTCAGCCCATGACTGCCTTGCGTCTCAGCTGGCTGAAGCTGGGTCACAGCCCTGCATTTGGATCCATCACTGAAACCATTGTACAAGGGGACAGAACAGAGTACTTGCTCACAGCTCTGGAGCCCGAGTCCTCGTATCGGATATGCATGGTTCCTATGGAGACCAGTAATATTTACCTGTCAGATGAGACACCCGTTTGCATAGAGACAGAAACTGGCTCCTTAAGAGCATACAATCCCACCACAACCCTAAACAGGGAGCAAGAGAAGGAGCCTTACAAAAATTCTAGTTTGCCTTTAGCTGCTATCATCGGTGGAGCTGTAGCACTTTTGGCCATCATAATGCTGGCACTGGTGTGTTGGTACATCCACAGGAATGGTTCTTTGTTTTCTAGGAATTGCACATACAACAAAGGGCGCAGGAGGAAGGATGACTACGCTGAGGCCGGGACCAAAAAGGACAACTCCATCTTGGAGATTAGGGAGGCCTCTTTCCAAATGATACCCATAAATCACATGCCCCTGTCAAAGGAAGAGTTTGTGATACACACAATTTTCCCTCCTAATGGTTTAAACGTTTACAAGAGCCCACACAGTGAAAACAGTCTCAACAACAGAAGCTACAGAGACAGTGGGATACCAGATTCAGATCACTCACATTCATGATAGTGTGTGGAGATTTAAGACATTTTATTACGAATGACTGACTTCAGGAGTGGCCCGTCTTTTACAAAACACTGGATAGAGACTGAGAAAGCAATGTTATGTACATTCGCCATATAATTTATATTTAAGGACAGTTTATTAAAAAAGGCTTAAATTGCAGTCCGTCACTGAGCTGTCAGTGGATGGTGTCAACAGCTGCAATTCTATATTTTAGAGGTTTGTAGTCATTTGTACTGTACATCTTTTGCTTAAGGTTTCAGACCAATTAAAAATTGTGTTCTACTGAGATATGACTTGTCAACTGTGAAAGTGGATTTTTATTGCTGTGTTGAACAATCAGATTTTAGAGAACCTTGTAGACTAAGCACAGCTCAGAATTCTCACTATGGTTAAAAAGATAAAAAGGACGATAAACAGACGAAAGGGGATGTAGAGCACAGTTCTTTAAATGGGTCAAAGACAGCAGGTAATGGGCATGTGGCTGTATGGCAGAACCTCAAGAGCTTGCTGGGAAGGTAAACATGAAGTCTCTGCCATGCTTTGACTGTGGAGATAAACTGCTTTTTATATTACTTGAAGAAGTAGGAACATAGCACAGAGCCGAACACGTCATTCCTCCACGGTTGGGTCCAGCACAGGGCCGGCAAAGCACACAGATAATGAGAGTCAGGCCAACACCCCAATCTCACCTCTTCCAGTCTGTTGAGAGAAACCATGTAGGAGATCTCTCTCACTATTGTGCCAATGGTCAGTAAATACTGCACCAGCATTAGCTGGCCGAGAAAAAAACGATTCATTTTCAACTTGTGATACAAAAGTGTTAACTATTTTTATTCATATTCATATTATAATCTGTATTCCCCCCCCCCCCCGCCCAGAACTCAAGCTACGTTTACGTTACGTTACCACGACTGAAACTTAACTGTCATTTCCAACCGAAGACCGAGGGGCGTTTTTGCCCTTTGGCCAGTCTTGTATGTGCCTTGATCCAATGCTTATTGTATTTAGCTTTTTAACAAAAATAAACCAGTGACTTAACTTTTTCATACACACTTGAATATGATAAACTATTGGTCATATTGCAAAAATAAAAGTGGATAAAACCAACTAGGTCTAGTCCACTTCCTTTTCATCTCTCTACTTTTTTTTCCGCGAGCCTCGTAACGAAGTAACAGTGATGTTCCCGCAACTTCAGAGAGAGCTGTGCCAGAATTTTTCTAGCACACGAAGAGTGACATGGGCTCCTCTGGGCATGCCTGTCACTACATGAGCTCGGGCAGAGAGCAGAGAGGTATTTCCGTATCAGCACAACCCACATATGCACTTGTGCACACAGGTTTGGCGTGCATGCAGGAGCTGAATATGTACACACACACACACTCAGCTTTAATTACAGTTCAGGTTGATGCTTAAGGTATCAAATCTGCTCCAAACCTTAAGTAAACACAGAGGTTCTACCTTGAAGTAAATCTAGCAGACAAATGTAAAATGAAAAAAAAACAGCCTTTTTGGAATCAGGCTTCAGTAATGGGGCGCCAAGGCCATGGGTGTAGATTCTGTTGATGCTGGTTTTCTTGCATTATAAATTAGATGTAGCTGGTTGTGACAGCTGCTTACATTACAAAGAAATCAACACAAAAATATATTTCTTAGTGTTCATTTGAAGCTAACAGAGAGCTGGCCTAAGCTATAAACTGGCCGCAGTTTTAGATTATATAAGCACAGAGCAGCACTGTCCCAACAGGCACCCAAATCTGTGTCCTATTTCGGTGTGAAGAATGCCCTATTGTAATCAGACCTGGAGAAACTATATGCAAATGCAGATGTTTTGAGTATGATGAGCTGATCTGAATAGAATTCATAGACATTTCATGCGTCTACTGCGCAATTGTACAGTATAGGTCTCTATGGCAGCATCACCAGAGCAGTACACTTTATCTATAACTAAACCTAATACAAATATTCCTTGTATAATTTCAACAGGTAACACACTCATTTCACACAAAAAAATATCTCGGCTATTTTAGATCATTATTTACATTTATGGCATTTATCAGACGCTTTTATCCAAAGCGACTTCCATTCCCTAACTACAGGGGGCAGTCTCT
>JBBPDC010000149.1:21783053-21821427 GCA_037974485.1 Hemigrammopetersius urotaenia | reverse complement strand
GGATCACATGCGTGCCGAACCGTGGAGAGGGATCGGTTCGGATCCCGGATCAACAGTGATCCGTTGCACCACTAGTATGTCTATCACAAAAAACAGGTTTAACACTCATTGCCAACATACAATATCATCCTGAAAAAATTTACTTTGTCATCCTCAAACTTATTTTCTTAATGTAATGAAAATAGTGTCTAAATTTTAGTGTAGACATTGACTGTTGAGGTAATGTTTGTCCTGGTCCTACAACCCCAGATCATAAATGAGTGCAGAAATAAGCTTGTTTTCTTCATCTAGTCATTGTTATATGTTTAATTAGAGTGGCTCCAAATGAGTTACAGCATCATCTCCTTGGCAAATGCCATGCAGCGAATCATCACTGAATATCAGTTTAATTCACTCATCTGCTCTCCATGACTACTTCTCTTTGCCCACTGTAACCTTTTCTTCTGTTTAGGTGTCAGTACTGGTTGTCAAATCTCTCTATACAGACTTTTTACCTACAGACTATTCTTTCTATACAGACTATTTTGATGTGTTCTGTGGTCTACTCACATTTATTCTTTTATAACCTTTCTGTTTTGGTTATAAAACCACCACATTTTCACCATGCTCCGTGTAGTACGAGGATTTCATTCCTAAAGAAGGTTTATAATTCCATTTCTGGGTATTTTTCCCAAGCTCTCTTTTTGAGGCAATGTTTTCTTAGAATTAGTCAAGTCCAGCTGTGTTCTGTTTTCATTGTAGACTAATTTGCATGTTTAGTCTTATATCAGTATTTGAAAAATGAAAGATTTCAAAGTGTGATTCCAAAATTAGTTTTATTGTTTTGTCCTATCTTTGGATGGTGTTTGTTCACCTCATTGAGCATATATGTACAAAGTTTTAAACACACTGGCTTTCTAATGCATATAGAATTTGGTCTTCTTCTTTGCTCTGTGAGTGGTGCAACACTTTGGGGAGGAACGGTAGCAAGGTGTCTTGGATTGCCATAGGTTTCAAAGTAACAACTTTAAGTGCTTCATGATTTCTTGGGTAAAAAATACTAAGTGTCCTCTGTGACGTAAAATTTTCCATTGCAAGATCGTTAGAAGAGAAACTTTTGGTGTTCTCTGACACTGTTAATAAAAAAAATGACATAAGTGCTTTGTACCTCTAAGAAACTGACATTTTTATTTGACCACGATGGCTTTTTTCTTTGTTTTCAGAATACTGTTAATTCAAATCCAGCACAGGTTGGCTGTGGTACTATAAACATTGGAACAAACAATGGGAACTCAAGGTTCAGGACGAAAACGTGCTCCAATCAAGGATCGCTTTTCAGCAGAAGATGAGGCCTTAAGTAGCATAGCACGAGAGGTAAGTTGACGGTTTGTTCTACACATTGTGCGTATTAAGTTAGCTATGAAGTTTTAAGTAGGCCACTATCAAGAAAGAACTACCTTTTTCTAATTTTATTATGTAGTATGATGGGAAGTTTCACTCTCCACTTTATATAGTCCATATATGAAAAGTAAACTACGAATGCAGCTGGTTTACCCTTGAGAAAGGTACACACCCCCTGCACTGCTTCCTGGATGTCCCTCACTTGGTGAATGGGCTAAATCCAGAGAAAGAATTTCACATTGTTCAGACCTTGTACTGTGCTGTGGTGTATTCACACGTCACTGTAAAGGGGCCATTTTATCTTTATCTTAAAACAGATACATTTGCATATATCCACCTAGTCAGAGTACAGCAGCTTAGCCCCACTGATTCACACTGAAGTTGAAAGGCAAGGTTGAGCCCCAACAGATTTTGAAATGAGTTCAGAGGTCATACCTCATGAAAAGCAGTCATACCCACTTTTCAGGGGGTCTCATTCCAGAAGCACCCACGTATAGTGAAAAACCGTGTTGTGTTTTGGTAGAACAAATGTCTAAAAATGCCCATTTTTATAGTGTAAACCCTAAATATGCACCCAAAACACTTTAATTTCATTTTAAACTCAGTTTAATGCTTTACCCTAAAAGAAAATGTAAAGGTATATTCATCTCTTTTTAATTACATTTTTCAGTGATAAAAATGCAGGGCTTTAAGAAGGACAAAGCGAAAACAGAAACACAGACAATCCACGGGGGAGATTCTGGTCTGCAGCTGCCACAGCTGATTTAAACGGCATCAGCAAGGAGAAATGAATAATCGGAATCAAAAAACTTTAAAACTTATAAACCGGGTCGCTACCGCTAGCTGTTAGCAGCATGTGGCGATCCAAAACACTCGTACACAAACGAAACGTTTAAATAACTCTCTACCCACATGTTTAGACAGGGCACAGATTACTAATGATAAATAAACTGAGATAACTGTTGAGAATTGGGGGGGGGAAATGTTTAAAACACAAAAATACGAAGACAAGATACGGAGCAGTCATGCTACAGCAGGCTCATGTCAATGCACTACATGACGTTCTCGGATTAGCTACTTTCAAACCTCCCACCTCTAAGTACAGTGGTATTTACCATTCAAACATGCACTTTCTATATTTATACAGTTATATTTTTTCTGGAAATGTAGCTGAATTTCCGTTCCTATTTAAATGACAAAATTAGTAAATTATATTTTTTTGATGATTTTTGCACTAAAATACTAAATATATATGCAGCAGACCCCCAGTTTTACACGGATCAGGAGTTGCGGATTCAGTCACACAAAGTTGTTTTTTTTTTTTGAGAAACGAACTCGTAGTTTTATGCGGAAATCCCCACAATTTCTTGATGTTTTCACACAAGGGAACTCTGGGCAGGCTGTAGCCGACCTGGAAGCACTTTGTTCGTATTCCACAACAGGGTTGAGCCCCCATACTTGGAGCATAATTTCTATGCGGTGCACTCCGGGAGACCTTTCCAATGAGCCCTTATTTGTGTTTTTAGCCCAAGTAGATCAGGTTTTATTATCCGAAAACTGTTCAACTTGCTGAGGTGTCCCAATACTTTTGTCCGACAACCTTCCGAGTTGCATATCTCAGCGGGAAAAGGACTCCGACACTTCAAACTCCACAGTTGGTTGATCTCCAGGAGACTTTTCCAACGAGTCCTCATTTGTTTTTTCAGCCTGAGTAGATCAGGGGTTATTCCCCATAAACCGTGGTGTCTCAATACATTTGTCCAGCGAATATAATGAGTTATTTCTGCAGCACCAGTCTTTCCACTTTTTGTCTCAAATATGCTGATATGTGGATATTCAAGTTCTGCCAGTGCCCAGTGCAAGCTGTATTTGGGCCTCAGTATGTAGGACTCCCTTTGCTTAAGCAGTGACTTCTGATGCCCATTGTTTAGTTTTTATTTTGGCTGAACCCTGTTTCAATATATGTTTCATTTATTTGTTTGGCCCTTAGAAGTATATCACGCTATTTTTTAGAACTCATCCAGAGTAATGCATTTCTTTACATGTCGAGCTTCATTCTGAATTGTAAGTTTCTTTAGGACAGATGTGTAAAATAATGAAAACGTTTGTGGATGATATGGCAATATATTTGACGATACCTTACATGAATGCGTTCATTCGTTTTCCACAAATATGTTTTCTCATAGCAGCTGCTGCACAGATCTTTCCAGCTACATAAACACAGTTTTGTGTATTTGTTGTTTTTTGATGACGCAATGTCCAGGCTGTCTTGTACCACTATTTTGCCTGTTCCTGGTTAACAATCACAGCTGACCAGCAGTCAGATGAATCTCTTGCAAAACTGGTTCATAACATGTGATGGACTAGTATAAACCAACAAGAACTCTGCTGCTGTCAATAACTGCCCTTTGGAATACACTGTATCCCAATGGTCAGACTGTGTACTAAAACAAAAGTACAACATTAAAACCTAATATTATATTGTCCAATATAACTGGTTCTTGTTATTTTTACCCCTCTTAAATCAGTATTGAAATTGGTCGCAACGTTTTCATATCAGACAGGCCCTAGTAATGTTTTTGGTGACGGATGTTGGTCCAACCTGATAGCATTTTAAACTGAGGACTGGTATCAAGTTTATCAGTTTTTGGGTCAGCAGTACTGTGTATACACTTGAAAGAAAGTTTTTGTAACAGGAAAAAAGCTGTCTCACTTATACAAGTTCATGTAGTTCATGTTATGTATTGGTTGCTGATGTGTGTTTCTGCTGCAGGAACTCCTCAGATTTCTAGTCCTGGTCTCATGATGAAGGCACAGATAGGCTAGATGCACAGGCTATAGATAGGTCAGAGACATTGAACTCACCCGCACTGCTGTGCAGACCAGGCCATACTGTCAGAAAGCCCAACAGGTGCAGCTCACAGTGAGCAGGCCACATGCACACACCACACAACGTAGCGCCACTCATATTAGCCCTGTCCCATTTGGCATACTTATAGCCCTGCAGTCTTCGTTTGCGCAGATTGAGGGTGTCCCATTTCCTAATTTTGGCATTTAAAAGGGACATATTGCAAAACTCACTTAAAAAAACCCCACAAACAATAAAAGGTCTATGGGCTATACAAACCATGTTCAAGAAGTTCTTTGCACAAAATCACTCTCACATGAAGAGATCTCACCAGCTTTATTCTTCACAGTTTCGGTCACTTTCAAAACGAGTCGTTTCAGGGCCCTGTCCCTTTTATGCAAATAAGCTGTTGTTGGCTACGCCCCACCCATCTTACGATACCTAACGATACCTAACGATGTAGCTAATCCTGCTACATACTGTCTGAGGTTCACAAAGCAGTCTGTCCTGAAGTTCTTGTCGAGTGTTTCTGGGACACGGCCATCGAAAATTAAATGGAGCCACGCAGTCCTTTTGGTTTTCTTTGTCTGGGAGAAAGTGTAGAGATTGGTGCTGTTCTGTGCAGCAATAACTCGTCATGTGTAACTTGCCTTTGTCTGTAGCCACAGCGCACGTCTTTTTCTGTGCTCGTAAAACTAGCAGACAAAATGGCTGATCTTCAACTAATCCCGTGGGTGGGGTCTTGACAGATGAGGGGCGGTTCTATGCAAATTGGCCCAGTATTACATCACAATGGGTCCTCCGTCCAAACAGCTAATTCTGAAAGGTCCTGAAATGGTGAAGAATAAAGTTGGTAAATCTCTTTGTGAGAGTGATTTTGTGCACAGAATTTCATGAACGTGTTTTGTTTATAACTAAAGTTTTGCATAATATGTCCCCTTTAAAACAGTGTTCACGAGCTCCCTCAGTGAGTACTTAGTGTGGCCTTTGGTGAGGATAACAGCACTGTGGACTGAGCAGTGGCCTCGTTACACTAAAATCTCGAGATACAGGCTTAGACCTTTCAGAGTGGATGGTTTTGTTTATAGCCATGTGGTCAAGATGGTGGAGAAAATGTTCAGGTGTGAGTTACAAAGCACATGTTTGTTAGTTAAATAATTCAGTCCATAGCTAAGAAAGTTAGCAACACTGCAGGGTTTAAGGGTTTTTTCAGACTGATCAGTAGCCTATATCTGAGCATACCGGTCATTGAGCTTGTCCTGTTACAAGTGTAATACAAGAGGCTTTAGAGATGGAAAAACGTTTTCACTAGAATTTAAAGCTCTTATGGGTTAATTCATAATAAAAGTTTATTTAATTATGCAAAAACTGAAAAAAAATGTGATTTCATCCAATCAGCAGAAATATGTATATTGTATGCATTAATTCTTTGAGTAATTTGGGTTCAATAATGGGACTGGGTGATTTGAGATATTTATAATGTGATTATACTATTACACATTAATACCCTGATCATATGATGTGTGCACAATTGTATGAGATTGTGCCTTGTGTTAATTTAGTGAAAATCAGACTTAACCCATATTTTACTTTTAACTGTAGTAACTGTATTTTAGTTTGAATTGTAAACATTTTTCAGCATGCTGTGGTTACACATTTTAGTCAGAATGTTCAAATGGTCATTTTAGTAAAATCTGTTCGGCCGTTTCAGAAGTAATGCGTGACTATAAACACTACATACATAAACACTGCATACCTAACTTATTGCTTTTCCTAGACACTTCCATTTTACACCAATAACCCTAACAGTTTATTGAGGCAGACTAGCGTGAACGTATGTACAGTAAGATCACCCGCGTATAGTGAAAAACCAATGATTTTTCTCCCAAATATGCTGCCAAAACATTTTAATTTCATTTTAAACTCAGCTTAATGCATTACCCTGACAAAAATGTGAAAAAAACGTGAAGGGATGCCTGTACTGTACAGAAATCCGTATTGTACAGTTTACACTGGTCTCCCGCAGTGCTAGAATGTAAAATACAGGTGTTACCCCTGTATAAGAAGGGTAAATACAGTAATAAATTAGTTAATTTACAATAATAATAAAAATACAGGGCTTTAAACACGAGAACACTCAACGCTCCATAGCGAAAATTCTGGACTGCAGCTGCGTAAGAGGGCAGGAGCCAATCAGCAGCAGGGAGAAATAAATAACATTCTTGGATTGGCTACACTGAAAACCTCAGTGTAGGAGTGATGGGTCTCTGTGTAGAAAATTCCAGCCTAGGAGTGATTGATCTCAGTGTAAACCACCCAAGTGTAGAAGTAGTAGGTCTCAGTGTAGGAAACTGTAGTGTAGGAGTTTTTTTTTTTTTGTCCCAGTCCAGCCCTGCTCTAGACCACACAAACAGCATGGTGACCTGCACAACCTGTAAGTCGGCCTTTAAGTACAGTAGCAGTACCGGCCTTCTGCACGGCATCTGAAATGGCACCGCTAGTTAGCATGGCTAATGCTAGCACTGCAGAGAGTGGCTGCGCTGCTTAAGCTGTCGGACGCAAGACTTGTTTGGTCTGTATCTAACGGCACAAAACCAAACCAATTTCATATTACAGATGTAGCAAGACCTTTCTTGGGCACAAACACTGTTACAGTGTTTTGGTGCGCCACGTTAATTTACCCGTGTAGGACAGTGCGTCGCATTAATTCCGCTTTTGCCGCTCGCGTGTAAAATAAGTAATAAAAAGTTTCATAAAAACACATCGCCGTGAACAGTAAATTCTAATTAATCGATAAAATCGATATATATATGCACACACACTTAATCATAAAATCAATTATCTTACTTTTAACAATCATTGCGAAAGTCTCTAGCCATCAGTATTACAACTGATGTACTGCTCGTACTCTGTGTCACGGTTACTAGTAGCTGGTGAATGTTGCACGGCTGATTGTGCTCGTGGGTGTGGCCTAGTGGGTAGGATACTTGCCTCCAGACCAAGAGGTCATGGGTTCGAATCCTACCTTCAGCATATCACCACTGGGTCCCTGAGCAAGACCCTTAACCCCAAGTTGCTCCAGGGAGAGACTGCCCCCTGTAGTTAAGGAATGGAAGTAGCTTTGGATAAAAGTGTCTGATAAATGCCGTAAATGTAAATGTAAATGTGGCTAGCCCATACACAAATGTCGACTTATTTTAGTCCGGAAAGTGTGTGCAGTGCTCTTTAATGCAAAGTGTATCTGATCATCTTTTGTTAACAATCCATTGTAGTCCTGCATCAGGGCCACTCCACATTCACTTACTCGGATTACCACCTCAACTTACAAATAGGTTTCGTTTGTCACCCGCTGTCTTGGGATCTGAAGAGAGGAAAGAATCTGAAATGCACAAAATATGAAATAAATGTTTTGTGTTGTGTGTGACAAAGTCCCGTAATCTTTTGTCAGTAACCTTCGACTGGTTTACAGTAATACGCCTTGGTGCGTCCTCAGTTTCTTGGTTGCTGAGCGCTTCAACTATGGCTTTCTTCTCAGCTGCGTCAATGTTCTGATCAAGAAAGGCTGGCACTACCAGCTCTTCATTTAGATACCACAGCTGCCATTCAGAGGTGGACTTGCTGTGTTTTGGACCATTGTCTTGCTGCAGAACCCAAGTGCACTTTAGCTCGAGGTTGGAAGAGAGCAAAATTCATGGTTCTGTCAATCACAGCAAGTTGTCCAGGTCCTGAAGCAGCAAAGCAGCCCTAGACCATCACACTACCACCACCATGTTTGGCTGCTGGCATAATGTTCTTTTTCTGATATGATGTGTTACTTTTATGCCAGATATAACAGGATGCACAAAAACGTTCAACCTTTTTGTCAGTCCCCAAAATATTGTCCCAAAAGATGTTTTTGGCAAAAGTGAGACGAGCCTTTGTTTTTGTTGGTCAGCAGTGGTTTTTACCTTGTAACTCTGCCATGCGTGCCATTTTAGCCCATTCTCTTTCTTATGGTTGCAGTTCTTTAGATGTATTCTTGTTTGGGTTTTTTTTTTTTTTTTTTTGTCCATTTGTGAATAATGGCCTTTATCATGGTCCAAACGCTTTAGAAATGGCTCTGTAACCTTTTCCAGACCGATAGATGTCAATCACTTTGTTTTCTCATCTGTTCCTGCATTTCTTTAGATCGCAGCATGATGTTTTCCTTTTTTTGGGATTTTTTAGCCTCTTTTTTAAGTGATCTCATGGTTCAGCAGGTCTGACAGTAATCAGGCTTGGGTGTGGCTAGTGAAATTGCTCTCAACTTTCCAAAAAATGTAATTAACCAAAGTTACTTCATGATTTTACAACAGGCCACAATTACTTTTTCACATAGAACTATGTATGTATTTTTTTCTTAATAAATAAAATGATCGCTTAAACACTGCATTTTGTATTGACTTGAGTTATCTCTGTGTAATATTTAAGTTAGTTTGATAATCTGAATCATTTAAGTCTGGCAAACATGCAAAAAAACAAGGGAGAAAAATACATATATATTCACAATATGTTCACAATATGTTCACAAATGTTATTTTTTCTTCTGTTCTATAGGCAGAGGCCAGACTTGCTGCAAAGCGGGCTGCCAGGGCAGAGGCACGAGACATCCGAATGAGAGAGCTAGAGCGACAACAGAAAGAGGTAATGAACATCTCTGCTGCCATTCCAAAGGTGTTTGCCTCCATTCCAGGAAATTTGACTGGCTAAATACTCCAGCTCCCCAGTACACATTGTTAGTTGGAATTTTTCCAATCATTATAATCATCTTTAGTAAAGATCCTGTATAAATTTTCTTCCCAAACTATCAGATTGTCCACATGGTTTACTGAGGGTGTGAAGCTGATGCCGTGTTGACTTGTGAAGGAACGTGAAAGGAGTAGCAGTTAAGATTGGAACACAGTTATTTTTCAGTAAAACTAACTATGAAAATGGTAAAATATGCACACCTTGAACTCCTGTAACTTTTCTTCCCAGTAATTTCACAATCAGAAGAATACATTCAAATGAAAGTTACAATAATTGCTGCAGTTTTACTATTTAAAGAGTTTAACAAATTGGTTTAACAGTTTAGTTTGGTGACCTGCATTATCAGTATGTAAACCTACACTTAGAGCCTAAAGAAAGATTTTGCTATTATGGTGTCTGTGGACTGTTATGGTTGAAAACGTCTGGCATAAAAGCTGTTGGACCATGATCATCTCTTTGTAGAAGTAGGTGTGTCTGACTGTGAGTTCTAAAAATAGGCTTATCTTTGATGATAGGAACAGTCCCACCAAGGTTGGCATGTAACTCAAATGTTTTCCCCGGTATCATGGTTTATAATTATGGTAAATTAATAGAAAACAGAGTAAAAGAAAATTTTCACTGCCTTCTTGTCCAGGCAGTGGATTTCAGCACGTTTGCGCATGTAAACTTATTCTGGCCTGTTTAGAACTTTCTGGGTCTGACATTTAACTATATATAGGAATTCAAAGGCAGAAAATAAATCAAGGTGCTAACTGTGTTAACATCTTCAGAATGGCAACTTCATTGGAGAAAAAATGAAAATATCTCTAGTTCTTGCAATCTGTTGAGGTTTAAAAATGTCACTGTGTACAGCTTGTACAGTCAAGACTCTTGTCTTTGTTCTCACAGCATTTGTGAGCAGGGCAGTGTTGACAGCTCAAGCTGGTCTTATGGTGAAATTGAGTTCTTGTGCTTTGTTTTCAGTCAATGCTGTGGAACTACTCAGTCAGTTAGTGAAATTTTAGTTGGGTACGGTTGGGTTAAAAAAAAAAAAGTTACATTACACTACAGTTATTCAGCCGCTTCTGTTTAGGCCTTAAACAATGGTGTACAGTGAACCCACAGTTTTACACAAATCGGGAGTCACAGATTCAGTGAAGCAGATTATTTTTGAAAACCAAACTCATAGTTTTACGCAGAAATCCCCACAATAACGCAGAAACTGCAAATATCCTCCGCCTTTCTTGCCTTTTTTCGCTTTTTTTGTAGCAATAAATATAAATTTTGTTCCGGATTTTTTCACATAAGTAGGGTGGAGCCTCCGTGCTCCAAGCGGATTTCTCTGCGGTGCAAGCACTCAGACATTTCAAACTCCACAGTTCGGTAGATCTCCAGGAGACCTTTCCAACGAGCCTTCATTTGTATTTTTAGCCCGAGTAGATCAGTGGTTATTCCTCGAAAACCGTTCATCTCGCCATGGTGTCCCAATACTTTTGTCCAGCAACCTTCCGAGTTGCATATCTCGGCAGGGAATTTAAATTAAGAGGCGAATATGGGTTTACCTTTACATTTTGTTCATGGGTAATGCATTAAACTGAGTTTTAAATGAAAAGTGTTCTGGGAGCAGATTTATCTCTCTGCTGTGCATGGAGAGGGATGCCTGCACAGAGCTGGTGTGCACTGGGCGACCCCTCCACGTGCTAGAACACACAAACACCTACCAAATTCGACTCTGGTCACTTCTTTTAATAATAATAATAGGGCTGCAACTATCAAATATTTTTGGAATCGAGTATTTTTTTCCATCGATTAATCGAGTAATCAGATAAATCATATTTTTGTTTTTTAAACAGCTATATCAATAGTGGGTTATGCAACATGAAAGGCCTCTTAAAATGAGCAAGCAATTGGCTGTTATTCCTCACAAAAAAAAGGTTTTTATTGAAACAACACTTTTATTAGATCAAAACCTTTGTCGTATTGGCTCCAGAATTAAGCCCATTTAATCAACCTTTCTGGGAAACAATTATGATGTACATTGTATCCTTATTAACAGTAAAGAAAACAAAAATAGAAAAAAGAGAGAAATATAGATGAACTTACAACAAAGAATAACATTATTAACATTGTCTTTTAGTCTGTAACAGAAAAAGCGTAAAGTACATAAATTTGCCAGAAATAATAAAAAAATGAAGCCTTATTTAAACAAAACTTTTTTTTGACCATTTGATACTGAAAAATAAAATTAAATATCAGTAAATAATATTACATTCAAATTGATCAACATTTTTACTTAGGAGCACAAAATATAAAACACTTTGAACTTCAAAAAGTTGTTACGGGACGCTGGTGAGACGCAGCTGGGTCTGACTTTTTATTTGGGATGTTTTAAAAATTGTTTTGATGTAAATATTCATCCGATCAATGCATAGTATTGTTTAGTCTATATATTTTACTATTATTTTCACTATTATTTCTCATGGCAAGAACTAAGCAGACCTCCCGCAAATCTACCGGTTGTAAGGCACCTAGGAAGCATCTGGCCATGAAGGCTGTGGCAAGAGCGCTCCGGCCACCGGCAGCGTGAAGAAACCTCACCGTCACAGGCCCGGCACCGTGGCTTTGTGAGAGATCCGCCGTTACCAAAAAGCTGCCCTTTCAGTGCCTGGTGCGTGAGATGGCTCAGGATAACTGAAAAATATGAATGTGCTATTACAGCAGATATGTGAGGGGAAGATTACCACAAAACATTCATATCCAGCACTATACACTACAAGAATGAGGACATCAAGCTGGTCTCAAGGTGCTTTTTGCGGCTCACTTTGTTTTTCACAGGCAGTGTGAAAGAGCCAGTGTGCGCCACTAACTTACAATATAACAGAACATTGATTGTTTTTTAACTTTAAAAATATATTTTCATATATGACCGGGGGAGCGGGCGGGAGTGGGTTGGAATCATCAGAATATCGGCACAGGGCTTTACTTCATATCTCCTGGTCTGAGCTGTGTGCTCTTCTTCGGTGCAAAAAACCCTACTCCCTGCGGCAAAAATAGCACGTTCCCCGGGTCACACGCGCGTCATTGTTACCACTATTTGAGAAGGACTGGTCTACAAAGTGGGAGTTAAACGATAATAGGTGGATTTTGGTGACAAATTAAACGAAGCATCGAGGCAACGAATTTGTCTCGAACATTTTTTTTAATCAAATCATTCGAGTTACTCAAATAATCGTTTCAGCCCTAAATAATAATAAAAATACATTTTATTTAAAGGAGCCTTTCTGGCACACAAGGACACCATACAATAAAACAAGTGCAACAAACGGTAAAAAACAATAAAAACAAGGGGGAAAAAAAGGATATTAAATGTACAACATTTAGACATTGCTGAAGAATCAGAGAGAGAAACAGATGAACAGATGAGTGTGGATTTAAAGTGTAATAGTGAATTCATGTTCCTGAGGTGGTAGTGAGTTCCAGAGCCGGGGAGCAGAGCGCCTGAAAGCTCCCCACAGTGGTAAGATGGGCAGAAGGGACAGTTAAGTGGATGGAGGAGGATGATCTGAAGGTACGAGAGGGAGTGGCAACATGAGGAGGTCAGATAGATGTGGAGGGGCAAGTCCGTGAATGGTTAAAAGAATTTAATTCAACCCGAAATGTAACCAGGAGCCAGTGGAGCTGCCGCAGGATGGGAGTTATATGATGGATGGAAGGAGTTCTGGTAATGATGTGGGCGGCTGAATTCTGGACCAGTTGAAGTTTGTGGAAAGTTTTATATAAAATTTCAAGCGAATATATAAACAAATGTACACAATTGTTCACAAACAGACACACTGGCTGCTGCTTGGGTTCTCTTTGTTCCTATGTAAACACATTTCCTCTGTATTTTCTTCATCTTCCAGTGGGAACAAAAGCTTCAGCGCCTGTAGACCTTTTATGTATTAAATTGCTTGCCATGTCAGTAAGGAGATGCAAATTTTCCCAACTTTTTCCTTACAGCATTCTTACCACCACACCTCCTCTAGCAAGAAGTGGGGGCAAATCCACCAGTGGATGGTATGACATGCATTAGATATGTTTGGACATGCATGAGTTTTTTCCAGTAAGCTAATGATGGTGTTCATTATTAGTTAATTCTGTGTTCCAAAGAGAAGGCAAAACCAATCCCATTAACGGTTTGACTAAACTGTGTGCTGCATGATGGCGTGTTGACATGACCAAGGTTTGCTGCTGACTTTAAAATATTATATTGACTGAGTTATAGTGTGAAGTTCTCTTTGTGAGATACTTTTTCATATGTGATCCATCTTGTACTATATTGTATGAGAGATTGTTGGGGCATATTCATTTGATTTACAGTAAACAAAAGGCAGTGTTATTGATGTGTGTCTGTGTGTGTGTGTGTGTGACTAAAATAGCACTACTATACACTGTCATATCAAAAACTTCTTGGATTCCCCACAAATGGCATGAGACACAAAATGCACAAAAGTTTGTTCTTGGGTAACTTTTTTATTTCTTTAAAGGTCCGAGTCGATGGGCTTGATAGACCCTGACACGCTGGTAGCCCACTGTCAGTTGACCAGAGTGAACATGAGTAGTGGTGGGACAACATCCCAGTTTCCTAGAATTCTCTGTGCCCACCACTTCCCAGCTCTACACCCAGTTTAATAGGAAAATTCATCACAAAAGGCTTGACTAAACCAGTAACTTGTAAACCTAGACTTACAAACGGAGACTGTAGCTGTGTCTGAAAAGTGCACTTGTTCACTCGTTCACTTATTCACTACATAGTGTTTGCTACATAGGGGGCTAACTAGTGAACAAGGGGAGGTGATGTTTAGTTAATTTCAGACACTCGAGATGTTACATTTTTACTAACTGTTGCTTAAATAGTGCCGGATCTTTGTCACACAAACACATCTCGTCTCTCTAGTTCAGACACAGACCGCACATGATTCGGTGTCCCGTATGCGGGCTGTAGTATGCAATCCAGGCCGACCCAAAATGACCTGGCCAGCCGAAATCTGACATCAGACCACCGGGCAAATGTCCAGTCCGCCAATATCAATTTTGGGCCGGCGCGAAATCCTGTCTGCCGGATCGCGTCCCACACCCACACCCGGACTGCGGCTCAAAATGCCCCGGCCGGTTTTTGTCCCAGTCCAGCCCTGGGTACTACTGTCCTCTGTGGAGAGAGAGAGAAAGTGCAAGTGTGACTGAATCTCCTCCGTTTGAAGCCCCACTTTCCCCTCGTCTCTCCTCCCACCGTCTCGCTCCTCTTGACTTTCGCGCGATAACAGTAGTGTGCAGTGTGTCCGAAATGTGCACTCGTTCACTATGTAGGGCACGGTAAAAGAAACCCGCAGTGCATGATGGTATGTGTGTATTCATGTAGTGTGCAGTGTCTGGACGTTTGTAGTGCACTAACTCGTGGGTGAAATTGACGGTTGAAATTTCGGACACTGCTACAAAATGGCTGACTCACTACATAGTGAACGAGTGGAATTCCAAACGTTATTCAGGAGGATATTTCAGAGCTGGGGACCTTAATATGAAAAGGCTTTATACTGTAAACTTTAAGCTGTTAACTTTGTGGTAGTGGTTTAATAACTTTAGATTAAAATATTTGCATTTTTTGCACAGGGGTTGCTATCTTGCACAGTAAAAAATATTTGATACACGAAAATAGGATTTCTTTTTTCTTTTAGCGAGTTCATATTACCATAATAGATACTAAAGTTTAGGAAGTTTCATTGTACATTTAATTAAATGTTTACACTTTCTACACTTTTTACCTAGAAATGATGGAAATCAGATAACCCTTAGTAACTATTATTAAAGAGACCTGTGTGCTGTGGTGTGTTCATGTATGAGTAGTCACTTACACTTAATTCTTGCTCACTCTATGCTTATTTTGCCTGCTGCATAGATAGGTTATAGGATTTAATTGTGGTAGAGCATGTTACAGCATGGGTTCAGTTTGCAAGCTTGTTAGCTGTAAAATTCTTTTCTCTCTTTGCAATTCCTTATTCACAAAATCTTATTTAATTCTCAATCTACTTTACTTTTACTTTACGTGATTTAAAGACCATATCAGCATCATTTTCCCATTACTTTTGTTTGTTATTCCTCATCTTTCCTTCACTTTATTCAGGCTGACACAGAGAAGGCCCGACATGGCCATCAATCCAGAAGCCATAGTAGTCGGGTTTGTATTTGAGCTTTTCTTCAGGTCTTTTCTGGTCTTCTCTTTATTTTATATGTTGTCTGTACCACTTCTTCCTCTGTTTTTCCTCAGAAGGTCCTAGAAGATGATGCTATATCAGTTCGAAGCAGTGGAAGTTACAGGGTGTGTAACCAGTTGGCTGTGAATGTGTGTGTGTAGTATTTCAGGTTTTTGTTGATTTTAATTCAAACCTTGCAATTGCTTTGTGAAGTTGCATATCCTCATCACAATATAATCACTACAATATCATATTTCAATGCTATTTCAGATTATTTATTTCCAGAGAAACTTAACATTTTTGCTTCATTATGCAAACATTTCCAGTGGTGTGAAAGAAGGTGTTGAGTTACATTGAACCAGTGATCTATTAAACATTTGTGAAAAGTGTGAGCCTATTTTTTTTTTTGTTGGAAAGAATGCACTAGTAGAGTAAATGTAGATGCAGTCTAGCTCATTCAGTCAACTACTTTTGCTCACACTTAAATTTACATCCCTTTTTTTAATTGTTTTGAATTAAATTTCATTAATTGCTTTTAATTAATTTAATTGTTTGTTGTAATCTAGTTGTAGTGGGAATTGTCACATTATTATTGTGGTTGTTCAAATTTAAAGCATGAAAATTTCCATGACATTTTTTTTTACATTAAAACGAGTTCCCCTAGCCTGCCTATGGTCCTACAGTGGCTAGAAATGGCAACAGGTGTAAAGAGTGTTGATCATCCTGCTCTGCCTTTGAGAGAATGACAGCTCAGACGGCCTGTCAATGCGTGAGACCACTTTTTTCCACTAGAGCAATGAGTGAAGAATGGCAGATGTACAGATGTGTTTCTTTAGTTCCTTCATGTGAAGGAATGCTTACCATGGCTACAGGCTGGTCCCTCTCTCACCCTCCACCTTACCCCACCTCACCTCTCTTTGCTCCGCCTCTCTCCTCATTATCTTTATAGCTACAGACACAGAAATGGCACGTCTTAGGGAAATCTCATTGTGGGACTGGCTTGATGTCACTTTAATTCTGCACCAAGGCTGAATTTCGGGAAAAAGACTTCAGATTCAGATTCGGGGTGCACTAAGACCTATATAAAAGCATACAAAAGCGGCATGTAATGGGACCTTTAAAGCAGACAGAGCATTACATATAGAAGCTATCTTTGCAGCTATCTTCGAAAATGAGCTCCTACTCCTACTGTGGACTTCAGAAGCAATGTTATCAGTATAGTATACATTAAATATAAATAAATAAATAAATATTGATGCTTGGTGCTGTTGTATTGATATGTGGTACTGAAAATGTATTTAATTTAGGATCAGGCAATGTGGTGATATTTATTGTTGTCATGGCAAATTATTTTCTGATTACTTTTCTGAGCATACTGTATATATCATCGGTACATAAAGAGCACCTTCCAACTTCAATCTTTAACAATATAGAGTTAGGGCATATTAATTGGATGTTGCTGTATTGTTGTCAGTTTTTCATTGTATTTTTTTTAGTTTGGCACTACCAGTGCTTCTTTCTGTTCTAATATACGGATATCAGGGAAATTAAATTTTGAAATCAGTCATGTTGTGTTTTTGTCGTATCATCCTGGCCTAGTTGCATCCCTTGTTTGCAAACAGAATAAACTGTAAAATGCACACTTTCTTAACCTCTATTTTTTCCCCCCACGTCTTTTAAAGTCATCTTGCTCATCGCTGCTAGGCAACTCTCATTCCTCCAGGCGGGCTAGCACATCGCGGAGAAAAGGCTTGGTGGTGCGTCTTTGTGTTTGCGCATGTCTGTTTTTGCTAGGAGTGTTGTTTTAAATCATGTCAGTAACTGTGAAGCATATGCATCCTTTGTTCATTACTGACTTGCTAAGTCAAAGGGAATGCACTTCAGTCACATGAGTTAACAGGAAATTATTGCACGTTCATGGTTAACTTAATCATTGGAGAACTAACTGTACTCACTATTAACTGCACATACACACCACTATAAGACCAGAAACCAATTCATTCTGCCTAGACTTTTTCTATGTTTTGAAAGCATAATAATGAGAAATTAACTGTGATGCAAATAGATACATATTCTCTCTCACTCTCTCTCTCTCTCTCTCTGACATAAGTGGTACGCATGCAAGAATTGGCGTATGTGGTACGACAGATGTGCACCAGTTTTCCGTCTTCACTGCACAAATGCGAACCTAATCTGAATAAGTTCATACTTAATCTCTAAGTACCACCACTCAGGAAAGGGAAACCTTCAAAAGAAAAACAATTATGACGTTTAAAAATATGGTTCCTGCCTGTCCGCGAGCCTTGCTTCTGCACCAATCAAAACTCAGCGCTTCTATAACTGCGTGCCCCACCCCCTGGACTTCACGGCCCGCCCCTTTATGAGACGTGATCTGCCCTTGTTCCATGGATATGAGCGAGACGGCCAGGAAAACAAGTACAGAAACATGCTGAACTAGGAAACTCGCACCGAGTGGCTCTGCCGGCATGCATTCCTCATTTCGACCAGATAGTGGCGAGAAAGCAGACCCCCCCCATCATATTAGAATGATGGTTTAAATTTTTTTTGGTGTCAAATAATCCTGTGGGTGACTAGACCTATAATTTAATTTGGGTTAAAAGTTAGTTTGCACGTACAGCACCATTTGGCACTGTTCAAGTATAATATAGAGAGACGATCCGCACGCTCCGGAAAAGTCACAACAGAGAGAGAGAGAGACTATCTGCACGCTCTGGAAAAGAGAGAGCAACAGAGAGAGAAACAGAGAGAGTGAGACAGGTTTAAACCAGGTTAAATCATTGATGTTTCTTCTTCTTTTATGATGTCATCAACTACATACGTACTTAGATGGCTTAAGAGCATTAACTAGCCAGTGCTAGTCATCGCTGAAATGCCAATTTACATCCCACTGTTCATCATTTGCATTTATGCAGCAGTCTGCCTACTTTTAGTAACTGGTTGTAAGGAATCTGTCTTGGATCTTAAATCTTGGGATAAAAGTCAGATCTGATGCAAACGTGGAGCATCTTGGCTTATCGTAAAGGCACAGGACTTTCCGTCTGTGAAGGATTCTTCACAGATATTTGAGTCTGCACCTGGATAATATTTTATAAATATTTATTTTCCAAATCCAAAAGAGGCTTGATGGCCGAAATACAAACACAAGAAGAAACCTGAATGAACATAAACCGATGATAGTGTGAGGGTCGACAGACAACTAAACTATGAAACAGTGGAACTTAAATTCTAACTATCATGAACCACTCACAACATTTTGTGAAAATACAAAACAGCTGATCAAACAAAGAAACAATAACCCCAGTTTCAACTTAAAAGTCCCTCAACTTTTGGCTGCTAAAGGCCACTGTGGTTTGTAAAGTTCGTCCTATTGATCCAACCTCCCAAACGGACATGGCTAATGGTGTGTGACATTGCCTGACAAAATATACATTACGTTTGAACTGAAAATAATTTACATATAAACCTTATGTGTTTTTTACTCTTTATTCTTTAACGTACCATATAACACAAGTTAATCCTGGGCTTTATTTTTGGGCCAATTGCCTAATACATCACACATAATAGTTGTTGTTTGGGTTTTGTTTGACTGTTCATTATAAGGGAATGTCACCTTTAACTGCATGTCGGGACATGGGTTAAAACTTGAGGGGTTTTTTTTTTGGGCGGGGGGGCTTGTTTTGTTTTTATTATTATTTGTTGTTTTTTTTTTTAACTTTATGTTCTTTACATTGTGCTGCTCTCTTTGCAGTCTGATGGCCTCTATGGTAGTTCTTCTTTGAAGAGCTCCCACTCCACTGTATGTACAAATCTATGATTTTGTATAATTTATCTGAATCCTTTTTTGAAGGATGTTGGTTTTTTATCTTTAAATTTAAGAAAAATGTATCTTGTCACAACTTGATAGTACAAAACACAGTTTTTGCACCCAACAAATTGAATAATGCAGTTACTCCCAGTGTGCAGTAGCTAATATACTGATGATGTCTTGGATATTTGAACTCACTTTTAAACATTTTGGCATTATCAAGCATTTGATATGTAGCTAGTCTGCTATAATAATTAGTCTGATATAATTATCAGTACAGAGTTCATCCCATTAGTTTAGCATGTGCAACTATTTGGTGGAAAATACAGCTATATACGGGTTTAAACCAGACTTGTTAAACCACAAAGTCAGTCTGCTTCCCTAAATAACATCTGTGCCTTTAGGTGTGCCGACAGCTGTTTAGTGCGATTTGAAAGCCTAAATGTATATGCAGATAATACAGCTAAAGGTGGTACCTGTATATTCTGTATACACCTTTTAATTAAAATTAAATATTGCATTTAAACTGTTATAATCAACGTTTCACCATAAAATCTGTGTTATGACTGCACCCTGCCACTATTCTTAGTGTTCATACATATACATACATATAATAGCAAGAGTTAACTATCTGCCCACTTCTTTTCAGAGCTTTTTGGATAATGACCTCCATATGAAGCCTACTTCCTGTAGCACCAGGAAAGGCCTACTGGTCAGTACTTCTGACCCTAATCTTGAGTTTTAATTTTTCCATCATATTTTGTGTTCAGTCTTTAGTTTAGAACAATACAGACATTTTGCTTTTCTTGTGCTACATTTGCTACAGTTGCAATGGTAACAAATTATTACTAGGTGGCTGCTATAGTGTTGGTGGTGTCACTAATCATTGCTATGGTGTTGCTAGGTGGTTACTACGGGTGCAGCAGTTACAATCTAGTGCCTCTAACTTCAAGTTTTTTTTAAACTTATGGTGCAGGCTAGCAGCTTCTTTGTTAATACTCGGCTCCTGATCAACTGATCGATAAATTAAATGCATACGCAGTGGGACGGGGTCTGAGGCAAGTGTTGGACCTGGAGGAGAAACTGCTTCAATAAAGGGTGGATTTAAAGTTGATTGCATTTACACTAGGGCTGCACAATATATTGCAAATATATCGTTTAAATTATGTTTACATTTATTTAAGATGTAAAATTATTTTTAAAAAATTTCAACAAGATTTTTTTCATCAATGTTCACTGGTTCAAATGTTTTATGGGAGGCATTAAATTCTCTGTTTAAGTAAATTCTTTAAAAAAAAATGTTGGAATGGAAGAATTGCATTTAATGTATTTTCTGTATAGACACTCAACGCAACACTCAACATTATCGCATATCGCATGTTTTCCTAATTTACACAAGAAAATGCAAAGAAAATGTATCTATGTGTGATGGAGAGGCAGAATTCTCATTAAACCCCGTCGGAACTTCTCTGTTTGATTGAACTAGCAGAACTAAACCAAGCATTCTTGGACAAATTATTTTAAGAAACACAACAAATAGTGATGCATCTTTTTAAAAAAATATATAACTGAACTGACTTAGACTCTCAGACTAGCACACTTTGACTCCAGTCACGGTTCTTGTTTCTCGTGATGCCTTGCGTTTAGCAGGTTTCTCCTCTGCTTGGCCTGGCCCTAGCAAAGTGAGATGCTGTCACGGTGCCCACTCAGTCGTTCGTTCTCTCTCTCTCTCTCTCTCTGTCTCTGCCTATACACTACAAAAGTGTCATGCCCCTGCGCTGTCTCTTCCCATACGTTACAGAGGCGACTCAACCACAAAGTTTTTAACGATCAGTACTCGGACCTCGATCACCAGATCAATAAGCTGTATGCAGGTGCACCAGAGAGCCATCAAAGGCACGTTTCAGACTACCGGTGTTTCAAACGCCCTCGGAGAAATGTCCTCAAAATTCACAGATAATAAGAATAAAAATAATGATAAAACTTAAGAACTAGAGTGTGATTGCTTCCACAATCACTCTTATAAAAACTAGATTGCATTTCCGTGAAAAAATGCCAAGTGTGCCAAGATTTTGCTCGCAGCAACGGACTGCTGTTTCTCTTCATTAACTCTCACAAAGCCATTTATGGTTAAGGAAGACTGAATGCGTAGCCGCATTCCTAGACTGCTTATTTTTAATTAAACTGCAACAAACATTGAGACATCTTTTTTGGATATCTTACCTGAGCTTTAGTGTTTTGAAGTCTGTTTACGGGTCTGCTATGTTTTAGCTCATAAGATGAATGTGTTTCTCTACGTTTTGTTGCTGTCTGGCCGCTTTAGCTATGATGTCAGAGACACTCTGCAGCACACAATTTAAAAGTGACTCGATTGTCTTAAGAAGAATAAAAGTATGATTGCAGAAGTAAAAACTTGGTTGCGTTTCTGTGAGGAAAATGTGAAGTGTGATTGCACAGTTGCTGTGCAAACAGTGGTTGTTGCAAGGTGGTTGCCATGGTGTCATGAGGAGGTGGCAACACAGGTGGTTGCTGAACTGTTACTAGCTTGTTGCTATGGTAACTGCAGTGGTTGCTATGTTGTAGCTAGCTGGTTACTGGATGGTTACTATGGTTTTACAGGCGAGCGTTAATGTAAACAAATTCACAAAGTGAGGGGTGCCAATATATTTAACCATAGTACACAAACCTTCACCCTTTAGTCGGATTTGAACGTACAAACTCTACTGACACATCAAATCACTGATGCTCTCACCCTCTTTTCACATGCATTTTCAGTAAAGCACCCAAACGTTGGTTTAATGGGCAAAAAATTTCACTCCCAGCGGGAATCAAACTAGCAATGTTTTATATTCTCACTCAGCATGTGCATTTTGCTGCTCAAGCACGAAGGAGATCATTAACAAATAAAATAGTTAATACAAGTTAGATGCATCGCCATGAGAACAAGCGAAATGTGATTGTGTGGTTGCTATAAAACCTATGTTTGGAAACACTCAAACCTTAGTTTTATGGGCCAAAAACGCTTGCAAATGAAAATCCTGCATCATACTACATTTATCTGATTGAGTCCAGCACTTTAGCGCTGTGGCACCACTTAATCTTCAGTGTCTTGTCTGTTGTGTTTTGCCACCCATTTATTTCTTGATGTTTGTTTTTTCACACAAAACATAAGAAGAACAGAAGTGTGATTGCTGATTTAACCACATCAATTAGCAGCAAGTTTTTGAAAACTAATGAACTAGCAAGCTGATCTTAGAAGTAAATGCAGCTGTTGATGGTGAGG
Source organism: Hemigrammopetersius urotaenia (assembly GCA_037974485.1). Classification (NCBI taxonomy): domain Eukaryota; kingdom Metazoa; phylum Chordata; class Actinopteri; order Characiformes; family Alestidae; genus Hemigrammopetersius; species Hemigrammopetersius urotaenia. The sequence continues at coordinate 21,799,117 of JBBPDC010000149.1, read as the reverse complement.
ACTCTTGGACAAAGTTTTGAACTCAAGTTTCAACTTTGTTCTAAACAGCATTATAAAGCTGTGTATGCAGTAGTCTAAACATTTTCCTGGAGCGAATCAATGTCTATGTATTAACAGCACAGTTGGTACTTTCGCTTGCAGAGATATCAGTGGATAGCAGATGTGATTATGTACATATTTATACAATTAGTGCATTTTGTACAACATTCAGGTTGTTTAATGAGAACAGGCTAATATGCCGTTACTCGCTATTGACCAGTGATTAAAAGTCTTTTTTTAAATTTGATACTACTGCCTTGCTGCTGCATTTGCTCTGCAACTGTCTAACTGCATCTTGTTAATCTGTTCTAAATTCTCCGCCACTTCTGTTTAAGGGTAAGCCTGTTAATCACGGTAACTCCTCAGTGACTAAACCAAATGAATCTATTCAGATTTCCTTTAATATGACTTTTTTAATCCATTAGTATGACTAATAATATAGTATCATTACAGGTTATAATATTAATGTGGAAGTGAAAGTCCTCCAGTCTTTTTCCATGTAAACATTTACTTTCTGTTTATGGCGCATTTGGTGTATCATCTCCTTAGACTGGATTGTATCATGACCAAAGGAACTACAGCAGTTTAAAGAACACCAAACCACCTCCTCCTTCTTCTACTGTTTCTACCTATCAACCCCGGGTTTGTCTTTATTCTTTTCTGTTATTCATGTATGGTAGTGTTTGAAAATCTTTTTTTTTTTTTTTTCTTTCTGCACAAATTACCTGAAACATCCTAAACTTACATAAAGCGAACCCAAATAAACAAATGAGACAAATATTGTACTTTGGAATTTATCTAGGAAAAATATTTCATACAATTTTGCAGATTTCAATTGCATAATTCTGTATCACATATCAGTGAGGGCCAAAAACTTGTGAACTTCTATGATTAACAGTTAATTCGAAGGTGACTTGTTTTTAATAAGTGGGATGACAGTGGTGTGAGTGAATGGCTAGTTTTATTTAAAGAACGTATATCAAAGTCTGATTTCCTCATAAAAAGAGTTTATCTGGAGTGGTCGACCATCAAACAGTGCAGATAATATGCCGCAAGGTCGCAAAGGATCCCAGAGTAACTTCCAAATCACCAAAGGTCTTTCTGGCATTGACTGATGTTAATGTTTGAGTCCATCAGAAGAACCCAAAGCAACAAGCGTGTGCGTTGCAGGATTGCAAATAGAAAACCATTGTTCTCCAAAATGAACATTGCTGTCTGTGTACAGTTTGCTGAAGATTGTATAAAAAATCCAGAAGATTGTTTTTTGGATGGATGAGACCAAAATAGACTTTTGGGTTGGACCTGTTTTGTGGCATCTTGGCGGGGATGGCCTGCCATCATTCATGTGGCAATGAATTCTGAATTCTAAGCAAAATGCCAGAGTGCCTGTGTGTGAACTGAATCTGAAACTCAAAATTAAGAATAAATGTCAAGTCTTATCCAAAAGTTACCAGAAACCTGCAGTAATGGCTGGCCAAGGAGTGTCTCTAGATACTAAAAGCAATGGTTCACCTACATTTTTCCTCAATGTGTAAATGGCCAAGTATAATATTTTCTCATTTAATTAGGTTCTCTTTACCTTAACATGTAAAAATTCCATGATGTTTACATCATATCTGTGCAGAAATATTGAAAATTTACAAACTGTTATTTGTCCAAATACATTTTCATTCATGTAGGAGCATTTATGATTGAGCTGGATTAATTACTTCATTTTTTAATTTTTTCAAATACTTTTCCCCAAATATATGACTTTCTTGAAACGAAAATTCAATTGCCTTGAAAGGTAACAACATATTACTTTTTTAACTCAAAGGTTTTTTTGTTATTTTAAAAGTTGCTTTTAAAGTGAAAGGAAAGGAATTTTTTTTTACATTTAGACAGTTATTGCTGTTATTACTACATGTAGGTAATTACATATATCGTCTCACCCCATATCCCAGCACTTTATTTAAGCAAACCTGTGTGTATTAAATGTACACACTCCCGAGTCTCCAGTGCTCTAACCCTGTCACACCACCTTTCACAGGCCACGTCCACCACCAGCTCTACTGGCCTGATGCGCAGCTATAGTCTGGTCAGTTTGGGCTTTGTATCCAGATAGTGGACAACAGTATTTTATAGTTTGTACATTTGCATGCAGAAGACTTGTTGTATCTGATTGGTGGGGTCTTTGTATATATTATAACAAACACATAACTTTAACATAAGACAATGACTTACTTCTGCACAACTATTACAGGCTGAACTGGTAAACAGAATAAAATATATATGCAAAAAAAACAACAGAGTTTAAAATAACTGATGAAAACTAAGACAAGTAAGAGTCAAGTAATGTAAGAATGCTGGAAAATTCAGCCTCCAGCTCTACATGACCTGTATGATTGATTAGTTAATAGACTGTGTGCATTCTTGATTAAAGTATCTGATTTCACCTTGCACGCATTCACTCTTAAAGACAGAAAACATGCAATTTAATGACTGGTGTGGTATTGCTGATGAGTGGAGTTCTGCTTTTGTGTATTCAGGCCGCCATTTGTGATGATGGTCTCTATGGCTCATACAGTTCCAGAGCTGTAAGTGTTTGCTAGTATCCCGAAGAGTCTTATGTTTTGATATGATGTCAACCCTATTGTAACAAGGCACTATTTGAACCCATTTGAATGGGATGCTTGTTCCCACAGCCTTCTGAGTGCAGCTGGTACACTTCTGGTGCCAGCTCTACTCGCAGTAGTCCTGTGGTAAGCACTTTGCGATGTGAATCACCTCCACAACATTGCTAACAAGTCCTCATGGAGAGCTCTGCATGCTGGGCGCATTCCTGAATGCAGTATTGATTACTATGAAATGACAGCAAGACACAGAGACAAGAACAGTATAAAACATTCTGACATCAGTAGAAATATTGCACATGAAGACTTGCTTGTAAGATATTGCACATAATGAAATGATTCCACACTCATTTAGAAAACGTCACATGATAATGTTTAACACCCGATAAGAATATTGCACAATGTTGCACATAGTAGACTGTTGTACATCATAGCAAAAATAATGCACATAGTCTGTTACATAATGATAGTTATTAGAAAATGTCCAGCAAGGAGTTATAGAGTCTGATGGCGGTGGGAAGGAAGGATTTTCTGTGGTGTTCAGTTGAGCAGTTTAAAACTTCTCAATTCTGCCACCACACTGTGGTGTGGGTGATCAGCATTGGTTACGATGGACTGAAGTTTAGACAGTGTTGTAGCAAATAAACTTCTTGTTTAGCTTTTTTAGACATTTTAGTGTTGGTTAAGGGGACAGTAAGTTAGACACTAAGCTCTGCAGGAAAGTAGTTTGGATAACTATTGATTTTAGGTTATACAGCAGGACTTATCAGCTGCACTGTCTGTAGTTATACCCAGCAATCCTCATGAATGGGGTTGATTAGTTTTATGTTCCACTAATAGGTTTCTTAATAAGAATCAGAATAACTACCAGTGATTCAAAATCAAGTTCCAGCTTTAAATAATCCTGACAACTTTAGACACTGCAGACATTAGAACACAATGACAAAGTACCTGATGCTCATTAGGCAGATCACTCATGTAAAATAAAGCATTGCTGGACATAAATCAATTACTTGTTACCACAATTAAGCCTAAGCCTTAACCAGAAATCATCACTTGGTTATACTGTATGCTCATTTTTCTGAAGAGAAACCAAAAACCTGTGTACATATTGTGGATTTAAATGCTTGGATGTGAAATCTTGGTTGCATGGCGTGAAACATTCGCTGCTACTGGTCTGAGCTTGAACTGTAGAACTGCCATGCAGTGCTTAAAACGTTTGTGCAAGGCTGTGTTTCTATATTTTTCTGTGAAACACAAGTTAGGCCATATCAGGAAATATGTGATTTTTTGCATTTTTGTGTTTTGGCAAAATATAATTTAGCTTGCAGACTGACTTTCTGTTTCTTTCTTCTTCTTCCCTTTTGTTTTTAAAAAAAATAAAAAAATAAAAATTTGATTAAAGATGTTGCGTGTGCTATAATGGACTGTTCTTAAGATCATAAGTTGTTTTGGAATTGTCCTGTGCTGCCGCCTCATACTTTCGCTGACCTCTGATTTTGTTTTTTTGTTTTTTGTTTTTTAAAACTCTACCAGTCCTCTTCTGATGATGATTCTTCTAGCACTGTGTCTCAGGATCGCTACAGCCGTGGAAGAAGGGATAGTGTGGTGAGCCAGCAGGGACAATGATAGAACAGATAGGATTGTCTGGAAGGACATACAAGCTACATTCTTAAAAATAAAGATTCTAAAATGTTTTTTGGCCTAGGCAAGCCTAAGGGTAAATAGCCGAAGAACATTAACTGGGACAAAATGTTTACTCACGTTTACGATATCTTCTTTAATCTTTTAAGAGATTATTCACATTCATTCACTAAGGTATTTTAGAACCATCTATTGAAATGTTGTTTAGGAAACTAAAGGCCTCTTTTTAGAACTTTTGTTTGTGTGTTTACTTTGAAAGCATGAAAAAATTGTTGAATTATTTTGTTCTTTTGTGCAAATTTGTTGGGGGAACAATGTTACATATAGTACTTTAGCTGATCATTGAGCTGCACAAGTTAAACAAGGTGGTATCTACTAGTTTCATTCTTGTTTCCACTCATTTTTACCTTGCCTTTACCTTGTAGTCGTCTGACCTTTCTGACATAAGCGCGACTGCTGCTGACTATTTCAGTCGTTCAAACCGCAGAGGCAGTATTGTTTCTGACTTGGATGATCTGAGCATACCAGACTTGGACAGTGTAAGTGATGGCATAGTGATGTGCTGCATGCTGTGGTGTGGTACCCTACTAACTAGCACACTGTTTTATTGTAAAGACTTCCAACTGTGAGGGATTCTAAACATATTCTAAATGTTTCTAAATATATATATTTTTTATTCTGGTGTGTATATAAATATTTAATTTTGCTGCGCAATCTGCATTTTCTAAGTTTTCTGTGTTTAGAGTTTCATATTTGTGCCGTGACTGTTGCACAGGGCGTGTTTTATTTTTCCCCCAATGCGTTATTTTCAGCAAATTGTGCAGTAAAATATTTTCCCTGTAGAAAATCTAAATTTGAGAGATTTTTGATTTTGCACACAACTGCAGCATCAATATGAGGATCATAATTTAACTTTCAGTATTCTGTAATAACCCACAAGTTTGCATGTGGACATTTAACATGCTTTTATGCTTCATTTTTTAAAATTCGTTTTGTAGTCTGCATTCAGTAAACATTGGCTGTTCAAGTTTTTTCATTGTACATCTTTGGTATTTGATGACATTGTATTTGGTATTGAAATGAAACTCAAAATTCTTACTTTAAAGCAGTATTGTCATTTGCTTAAGTTCCCTGGGGTACAGACTTGGTAAAGACTTTGAGTGTGACTGGGGAAATCTGTAAGTGGTGAAAGTGCGAAAGCCAAGTGACTCTTCGGATGTATTCTGGAAATACCATTCGTTTCACTTTGCCTTTTTATTTCTAGGTGGAAAAAGCCATTTTTTAATTGCTTCTCAGGTTTAACATAAATTCTAATTATTGTTTTCTGTATTTTCTTTTAGTTGGAAGAGAAGTGTGACAAGCAGTACTCTGACTCTTTCAGTCGGGTGAGTATGTACCTCGAACAGAGGTCCTGATGTTGTTCTTCGGTTTTTGTATTGCAAATGCTCCTGGTTAAATCATTGGGACCCTTCATAAGCAATATGAGAACTATTTTTGCCAGCTGTAAGAAAACCTGTGGGAGAAATGATTATTTTGTCAGTATTTAGCTTTTGTTCTTTTTAATGTGTACAAATATAATTTTGGAAACCTCAGTGCAGACAAAATTGTGCGCACCCCCTGCGATCTCTAGCGCCCACGTAAGGGGGGCCCAGACCCCAGGTTGGGAACCACTGCTTTAGAGCAGTGGTCCCCAAACCCTGGGCCGCAGACCGGGCCGTGGGTCATGTGGTACCGGTCCACGGGCTAAAAAAACGTGGATGTTACCCGTGTTATGTTGTTGGCTCGTTGGTATGAAAATGCTGTTAATAAAGCTGCGAGTACACGTTGGATTTACGTCTATTATTATATTTTAAAGATACCCCATTATTATATTTTTAAAATATCCCCATTTTTATGTGTATAATTTTTTTGCGTAAATACATATACGTATATTTATCTGCCACTCCTTAAAGGCCGGGCTGTGAACATAGTTTCTGATATTAAACCGGTCCGTGACCAAATAAAGGTTGGGGACCACTGCTTTAGAGCATCACAATATGAAAGTTGTTGGATCTGTACTCTTCGTTTCGATACATTTCCATAATAGGATTGCACCTAGAGAAACTTGATTTGAAGTGAAATACCACCTTCTCTTTTACTGTACCATTGGAGTGGTAGAAGCACTTCTCTGATGTAACTGAGCATCTTAGGGATAAGTTGAACTGATTAGGAAGTAATCAGTTAACAGTTTGATCTCATTAATACATTTGTGGATGAATACAATCAAATCCTCAGTGTTCAAAAATGAAATGTACATCATACTCAGTTTTAATAAGGTGTCCCCACTGTGCTGCGGTAACAGCCTTTACTATTTAAAAAGAAGCTTTGAATGAACTCACACATACTAGTTGGTAAGCAGTGTGTGCAGAGGTCTGTGTCTCGGCAGGGTTTGGTGTGAGCACCTAAACAGACGTCTTTACAGAGTAAATAGATTATTGCATAGATTTAATTTGAGTTCTTTAAAATGATCTGATATTTATCCCAAGTGATTTTTTTTATTAGCATGCTCAGTGCAACAGACATAAGTAATAAAACAAACTGAAACACTGATACTGTTGTGTGTAAGATTAAGTGTTCTGTACCAGCAGATCAGTAGTGCAAAATAGCTTATGAAAGTGTTAATAAAATTAGAATAAATGCAATAAAATGAGGTTAACATTTTGTAACATTCTGTCAATTAACATATGAAACAGTTGGGCTATATTGCACAACAGAATGGCAAAATCCTCTACAGAATGGGAAGGCGTTAAACATTCTTATTGCCACAGGTAGGAAGGATTTCTCCTGGCGTTCAGTTCGGCATTTTGGCGGCAATGTGTATTTTGCTGTGTGTGCTCTGATGGCTTATTAAGCCATCATGTGGTGGGAGGGGTTGTCCATAATGCAGAAAAGCTTCTTTAGCATTGTCCTCTAAGACACCGCCTCCAGAGTCTCCAGTCTGACACCCAGGACAGAACCAGCCTTTTAGATCACCTTGATCAGCCTGATGGCAGCTGCCTTCAGCCCCCTGCCCCTGCACATAGCTGCAAAAACCACCACACTCTCTACCACGGAGTGATAGAACTTGGTCAATATTGTCCTGCAAACATCTAAAGACCTTCTTAGTAGATAAAGCCATCTCTGCCCCTTCTTGAAGACAATGTCCGTGTTCTTGGACCGGTCCAGTTTGCTGTTCATGTGCACCCCCAGGTACCTGTAGTCCTGAACCACCTCAACATCAGTCCCTGTTATGGTGACGGTGAGTTGAGAACCCTGCCTCCTGAAGTCCACAACCATATCTTTTGTCTTTGTGATGTTTAGCTGCAAACGGTTTAGCTCACACCACTCAACAAAGCTGTCCACCACATTCCTGTATTTGTCCTCATGTCCATTCCTGATACAGATTACAATGGCATTAGAGTCATTAGGAGAACGTGAAGAACAAGGGTGATGCCTCTGTGTTACTCAGAATGTTTTCATAGCAGCAGCTTTTCAGCCAGCCATGCTGTGGTTGATTAGCGAGGTGGTCCATAATCCAAGCTACCAGTGGAGCATCCACCTGCATCTCAATGAGCTTATACCCCAATAGTGATGGTCTAATTGTGTTAAAAGCCCCGGAGAAGACAAAAAACATTACCCTCAGTTTTTCCAACAGCATCCAAATGGGAATAAGCCTGGTTCAGCAGATAGATGATGGCATCCTCCACAGATCCAGCCAAGGCTCCACCAGCAGACACAGGTGTTTCAGGATAAGTCTCTCCAGTGCTTTCTTGATGTGAAGTCTGAGCCACTGACCTGTAGTTGCTGGGTTAGACGGGTGGGTCTTTATTGAGACAGGAACCAGGCAGAACTCCCCTCAGCTGGGCAGCACAGCACCTGAGGTCCCTGGAACTGATGCCATCAGTACCTGTAGCTTGGCTGGGACGGTATCTGCACAGTTCCCTTCTGACATCATCTACTGAGAGGGACAGAGAGAGACAGGCTGTGGATGCAAGAAAGAGGGAGGAGAAGATGAGAAGAGCTGAGTGCGGAGGGAGGAGAAACAGGGCAGTCAGCCCAATTAAAGTGCCGATTTAGGCCGTTGGCATCATCCACATCCCCGTCCATCATACCATCTATCTTTTGTTCCAGGCCAGTAATGGCCCTCATTCCACTCCGCGCCTCCCAGGTGTTGTTTTCTTGGAGTTTGCATTCCAGTTTTCTCCTGCACCAGTCTTTTCCCTCTGCAGTCTGAGTTTTAAGATCACTCTGTACCAGTCTCAACTCGTCCTTATTGCCATTCTTGAAAGCTCTCGTCTTCTTGTTCAGCATGACTTTAATGTCTTTGGTTACTCATGGTTTATTGTTGGGGAAACCAAGAACCGTTTTTTGGGAACAACAGTGTTCACACAGAAGTTAATGTGTTCTGTGATGCAATCTATCAGATTATCTATATTGTCCCCAAGGGAACTGCAGAGAAAATCCCAGTTCTCTGCCTCCCTTGTCCACCTTGTCACAGTTTTCTCGACTGCAGGTTGCCCCTGGACACCAGGTTTGTAAAGGGGCGGGAGGTGGACTAGGTTGTGGTCGTCCTTGCCCAGGGGAGGGAGAGAGATGGAGATGAATGCTTCGGTAGCATTGGCATAGAACAGGTCCAGTGTTTTATTGTCTCTGGTCTTGCAATTGACAATGTTTAAACAAATTTAGTGACATCACATTCAGACAGATAAAATCAACAGTAATCTTTATTGTTGTTTTTTTTTTTTCCACTCTTACATTTCTGTGGATTGATTTCTGTAACCTTGTGTATTGCAGCCATCCTCTCGATGTGCCACTCCAGGTCTCTCTGCTGCTTCCCTGGCCTCTCTGGGTGGTACTTCCTCCAGACGGGGCAGTGGCGACATGTCCAGTATTGTGGCTGACCCCGATGCCTCACTCAGTGAAATAAGGGTATGTCATGGTCTGTCAGTAGCGATGTTTTGCAGTTATGCTCAAATGTTAACGTAATTTAAAAATAAAGTAATATGTAGCAAAATCTTTGAACTTGTCAAGCAAATAAATTTGGGCACAAAATAAACAGGACTTTCATGAAATATTGCAGACTACTCTCCAGTGAGTTACACAGTCACAAAATATTTGTAAATACTAGTATTCTCATAAATATATGTGACTATTTTTAAACACATAACTTATGGTTGATCCAGGAAAACCATACAGACCTGAACTTGTTTTGTTAAAATAAAAAAAAATCACATTTTTCCCTTTGAACTGTAGACTTAGTATAGTCATTGGCTGTATAAATACCAACATACTAGGTGCTGATTTGCTGTTTTGGATACAGCCATAGCCTAATCTTTGTCTAGTTCTTCAGTACGTGGATCAACCTTAAATGCAGTTCATCCTGTTTGTAATGGAACACAAAAGAATATTGGTCACTTAATTTACTTGTTTCAGACGACACAAACATTATATTAAGTTTACAAGGATTATATAAAATTTACCATGAAAAAGAAGGTGTGTTACAATTAATTCCAGTCATTACAATTAACTACCTATTTCTGGTCACTTAATGTGTGCAATGGTTCTGCATTGCACTCATTGCTTTCAGAAAGTAAAAGGTAAAATGTACAGAAAAGCTGAACCTGGGAAAAAGAATTTTTTTTTTCATATAAGCTTGCAAAGTCTTAATTTTTTCTTTTCATGCTGTCTGAGAATGCCTGTGTGTCATCTGTCTGCTGGTAGCTTAGGGTAAAGTCCTGGCACTGTGTATACTAGGGCAGCACAACATGAGCAAGAGATCAGAATTATACTTAAACATTGTGATGCCTTTCAAGATATTAAAGAGTATCGTCACTTTTCTTAATTATAAAGATCAGTAAATAAAATCTGTAAATATTATTTCGGCCTCATCCAGTCATGCACCGATTCACCTAAATCAGTGTATGAATGGGTGGTTAATGGTTAAAGATAAGACTTTTGTTGGATTACAAGAAGACCTTGATTCAATATAACATCCAGTAACTCGCCTGAAGGTGTGATTGCCCCTTCAGACAGAAACTGTGATGGTTAGAACCCCATTTGCATTCAATCTCTGCAATACTGATATTGCAGAGATTGATTTTTTGATAATGGTTTGCTCATATCGTGTGGCCCTAAAGTATACCAGGGTATGTTAATGAATAGGCTTACTGTCTGTGGACGACAGTGTGTGCCAGATTCTTTCCAGATTTCATTCCTTCAATCTCAACAGGACATCTATGATCTAAAGGACCAGATTCAGGATGTTGAGGGGCGATACATGCAGGGGCTTAAAGAGCTGAAGGTAGAGGGGCCTGAGCTCAGTGCATGCCTTCTCTTCCTTCTCTTTGTGGAGAATGAACCAACTAACTCCCTCCCACTTAAAAGCCTTTACTTTCCTGAGTCCGGCACTCTTCTTTTGGGCTGTCACATTTGCTCAATTCAATCAAATTCCTTGATTTAAAAAAATCAGAGAAGTTTAGTTTATTATATTTTGAAAATACTGATTTCTCAATTGTGAAAATAACCAACATATTACTTCATTTTTGTAATCAATGGTGACAGCCCTACTTTTCTTGTGTGAGAGCATGAGCCCTGCATGAAACTGTCTAATTCTGAATTGGTTCATAAAACCATCTTTCCTGTTCACCTGGCAAGATCTGTACTTTGGGTCACACATAGTGAAGCACATGCAAATATTCTGCTCTACTGTTCTACTGAAATGCCCTGATGCTGCACTACCTGCTTGTGGCATGCCTTCCTATTAATAATACATTTTATTTAAAGGTGCTTTTCTGGCAGACAAGGACACCATACAATAAAACAAGTGCAACAAACAGTAAAAACAATAATTACAGACAAGGGGGAAAAAAGATTAGGAGTTTAGAGACTCTGGAGATCTTTTTTTGCAGCTGTGTTGTGGTTTGAAAACCTTATGGCCACTGTGTTAATGCTAACCTGCACACACCAGCTAATATATCCACGATAACAAACATGACAAAAAGTATTTCAGCTGTTTTTCCTATAGATGTATTGGAGAAAAAGATTTTGTTCCTCTGTTCCAGATACTTTTGAAACACACAAGTCTTATCCTTATGCCATGTGTAGAAGACCCTGCATGTTTAGTTTATCACGCTATTCTCATCCATGCTGCTACTTGTTTTACTCTGTTTGGTTGTGCTTTTTATAATTAGCTTTCCTAAACCTTCAGTCTGAGGGCCAGCATTTTTCTGCCTGTTGTGTTTTGTTTTGTTTTTTCTCCTCTATAGTATAGCATTTAGCAAACATTGTCCACTTTTTGCACATCTTGTAGGAATCCTTGTCTGAAGTGGAAGAGAAATATAAAAAAGCAATGGTATCTAATGCACAACTTGACAACGATAAGGCAAACCTCATCTACCAGGTGGATACACTCAAAGATGTCGTAGAGGAAATGGAGGAACAAATGTCAGAGCTGCGCAGGGAAACAGAGGAGAAGTCAAAGGTACATACACACACACCAACATATAAGGGTCTGAGCAAATCATGGACTTGTGGTAACATAATGTTAAGAAGCAAACATTTTTGTGAAAGTGTTACAGCATACAAACACGGCTGTGTAGTGAACGACCACCTATGCTGTTCATAAATGAATGGAATTGGACCACCGTACAGGGTTGTACTAAATTTGCTTTAGAGAAAACATTTAATGGTCAATGAATTTGAATATGAATCTGAATTTCAGGACTTGGAGAGGCAAAAACATACATGTACAGTCCTGGTCCATAAACAAGAAGAGCTAAAAGAGGGGATCCGTCAGCGTGATGAACTTATTGAGGTGAGATTTCCACTTATTCACGAATGACCTACAAAAGTTGTACAAAAGTTTCTGACAATGAGGTAGAGAGCTCAGACCTACATGCTTTCATGCTCATTTCTCACTACTCTAATTTCTCTGTTGTGTCTCTTGTCCTGCGTTTAATGCCGTTAATGTATCGATTCCTCATTGTGTCTGTCCTCTTTCTTTCCTCTCCTCCACTCCATGGCTTTGTGTCCTTTCATTTGAATAATGCTACCCTAGGAGAACCAGAACGTTCATCTCAAGTTAGATACCCTCACAAGAGAAGTGTATGACCTGCAGGAAACTATTAACTGGAAGGACAAAAAGATTGCGGTATGATGCTTTTAGGACAAGAATGTTTAAAGTGAAATAAACTGTAACCAACTACTTCACCTAGACTTTAAAAAAGTTACAGGGAACCGTCTCCTAATGAATGTGAAGATTTCATGTGCATGTTTGTGTGTTTACAATTATGTGAAAACCTCTCTGAACCATAAACTGGATTTCTGGTTGAATGCCTTCTAAGACGAGAAGTGGTTTTTCCTATGAGGTAGCTAAACAGATAACACATTTTACATTGCCATGCTTTTATTGATACTTTAGGATATTTTATTCAATATAACAATCTCCCAACATTTGCATCATATTTATGTGGTTTTAAGGTGTGAAAACAGTCCCTATTTCATTTTACACGACTTCTCTTATTTGTTACTGTATCCTAAAGTCTGATCATTAAATGACCTCAGATCTGTTTGGTTGGCACCTTCACTAGTGAAATGAGGAACACCACTTTCCGAAATATACACATCCTACTGTTTAATCCAGCCTTTCTACACAATGGGGTTTTACAACGGGCTGAATTTCTAAATGGGGAATGTGTATTTAGTCATTTCAAAATGGGCTGTTTTAGCTCAGTTTTTATATGTGAACTGTGTAGGCTGGGGAGTGTACAGTGCTATAAGAATATTTAACAATGTTACTTAAAGTAATCAATTTCTCCGAAAAAAAAATGGGCCTTTGCTTGTCTATGAAGCGCCTTTTAAACATCACTTTGGGGAAAATAGAAGACTGGAAAAACTCGAATGAAATCTTGACACAATCTTTTCCATATAGAAAACCACAAATTTACAAAAAAGCTCTAAAATCTTGGAGGTCAGTTGCTATTGTCCCCCAAATAGGGTGTTCTACAAAGATCTATACAAGGAACACAACACAAAGTCCTTAAACAAATAATCCAATGACCACTAAGGATCTGCAGACATAGGTTGCACTTGATAACATCTGTAATCTTGAGTGTTGTATTGAATGAACAGTAGTAGTAGTAGTATTGATGACTACCATGAAAGAAACTACTGCACTCTGCAAAAAATCTGGAGAGATGACAGCAAAATATATTTTTCTGGTAAATGTATGGAACTTCCTTCTCCCTCTTAGACCACTGTACACAGCAGTAAATCAACAGAGTGGCGCAAACAGAAGAAATGTTCTATATTTATAGTCTTTACTAAAAGCTTCCAGAACGACCAAGCTTCCAGAGCCGCAGCTACAGAAAACCTGTTGTTTGAGGTTATTTGGGATGATGGAGTTTACGTTAGTTACTAAATAAAAAAGTAAACCAAATAAAACTGTTAAACTAATTTTGCACTATAAGTGTAACAATAAAAGTATAAAGACTTATATGAAGGAGTCATTCAAAATCCAAGTAATTCTGAAAGGATCATTAACTTTTTATCACAAATGTTTATTACTAGCAGTCTGATTAATCTTGTCATGTTTTACTGAATGCTCAGTCGAGCTTTCTTACTTCCTTATTTACTGTTATACTATTATCTTAAAAGTATAAATGGGCTCGATCCAACACCAGGTATCAGTAGCAGGCCGAAAATGCTGGATCGGATATGGGAGAGGGAAAAAAGAACAAATATGAGACAATCCTATAAGAAGTCTGTCCTGAAATAGCACAAACTCACTGTAAATCATGTGGGTTGGTTGGCTATGTATTGTCCTGAAAATGTGCATTATTTGTAGTTGTCATGCCTGTTTTTTAGTCTGGGTCTCAGCCATAATGCTCTGTGGTAAAAAAGAAATGTCCAAAACCTGGCACATTTTGAGTTGAATAATGCTAAATAAATACTAGAATTAAACTAACTTGTCTGCAGGTGAAATTGGCATTGACAATAAGTCAGACTGTAGTCGGGCCTGATGTCAAATACAGATACATCATATCTATTACTTTCTGTGATTTAAGCATTATAGCCTACTTCTAGATATTTCAGTTTAAAATAGTTTATTTTAAAGGTTAGTAGTTTTTAAACAGTGAAAACTGGACCAGAATTGAAAAAATGGTATCGAGCTGTTTCTGCTCAAAAGCAAACATTTTCCATAAAAATGACAATTCAAAGAATTGTTTGGGATCAGGGTGGTTATCTACTTATTTATTACTTACCTATCCTCATTGCATGATTAGATTTGAATTTCTCTACATTTTGTCTGCTAATCTCTTCTGTTGTATTAATAAACTTGTCAGTATGCTCATTGTTGGGTGAAAAGGCATGCACTGGAATCTTCTTGCTGGATCTTTATGCTTGTGACTGTTTGTGTGCATTAGGAAATGAGCCTGCTTTCACTCTGTGCATCCTGACCATTATGTCTTGCCCGCATTTTTGTGGCCTTTCTTTCTCCACTTGTTCTTATGCCTTTTCTCTCTTTCCTGCTCTGCTGTTTGGCCAGGCCTTAGAGAGGCAGAAAGAATACTTTGATTGCATTAGGAATGAGAGGGATGAGCTCAGAGATGAGCTGGCTGACCTCAAGGAGAAAACCAAAGCAGTAGAGGTATGTCAGTGATTGAGCCTTAGATTTCCAGAAAAGGACAAAAAGCAAGTTTCATGTTAAGAAGGATGTTTTTTTTTATTGTGCGTATTTATATGTTGTCTTTGTCCACTTTAAAGAACCCTCTTATAAAAGGTTCTTTTATTAAAGAAGTATATTTGTAAATCATTTGGGCATGTAAGGATAAACTTCAAAAACCTGTACCTGAGAGAAAGGTTCTGTACTTAATGAGAGGGTTTCCTTAAAACCAGTGTTTCCCCCACCTGTCTAGTCAAACATACATGCTGCCCTTCTTGGATGAGATACAGACATAAAATTCTCAGTCTCTCATTAAATGTAAAAGAAATCACCAAATTCAGATGCCAGACTTATTGTAGAGCCAGTAATGGATGTAACTGCATTATAAGGCATTGTGCTGCATAGACACTCTTAGTTTTTGTTTGTATATATATATATAATCTCCAAAAGAACCTGCGTAAAATGACAAACCATGTTGTGTTTTGGTTAAAGAAAAAAAAAGAGCCTAAAATGCCTATTTTTATAGTGTTAACCCTAAATATGTCCCCAAATATCCATTACCCTTTAAGAAAATGTAACGGTAAACCCGTATTCGCCTCTTTTAATTTTAAATTCCCCGAGATATGCAACTCGGAAGGTTGTGGGACAAAAGTATTCGGACACCGCGCCGAGATAAATGGGCCCCTTGTGTGAAAACATTCAGAAAAAATACTTTTATTGCCACAAAAAGGCGGAGGACATTTGCAGTTTGCATATTATTGTGGGGATTTCCGCACAAAACTGAGTTCGGTTCTCAAAAAAAAAATAAAAATCAGCGTGTAACTGAATCCGCGACTCAAAAACTGGGGGTTTGCTAGGTTTGTCACACTTAAATAGTTCATGTTATCAGACACATTTAAATATTGGACAAAGATAACCCAAGTGATGGTGTAGGTTTTGGACAGGAATAAAAGTGTAATCTCTGCCACTTGTACACTAGCGAGGGCAGAGAGAGGAAAAACCCACAACTAGTCGACTTGTCTCAGGGGCGTCGTCATGTACCTAGTCGACTTTTGTGTTATTGTGTGTGTGTGTGTGTGTGTGTGTGT
>JBBPDC010000149.1:21764404-21779647 GCA_037974485.1 Hemigrammopetersius urotaenia | reverse complement strand
TGGTGGTGTGCTGGAGGTAGGATTCGAACCTGTGACCTCTTGGTCTGGAGGCAAGTAGCCTACCCACTGAGCTACCGTTCACAGAGGTAATCAGGAGCGAGGCCATTTGAGGCTTTATCATGAGTAGAATTTTGTAGTCAATACGAAATGTAATCGTTAACTAATGAAGTCTAGATAGTATTGGGCTAATGTGGTCGAATTTCCTGGTTCTAGTGAGGACTCTAGCTGCCGCATTCTGGACGAGTTGAAGCTCGTCTGTTTTTATTGGAGCAGCCAGACCAGAGGCTGTTACAATAATCGAGTCTGGAAGGAATAAAGGGAGTGGACTAGTTTTTCTGCATCTTGGAGACATAATGTACTTCTTAACTTGGCAATGTTTCGTAGATGGAGAATGGCTAATTTAGTAGGTACATATGTGTGTTGAATGAAAGATCGGGATCTAAAGTGACACCGAGATTCTTAACAGTTAAGGCTGGAGAGGCTGAAGAACCAGTAAGATCAAACATTAGACCTGACAGTTTGTTTCTAGCAGCTTTTGGGCCTAGGAGAAGGACCTCTGTTTTATCTGTATTGCATAAGAGGAAGTTATATGACATCCAGTCTTTTATGTCTTTAATGCAATTCCCAATCTTATTTAATCTAGATTTATCATCAGGATTTGCAGAGATATAAAGAGATCGGCGAGAGTTCACAAAGCATTCAGTTAGGTTATCCAAGTCTGCTGGACAAGATGGAGAGGCAGATGGGGTTGATATTTCTGGAAGATTTTCAATAAAACTACGAGCTGTGGTGGATGTAATTGCGCGACTGTTTTAGGGGCAAGTGATCTTATGTTTAACAGTCCCAACTTTTGCTTTTGATCTGAGGTGCTGAGCTTACTGGAAGCATGAGAGACATTCATTAAATTATTTAAGCACACTTTCGGTATTTCCTAGTTTTCTGTTTAGTTCGGGGGACAGACACAGTCTTGATATTATAAGACTTAAGGTGAAACCTAGGTGATGACTCAAGCCAGCTAGCAGATGGTCGGTTAAGCCATTTTGTCTGCCTCCTGGACCCGGCACTGGTTTGTCAGCAGCGACTACCTGAACTGTGTTGCCAGCTAGCGAACAGACTATGGGCTGCAGGAGATGAAAGCAGCACCCTCCCGTGTGGGGAGGATTCCGTCCCGGGCTAAGAGACCAGGCTTACCCTCAAACGTGGACCAATTGTCAATAAATCCCACATTGTTTTCTGAGCACCACTTGGACATCCAGCAATTCAGCACCCAAAGCCTGCTGCAAGCTTCGGGGCCACACCATATTGGGATGGGGCCAGAGCATACTACTGCGTCAGACATAGTCTAGACTAATTTGCACACCTCTTTTACACTAGCTTTAGTGACCCCTGACTGCTGTAGACGAATGTCAATAACCCCTACATGGAACACTATCCTTTCATACTTATGGCTAGCTAACAGCGTCAGGTTCCCTACAATGTCCGGCGCTCTGGCACCTGGTATACACACATGTCAATTTTGTGCAGTTTTCTGGGTCTAAGCTCATCTGAAATGAACGGAAGGACAATGTAAATCTTGGTGTTCCAATGTCCCAGTTTTCACCTACTACATTCCATTCACTCTTGATCTCACAGCTGTGTTCATTTCTATCACTTGTGCATTCATATTTAAAAGTTGGCACTCGCTTTTAAAATAAAAGAAACTTGTTATGGCATTTCCCCTAACGTCAATACACTTAAACAGTGGTCAGTTAGCCTATAAAACAGGTCTGAGAAGTGTAACCAATCCCTTGTCTGCTGTTATGCAGCTCACCCAGCTGAGAATACCAGTTTCCTGTATACCTGTTGTTAATGTGATAGTGACCTAATTTCATTACTTTTGCTCATAAGAGCATTAATGAGGCGCTGATGAGGTACTGATGTTGAAATTTATTTTCCATGGAGACTACAAAAGCGGATGCATTTTAAAGTAGAATTTACTAATAAGAAGTGTCGCTTGGATATTTTTGAACATAGTTTAACCTAAACTTGTTTAAATGTTTTTTTTCCCACCCAACACAACAGATGTTCGGCTAAGAAAGCTTGCTGAGGAAAAAGATGAACTCTTAGCTCAGGTATGTATACATTGTCATTTGCATAGCAAGTAGAAAAATTCAGTTTGAATTAACCAGAAAATGAAAATGTGTTTAAACCCTCACTAGTGGAACTTTTCCTAGAAGAGTGTGTATTTTCATCTGCACTTGTTTTCTTTTTGACATCTCGCAGATCAGGAAACTGAAAATGCAGCTGGAGGAAGAGAGACAGAAACATTCTAAAATGGAAAGCATTTACACAGACGGAGAACGAATGGAAAACGGCACAGACTTGCACTTAATTGAAATGCAGAGTAAGCACACACACGCATAGTTTATATGTGTATACAGTAACACAAATGTTTGGGGTAAAGCTGGAAAAACATGTTTACTCGTATATATTTTAACAGCACAAGCAAATAATAAATACAAATATAGCTTAAAATGGTGCCTTATAAAGTGCCCTAAATTTCACTCAAACATTTTTTATCACTACTGCCACACTAAGCTAAGTGGAACCATGTGATTTCATAAAACCAAATAATAAAAAAAAAAAAAATCAACCACACATGGTTCCTAGGTTTCGGTATAATGTAATTGGAGAACTTTATATTCATATTTATCCCAATGAAATCAAATTATAAAGAAAGGAATATATTCACTGGTAGATTTGAAAAGGCACTTGTCAATATTTCTCTTCAGGATATGCTTTAAAAAAATATAGATATTAATTAAAAATGGGGGGGGGTAATGGAGGTATAATACAAATACAATCCCGGATACAATTATTAGCACACTTCAGTAATATATGGTTGCAGAATCTTTGACAACAATGGCAGATTTTAGACTTTTCTTCAAACCATCTAGAAGCTCCTTGTACTTATCAGCTACTCTTTTCACTCGAGGGCACTGCTGTGCAAAAGCTCATATGTGTCAAGGTTTGTTTGATATGAATGGTTTAAAAATTGCGAAAAACGAGTAAAGTACCATTTCAGAAAGTAAGTGAGAAGTAGTGGATAGACCCCTTGTGTTAAAGATTTAATATCGTTACATCACTTTATTTCCACCACTCAAAATATTGATTGGCTGCAACATGGGACTTCAGATGATATGTCGATACAAAACATGATTATTGCAAGAGTCATGTAATGAAATCCAGCTAATCCAGCTCCACTGCTGGCCTTCAGTGTGACCTCCTTGATTTCACCCTTGGTACATATGAGCAGCTTTTAAAACTATTAGTAGCTTAATCTTATATAGCATATATAGCAGCTTAATATTTGCACCACTAGGGTGTAAATACTAACTGGGGAAGATTACAGGATACATCGCCTTTTTCCTCACCTATATTAAGATTGTCAGTGATTCTGGAGGTCATTATAAAACGATTGTAGAAAATGTTAATTAGTATTCATGGTTAATAAAAATATATACATGAAATTAATAGAGCACAAATTGTTTTCCTTGCTAATTTTCTCGTTTTGGGAGAGTTTTCTTCACTTCCCCTAATTCCGCTAAACAAAGATATGGAAGTTTAGTTTAACAGAGCTTACATATTTCATATAATTCAGTTTTATTCATGTTTCTTCAACACCAGTCTACAAGACCACTGAAGTGTGCTTGGAACCTCAAACATTTGTGTAATTATATTTGCTGAATCTGAAGCAGTTTACTAATTTAGTTTATGACTTTCATGGAAGGACATAAAAATAATGATATATGCTTTTTGCCTTTTCCAGGGGATGCCAACAGACAAATTAGTGAATATAAATTCAAACTCTCAAAGGCAGAACAGGAAATGGGTACTATGGAACAAAATGTAAGTTCTGAAGCTTCTTAGGCTTTGACCTTTGTATGCATGAAGGGTGGTGCAGTGCACTGACAATCTACAAAGGGCACTTTAGGCTAAAAAAAAAAAAAAAGTGTCAGTTTTTATGTGCACTTAAATTTTCAGCCTTCATCATATGTGAGGTTGCACTTCATCTTGCTTTAGCCATGTATTTATTTTGTGTAGATATGCCTGCAGTCTGTATATAGATATGTGCATGAGGAGGGGAACAATGAAAACTGAATAACTGCTTCTGTTGTAGAGTGGACACTTTAAAGCTAAATCATTATGCATTAATTATTAGCAAAAAAAAAAAAAGGTATAGGTAAAAATGTGTGTGCCTGTTTTAAGTTAACTTTTTTTTTGTAGATCAACAGACTTGAAGGACAGGTTTCAAGATACAAAGCAGCAGCTGATAATTCAGAAAAAATTGAAGATGAGCTGAAAGCTGATAAAAGAAAACTTCAGAGGGAGGTACGGATCCAACCTTCACAGCAGCAAATGACTGGGGCAGTTGCCATTTCGTTATACATTATTGAAGAGATGTACACTGTAATCCAACAGTAACAGAACAGTGATTGTTTTTATGTATCACTTGGTACCTTTTATTAAATTTGGCAAACATTAGGTCTTTGCTTTTCGAGGTCATGGGTTTCGACTCTTCCCTTAAGCATACCACCACTGGGTTCCTGAGCAAGACCCTTAACCCTAAGTTCATGTAAAGTAGAACTTAAATTGAACATACAGGCACTGGACAGAGCAAAAACTATCTTTGGGGAATTAAATCATGCTACTGTTCTGGTCGAGTGTTGAACTTTACAACTTTGCATAGCTATCAGCACAAGGGAGTGAAAAAGAAAAATGTAAAAAAATAAACATGGCAGAGCTTGTAGCACTGCTAATGCGGACTGAAATGTCCATTACAGTGGAAGCATGTCTGTTCCATTAAATGGACAAATAAAACATCAAAAATTGTTTTAAAGAGTGATTTTGAGAAAGAATATTCCGATACTTGTTTGGCCTCATCAACAAGTACTGAAAGGCTATTTGGGCCCGCTGTAATCTAACCAAACCTAGACTGTACAGAACTGATTTTGTTTGGGCTTTTCCATGTTGAACAAGAGTCCCCATCAGACTTGTTTTGTAACAAATGTCTTTTACTTTAATTTCGTTCTCATGATTATGATGAACTCAAATCATTATAACCACTAACAATCTCAAAGATTGAATTTTAGTTTGTTTGGTGCCAAGAGCCATTCCTAGATTGCTACAATTGTTACCCTGAATTTATCTTTATTCATTCTGCAGCTGCGTTCAGCCCTGGACAAAATTGAAGAGATGGAGATGACCAACAACCACTTAGTGAAACGTCTGGAGAAGATGAAAGCCAATCGCAATGCTCTTCTCTCGCAGCAGTGAGGACACTGTGCCTGGGCCACTGCGCAATCTTAAAAGCCCTTAAAAATCTTTCTTGTCTAAAGACTTTTTCTGCCATACACTGCAAATGCTGCTCCTGCTCCCGAAACCCTTATATATATACGGGAAAAAAAACACGATACCAACATTAAAACAAAACAAAAAACCAAAAGACTGGTTCACAGCTAATTCTGTCAGGAAGGGAGTCTCTAAATGATTGTGGGTTTGTTTTTTTTTGAGGACCTTTTTTGCTGGTACATTGTGTTTTTGAAAGCTTTGTATATCATGTCATTCACCTGGGTTTTATTGCTTGGATTGGGTGCTTGATTTCTCCTATTGTCTTTTTTTTCCCCCCTCCCTGATAAGTTGCATGAATGAGTATAAAAGTGTATTTTAAATTTCACAGAGCTCTTACACATTGACATATGTCCATAGCAATGTGCCTTTTTTCACAGGGAAACCAGGGGTTTGCATTATAAAGAACAAAAAATTGGTACAGCAGAAAAAAATATTTAATATAGAGATGTCGGTCATGATTTGAATATATAAAACCAATTTTCTGCTCTGATTTCATGTTTTTCCCAAAATATTTAAAATATTTCTTGAAAATAAATGTGTAAATTAGAGTGATGTGTGAATGAGATTGATGATTGTTTGTGTCAAGACTACATATGAAAACAGCATCATGGGTGACCAAGGTTCATTGAAGAACAGGCTAGTCAATCTGGTCTGATCCCACAGAAGAGCTACTGTAGCATAAATTGCTTTTTTTGTTTTTGATAGGATGTTGCATCACCCATGCTGACGAAGGCGCTGGTGTCAGATACCTTAGCACACCTTCAGATGCTTTGCGGAGTCCATGCTTCAACGGAACGTAGCTATTTCAGTGGCATGAGGAAGACCTACACGAGTGTTTAAGGGTGATCAATGTAGGTGGTAGTCTTTGATATAGTAAAACAATTTTTCCTTGTTTGATTTTAAATGCATCACACGAACCCTGTTCTAAAACATAGATCTCCCGAGTCTATCCAGTACATATATCTGAGCAAATCTGCAAAAACAGCTTGATTTGAGGTCGCAAAAAGCAACACCTCTGTCTGTTCATTCGGTAGAGGTTCTCTCCACCCATTAACATTGAAGGTAT
Source organism: Hemigrammopetersius urotaenia (assembly GCA_037974485.1). Taxonomy (NCBI): domain Eukaryota; kingdom Metazoa; phylum Chordata; class Actinopteri; order Characiformes; family Alestidae; genus Hemigrammopetersius; species Hemigrammopetersius urotaenia. Next base: position 21,773,190 of record JBBPDC010000149.1, on the reverse strand, counting down.
ATGGTGTGTTTCAGCCTGGTTTTGTGCAAAGGGCAGCCAGTCCAAGCAGTGCTCATTTACATGTTAGAAAAACAGCTCGTTCTAAGGGTAAGGAGAGGTTGGAAAACAATGTTTAAAAAAAAAAGGTAGTTAAGTGGATCTTGGGGAGAAAAGGATGAGAAAAATGTAGGATATGTGCACAAATGGTACACAATTTATAAAACATTCACATTACATAACCTGTGCAAATAACTGGCAGTGGAAATACTACAGGATCGTTCAGACAGGCTTTGGTAGTTCTTCCCATAGGTTTATAATCTAGGAATAATTTCTTATAATGAGCTTATTTTAAGGTATAGCCTACTTTTATTTAAAAATAATTAGGCTTTTTTCCCTAACAACTGAACTAAAGTCTATTTGGAAAAGTCACATGAATGCCAACTCCGTATTACCCTATAAATTGTGGACTTTTAATTTCAAATTCAGACTTATTTAATGAGAAAACTAAATTGGAATGGAATTTAGACAAGAAATGGTTCATTGTAGAGGAAATTACCAACTCAGATTTTTCTGCAGTTGTAATGGAAACTAGTGAACCGATAACGAGTATTTCTTCATGTATTTTAAAAATATGTCAAGTCACAATCTTAAAACTATTTGTAACCATTTAATGTAATAGCGTTGTATGAGGGAGCTTTTAGAGGCATTAAATACTTAGGTTTCTACCACCACTGCTGTGAACAATTCTGACTTTCTCTGGAATGGAGCATTTCACATCAAACCACTTTGAATAGCCAAGTTTATATTTTTAACAATTAATCACAGAAGTTTGAAAAATGCTATATAAAACAACCACAGACAGACAAAGAGATATAAACATGTAAAGTGAATACATTTAAAAAGGATCTTGATCATCAGGGTCCATGGAATACGACAACTATGTTGTCTGTGAGCAAACCAAGACGTATTTCACGGACATAACACACAAGTGCGACAATATTCTAAACAGGATAACTGAGTTCAGCATCTCTCAAACACTTTGTAGAGGTCGGGCAGGTTGGCAATTTGGAGGACACTGCCGTCTTCACTGAAATGATTTGGAGGGCTCAAAAGGGAGCGAAATGCTTTGAAGAAAACATGTTCAACCTTCCACTGCCAACTCGGCTCAGCATGCTACAAGAATAAAAAAAAAAAAAACAGCTTGTTCAGTAATGTGATGCGATAGCTTTAGTCCTATCCAAAAGCATCAACTTTTCACAAAATTACCCCTAATCTTAATGTAGGACATTAGCAAAAACATACCAAGTTTGCTTTTGTAGTTTATATGCTACAAGCTTTTTTTTTTTTTTTTTTTTTTTTAAAGAGTGGGTGAGGTGGCATCACAATGACATTTTCATAAAACATTGGTTTGTTTAGGTTTCATGAGCTGCAACATATCAAAAGGCAATAATAGTACCACATTTAAATACTGTGTATAATTACTACAAGACTAATAAAGCTTGTAATGAAATGTGCAGTTGGTCAGTGTACATATTTACAATATCCATGATACACTCATATCTATGTAGTTCACCATGATAAAAATAGAACTCTTACGGTCAACACATAGCATCTGCAACCTAATGGCAAACTGCACAATCCAAGACTGGCTTGCTTACTTACAGATAATAGTATGCCAAACAATCTCAGAAACCCAACTTTTAAGCTTGCATTAATTGCCATCTACATCAGCCTAGGGCCAATGTCAAAGTTGTAATCTACCTTTCATTTTCAAAATTCTCAAAAAACCGTTGCTACCCACCTCCACACTCATTTATCTCATAATAACCTGTACGAACAGTTCCAGTTTGGTTTTTGCCCTCTTCATAGCACAGAAACTGCCCTCATAAAAGTTACTAATGACCTCATGGCAGTGGATTTCGGTTTACTAACCATCCTCATCCTCCTTGATCCAAGTGCGGCCTTTGACACCATTTATCAAACCACCCTTCTCAAAAGATTATCCTCCATTGGTATCACTCACACCCCCTTAGACTGATTCAGATCTTATCTTTCCTGTCACACTCCGTTCATTCAGCTCAAATCTTTCTCATCCCACCCTTCAACTGATACTTCTGGTGTGCCCCAGGGATCTGTCTTGGGGCCCCTCCTCTTCACTATTTATCTCCTTCTTGGAAATATCTTTTGCAAATTTAACATCAGTTTCCATGTATGTAAATGTAAATGTAGTGCAGCGTACCAGAGCATCTGCTGCCTCAGTCTCCAGTGTGTACTGTTTTCTCACTGAGTAAAATTGGCTGCACTCTTTACTGAAGTCCCGGAAACACTCCTTCTCACTGTCCCAGTTCACCTGAAAAACACCCCCAAAATGAATAAAAATAAGAAATAAAAACCAAAAAATATACAACTGTTCATCTTATTTTATCTATGACAATTTTACTTTCTAATTATATAGAACAGTCAGTTTTTATTTTTAACTTATTGCTCTATTCATTCAGTTTTAGGAAAACAGCAGGATGCAAACCTCTGTAGCTAAGCGCAAGATGAACAATGGCAGTCCTTCCATAGCTGGAATGTAGTTATCAAGCAAAAGTGGAAGAGCTGTCAGGTTCCCTTCCTAAAAGAGATGTGGAGAGGTACCTTAAAGTGCAGTTACAGATTAGTTATAAACTAGTTTCTCAACTACAATTTTTTCCCCCCAAAATTTAAATAGCAGGAATTTCCTTATGCGTCTGAGTACCACCTAGTGGTAAGACCATCAATGAAAGCTTGCCAAAGTAGACAGTTTTTTACATCCCCAGTCCTGGAGGTCCACCTAAACTGCAGTAATGTACTTTCCTGATCTAACACAGATTAGATACAAATACAAATGAGGGGCAGGTATTTCATGGTATGGTATTTTTTCCAGAAACACAAAGGGCCCAAAGGTGCAATCTGTTATCTGATATTGATTACTACATCTTTTTACAATCACAATCATGATTTTTCACTCTCACTGTTCATTTAATACATTTTAGAAGATGCATGTAGTTCTTTTGTGCATATGTTGGTAATCACATTCTTTAAAACAACAACTGGAGTGTTTTCCATTTACTTTCACATAGTAAACAAAAACAAAATTAATACCCAACCCACATAACTGCACATGGGTATAACAATGGTAATTGTACTATTAAGTGAAAGTGACCATTCTGTCATACGTGAACACACCACAGCACACAGTTCAATTTCGTGCTGTTCACACCTCTGCATTTAACCCATTCACCAAGTGAAGCAGGGGGCAGCCAGGAACACGGCGCCCGGGGAGCAGTGTGTGGGGACGGTACCTTGCTCAGGGTACCTCAGCTGTGCCTAGCGGTCTTGGGAATCGAACCCGGACTTTCTAGTCGCAGGGCGAATGCCCTAACCACTAGGCTACCAGCTGCCCCATGTTGTAATGTTTTCTTTGCAATATTTTAATGTCAGGAGAAGGTTTTAGTATTGGTAGTATTAGTAATAGTAACCTGATCACAACCCAATCACTGGTTTGAACCCAACTTTCTACCATTGTGTCCTTGAGTAAGACACTTAACCCTTAGTTGCTCCAGAGGGACGGTCCCTGTTACTAATGATTGTTTGTCACTCTGGATAAGAGCATAAACTAAATGCACCCTTAGGTAGTACAGTACCCCAACTTGCAATTTTATGAGCCTCTAGATTTACTAATCGCAAAAGGAAAAGTAATAGTTTTGGCATGAAGCAAACATATTTCTCATGCTTTTTCTTTTTTCATGGTTTTTTTTTTTGTATTTACATTTAATTTTTTTTTAAGTCTGAGCTAGTAAAAAGAAAAAGAAGTCAGCACAGCTACTTTTTAGTTGTATTTCAAAGGTTATTGTATTCTGACCAACACCTGTAAGATTATGAACAGATTTCACTACTCTAATAAGACTTACATTCTTTACTACAGCAAAATTGACTGACCTCGTCAATCTCAACTGAGAAATAATCCCCCAACATTTCAGCTCTCTTCTTTAAGAAATCTGCAATGTATTGAGCAAGTCCTTCCTTAGGCCCGTCATCCTCTGTCCAGCCACTCTCCTCTGAGTCCAATGCCAGCATCGCTAACTCATAGAGAGGGGCTGGGCTCTGCAATAACAAACCAGTACATAAATCACTGGAAATTATTTAAAAATTACAATATAAAAAAAATCCTGTCCACTGCACAATCAAAAAAGTGCTTAAACACAGTTATTTTGGTGAAATAATGAGTTAAGTAGAAGGTTTTTTTCAGTGAGAGTACAAAAGTAGCCCTAAAAACTGCATTGAACTTACAGTGGACCTTCTTACTATACCTAGCATCTATTAGTATGGTAACTGATGTTTTTAAGACTTCATTCTTCCCTTTTTCATTCACATTTACCCTGAAATAAAGCTTTAAGTACTCTTAAGTACTCTTAGTGAAAGGTTTGACCAGTCACAAAGCTGGGCTGATGCGGTCATTAAAAAATTTTGAAATCAAAAACGAATATAAATATGTGAATGGTTCAAATTAATGAAAACTGTGGAAATGTCCACCAGTGATTGCATGGAGCTCGTAAGACAATAAATTATGTTGCTAAAATTATCAGGGGTAATTCCAGTATTTGGTGGGTAATAATAATAATAATAATTCAAACTCTTCATTCATCGGCATATTACTCATATGCTGTGGTATATTGTGAACCCCTATTGGAAAATTATGACACAACAGGTTAATTCAAATGCAAATGGATGACAAGAAAGAAAAGTACTTACCGATAGTCGCAGGACTCCGAAATTACCAAAATCATATATCAAAATCTGGTAAAACAGCTCCTGGCTGAGGAAAAACACATAGGAAGTGTTATAATTAATGTACTTCTGTCATTTTAACAAAATCAAACTTTTACAGAGATTTTAAAATACAAAAATCCAACCACTGAAACACAGAATGTGCTAAGAATAAAAGTAACAATAGTACTTTTACACTCGTACACAATCACTAACACAGGCACTCACACAGACATAGACACCCAGGTTTCTGTGTGCTATTACATCACTGACAGTATAAGTGTTTGATGTTTCTGTGCGCTATTATAACACTGACAGTACGAGTGTATGATGTTTGTGTTGCCGTTGCTTTGTATTTTGTTCTGTGTTTGTGTGGCTGGTTCTTGTTTTACAGATGCAGACTTTGGAGTGATTAGCCAGCGACAGCAGTCTTCCTCTGGACCATCAACCTCCTCAACCTCTTCCCTTTTTTTTCTTTTCTTCCTTTCCTCCCCCACACTGTATTTTCTGCACCCCTGTCTGATTTGGCTTAATTTAATCGAAATAATTAAAATAAATAAATCAAAAATTCAGATCACAAGAGGGGCATACACTTTCAAGCCCCACTTGGCAAAGCAAAGGTGTCTGGCACACCAAGGCACCCAGCTTCATGATCGGTTTGCTAAGATGCCAGACACGACAGGTTTAAAAAAAAAAAACAAAAAAAAAACATTGAGTTTGAGTTATAAAGCGTTGGCCTGTTCACTTCTGTCAGTTCTCCGAGCTCCGAGTCGAAGCAGAGCCTCAAACTTCAACCACATACACAGTAAAACGGTGCAATTGTGTCTTTGTAAGCGTGACAACCTTATCACTGTTTCAACTCCACAGATCTTATTTTATTCTTTGCCCTAGTGTTTAAGATAATCGTAAAAAAACTCTTTCGTCCCTTAAAATCCAATTACGAGATAAAAAAATGACAGCTAATGATTAAATGTTACGGGTCGGTCAGTGGCCGTTAGAGGCCGCTGCTTTTTTGTTATGACTCTGTTTGTGTTCATGTTCTGGGACTTTTATTTTGGTTGGTTTCATGTTTAGTGCTTGTGTTTCACCTGCCTTGTGTTTTGTTCCCTGATTTCGGCAGTATCTACGTTCTGTTTTGTGTGACACACACGATCCGTCCATCACCCTATATACACCCTGTTTGCTCCTTTACTGCCCATGCAGTGTGTTGATAGTTCATTCCTGTCCTGTTCTAGCCACGTTCTAGCTCCTTTTTGTAAGCAGCCATCGAGCCACGTTTGTTTCTGTTTCGCTAATAAACATACAACACAGCATGGATCCCTGCTTCCCTGCCTGTCCCTTCTTCCGAGGGAGCTCACGACTGAGGGCTGGCGCCTCCAGCCGTGACATTAAACTATATTCAAGAATGAAAAAAATACTGTTCCTTGGGTTGTCATGCAACACCTTGCTCACACCACGGCTCCTTGCTGCTAATGTAAATGGGGTGAAACTGATGATGAGTTTCAAACCGTGGATCAGAGCTCAGTACGCTTATAAAACAAAGAATAAAAATAAATCTATAAACCTGCTTATTTATGACACAATGAGGAAAACAAGGCTAGGTGAGAGAGAGAGAGAGAGAGAGAGAGAGAGAGAGAGAGAGAGAGAGAGAGAGACATGCTTGCAAACCTTAAACTGTGATCATGCCCTTTTTTTGCAGGGAAGTCCAGATATTCAGAAAATAAACACAGAGGCTTACATGGCGAAGCTAAAAGGAAAAATGATCCAAGAACACATATGTACAAAATTCCACAAAGCACAACAAAAGGCAGGGCTGACTCATGGTAGATAAACATTGACCAGAATAAGGAACAGCTGAAACAGTTGATTAACGAGAGTCTGAGTCCTTCCACCACGCGACACAGTGGGTACAGTTCACTCAATATTCTGCCTTCCACCGTGACATCAAGTAGTACGCGATTCCAGGTGCTGTATGTTAATGAGATCTGACTAGTTATTTTGGGTCATTTCCATTGGGTCACACAATTTAAAGGAGAGCTGGATGTTTCAAAACAAACACAGAAAAAGACTATTTTGATGCGACAGCGTTGTATTATTACTATTATTACTGTTATTACTACATCGACACGCCGCCTCCCTTTCTCTCTCTCTCTCTATCGCTCTCTCTCTCTCTCTCTCTATCTCGCTCTCTCTCTCGCGCTCTCTCTCTCGCGCTCTCTCTCTTGCTCTCTCTCTATCGCTCTCTCTCTCTCTCTCTCTATCGCGCTCTCTCTATCGCTCTCTCTCTCTCTCTCTCTATCGCTCTCTCTCTCTCTCTATCGCGCTCTCTCTCTCGCGCTCTCTCTCTCTCTATCGCTCTCTCTCTCTCTCACTATCTCTATCGCGCTCTCTCTATCTCGCTCTCTCTCTCTCTCTCTCTATCGCGCTCTCTCTATTGCTCTCTATCGCGCTCTCTCTCTCGCGCTCTCTCTCTCTACCGCTCTCTATCGCTCTCTCTCTCTCACTATCTCTATCGCTCTCTCTCTCTATCGCTCTCTCTCGCTCTCTCTCTCTCTCTAACCAGACATGTCTCAGCCCATCTGCATCAATAATGATCCAGGAATCAGACTCTGGACTTTATTAGTCATTCACATGGGGTTGCTCCCATCTTAACCATGACTCAATTAGTTTTCAAGAGCTTTCTGCTGGGCCAGCCAGAGGGGATTTATAATTGACTGCACAGAGTACAGCGACAGCGGAAACAGCTCAAGTCCCTAAAGCTGGTCAGAGCTTGTTTGTGTGATTTATCGGGACGTTATGGAGTGCAGTAAGCAATGATCATGGGTCTTTAAGTGCACACAAGTGCTTTTTGGATGCTGATGTTGCAGCGCAAGGGATAAATGCTCCTTAGTTGCAGCGAAGACAAATATTTATATCAGTGAATGAAAACTGTTCCGTTACGATACACAGCTGTAATGAATACATGATGAGGGAAAAGTATAGCAAGGCAAGCATGCACTGAACATGTACACACTTTATCGGATGCTCGTGCTTCCACTATGGACCACTTTTTTCAAGAACGCACAGGTGTGCAATCACAGACAGTGCAATCAAACACTAATTGGAAATTTAGATTGTTACAGTAGCAAATTGAAACGATCATTTTGTAATATGGTAACACACCACAGCACACGGCATGAACATCACGAAACTATTTCTCTGTATTTAACCCTTTCAAAGCAGCATAACCTATAAAAACTATACAAAAGAACAATTTCATATGAAAGAAACTGTACACTATAAAAAGTATACCATTCACGGCCCTGCGCCTCCATGTCTATCCGACCTCCTTCATATTGTCACTCCCTTCATCCTTCCCCATTCAGTCTCTTGCCCGTCTTATCACTCTGGATCTCTCTACCACACGAGCTCAGAAACATCACTTTAAATCCACACTCAAAACCCATCTGTCTGAATTGTGTAAATGTAATATGCTCTTTAATCTTGTCTGCAGTTATTGTTTTTACTGTTTGTAGCACTTGTTTTATTGTACGGTGTCCTTGTGTGCCAGAAATGTGCCTATAAATAAAATGTATTATATATATGAGGAGGCTGGGTCTGTACTACGCAAACTATGATGACTTTCACCTTGATATTATTTACTCTCTTTCTCTCTGTCTGTCTCTCTGTCTGTCTCTCTCTCTCTCTGGATCGTGACTTTTCGGGATCGCGCCCGTTTTAAACCTGTCGCTCTCTCTCTGTTTCTCTCTCTGTCGCTCTCTCTCTGTGCCTCTTTCTCTCTCTCTCTCTCTCTCTTACTCTCTCTCTCTCTCTCTCTCTCTCTCTCTCTCTCTCTCTCTTACTCTCTCTCTCTCTTACTCTCTCTCTCTTACTCTCTCTCTCTCTCTCTCTCTCTCTTACTCTCTCTCTCTTACTCTCTCTCTCTCTTACTCTCTCTCTCTCTTACTCTCTCTCTCTCTTACTCTCTCTCTCTCTTACATGCTCTCTCTCTTACATGCTCTCTCTTACATGCTCTC